>JAZGUH010000093.1:1800000-2383280 GCA_037893225.1 Hippasteria phrygiana
GCTGGTTGTCTATACGCACATTCCTGCGCATACTCAATCCATTCATGTTTCAACCATATTGTTCTTCAATGGGAGTGTAATGAATGGAGCTTTTTTCAAACAAAGTTTTCATTCACACGAAGGGGGGGCTCCAAGTGCTATGCCTTTTGCTTGTGTTTACGCTTGGCTGCACAGCCTATTCTTGGCATACCAGCCCCCTCCCCCCAATGGATAACAGCTGGACACAAGGGGTTAAGACTAAGAGGCTAAGGAAATGTTACTTATTAAAATAAGCTTAGCTGGGATTTAGAGTGACTCTTTAGGCAAGTGCTGATTGGTGCTCATTGGGGCGGGATGTTTGACTATTGAGGCGTGTCAGTTGGAATTCTGCTACGAGGGTGGTTGGGCGGGATGACCGAATGACATGTGTTGCTGATGAAAAAGCTGATTTCTTGGGGGACAGTGTCTTGTGTTTGTGAATCTCGGTTAACCCGATGGAGTAGATGTACCACAGGGGTGAGATTGGAAGAAAATGAAAAAAATCTACGAAACATTCAGAGGCATTTGACTTGTACGGCATTGCTGAAAAATGCATAAGAAAACTGCATTTTCTACCAAAAGACGGTTTAGAATTGCAAAAAATATAGTCATTAGAATTAAAAGACCGTTTCAGGTTCCAGATGTCATCTTGGAATGATGAAAAACAATTTAAGGACCAAAAGATTTTCCGGAAAACTGAAGACCTCACTAAAATACCTGAAATCAGGAAAAATCTAGAAAAATTCCCCTGTACCAATTATTGGGACAGAAAACCAATGGTTGATGGGCGTGCTTTGCGAAAAATGTCAATATGGCCGTTTAATAAAACCATCAATCAACCACACACTGATAATTCTCAAGGAAGCACGCCCTCATCTGTACACGTTTGCTGAATCCACAGCATTCCCTAATGAGGGGAAATTTGGAAATCAACTATACGGTCAGCGGATGTACAGTATGTCCCAAAAAAAGTGTCACTAATTATAAGGCCAATTTTGAAAATGTTTGATTGTGCAAATACTCCATATCCTGGGCCAAATTCCCCGAGTTTCATTTAATTTTAGCATCACTGTACAATGGTCAATTGATCAAGTTCCTTGCCTTAATGAATTTCAGTGCTGTGTTATGTAAGCTGTGTAAAATCCTGCATGTTGTGGAAAGGGCAGCGGTTGGGATTGGAATCATTTGCCTGGCTATCAGTCATCATGGCAAGACCTCAGTTTTTCAATAATGCTCAAGGGCAAATGATTCCAATCCCAAACCATTTCAGCTTTTTTTTTCACAACATCCAGGATTTTACACAGCTTACATAACACAGCACTGAAATTGATTAAGACAAGGAACTTGGTCCCAGTGTCCAAAAATGTTGTTGTGATCAATTGACCATTGTGCAGTGATGCATGACTGAAATTAATTGAGACTCAGAGATTTAGGCCAAGGATAGGGAGTATCTGCACACTAAATTTTCAAAAAAGACAATGGTTTCGTAGTTATTTCAGAAATAGAGAGACTTTTTTTGGGACATACTGTAGTGCATAAGCTTATCTTGTATGTAAACAACTCCGTTCATAACCTTGTTGGAAATTTTTTTTCTAGAACTTCAAACCTAATTCTATATTTATTTATATTTATATTGGTTCTTTGCTACAATGTAGTGCGTCGTCGTGGAGTGCCATAGCCTTGTGGTATAGTGCACCGGACTCAAGATTTCGGTGATACTATAGATTGTGGGTTCGAATCCAGCCAGGGGGTCATGGTGCTCGTGTCCTTCAGCAAGACACTGTCACAAATTGCTTCTCTCCACCCAGGAGTAAATGGGTACCTGTGAGGGCAGCGATGGTTGTGTGTTTGATAAGCTCATGTGCACTTAACTTGCAGCCGAGGTTTCGGGAATGATTAATAGGCCTGATGAGCAGGGGTAATAATGTAGCGCCTCGGGCATCATGATCATGGTGCATATGTGTGCTTTATAACTTATCTAAATTATTATACATTTTTATCACTAGTCATGTGCAATCACTTCATGCAATGATTTGGTTTCCCCTCCATATTCTCACCGTCTGCGGTCTGGTGGTCCCCACCACTGGTGACCATGGTCTCCTCGGTTGTCCTAACAACTGTCTGGCCATCAGAGGTCGAGGACGAGATCATCGTCCGCTTCTCCTTGACCACTGTAGTGCTGCTGGTCACTGTGGAGGTCGTAATCATCTTTCCACCTGGTCAACAATGGAATTGGATGGGAAGGGATTAATTATGAGAACACTCATCAAAATCTGACTTGGAGAATTATTAGTCCTGCTTTGAATGTACAGTTGATTCGACAATCCAGTCACAATGCTGTCGTAACTAAATCACACTAATGGAATCCTCAACAATCCTCATTAGACAGACATTTTTGCAGATATGCCACTGAAGCAGCCAACTCAAAAAGAAAGTGTGATTGTTAGATGAACTGATGGTTTTACGACATTTTGGTCAGTATGGCTTGGACTGTCATGAGAATCCTGATGCACTCGTGGCGGCTAGTTCCAAATACTTCACTAGACAAAATTTGGTGTAATCTATTTGAACTATCTTTAACCACTGTTCTTGTGCAAACTTGCTCTACATTGTATGAACCCTCTAAAATGGGGTTGTAACAGTGCCCTTGGTTGATCATAAATATGGCCTTTTTCACTTACTCTGAGCCATGGGGTCGTCCATATCTGCCTCCTGTACCACCACTGTCGTCGTCGTCGTCATTGCAGCACCAGCCTCTGTCGACTCTGCTGCTGCTGCTGCTGCTGCTCCTTCAGAGGCTGGTGGTGCAGACTCAGCTGCAGGTGCTTCCTTAGTTGCCACTGCCTCTTCCGCAGCAGGGGCCTCCTCGGCGATGGGGTGCCCGTCCACCACCGCAGGAGGGGCCTCAGCTTCCTGGGTGGGCTCTAGCACTGGTTCAGGCTCCGGGGGTGGGGGGCGCATGCCTTCCGGTAGCTCCAGCATGCACATGGGCTCAGTGAAGCAACGGGCAGACAGGGAGAACCTATGGAAATGCATGTTGTGTTTGGAAATATCAATCATGTTTTACACTTTTAGGCTATTTTCTTTGATAATATAAAAGTATTTTATGTGAGGAAAATTTTCATGGAGCTGGTATGACATCGATAATCTGTATTGCTTGTAACTGGCGCCCATCTACTTTTTGTTCAGTTTGTGAAGCATTATTTTCTGCAACAAAAACCTGACTTTGGGCAACCAAACACGATTTCAGCGACCTCAGTTTTAGGCTGTGCTTTTCTTGTTTCAACCTCATTTCAGTATTCAAAAAGCAAAAGATCAGAATTTTGCACAGAAAATCCATATTTATCATAATTTAAACTATACCTGAAAATGTGATTTTTTTTTCAGCTATGCGTGACAAAACATGACCGGATTTCACAAAATCTGTATTTACAAACAAAAATTCCGTATTTTTTTTTGAATTTCTGTATGAAATACGGAAAATCCGTACTGGTTGGCAGCACTGCATTTTCTTAATCTTGCGCCCCGTCTAGGTGGTCCGTTACGGACTCGTGACATTACAAGAAAGGGAAAAATAAAAAGGGCAACACCACAGAGGCAAAAATAACCCTCGTAAACAACGTAAATCGCAAGCCTAGCTAACCTCTCAAGCTCGGATGGCGAGAGTAGATAGAATCCCTCCCCGCGGGACGTGAAGATGAGCGACTGGATGCCAGCGACATTCTCCTTGCGTAGTGCAGAGAAGCCTAGTTGCTTCTTGAGGGTCGGGATGCTGTAGATAGCCAGCTCTCCAAGATTGGTCAGGCAACTCACACAGTTCTCAGAGTAGTTGTCATCTGTTAAGGGAAATCGAAGTAAAGAAATTTGACAGAACTGGGATTAACCTTTGCAGACAGAAGCTTGTCACGCTGCACGATTGCTGCTCATTCTCATGGTCGACTATCTTTGCTCGCGCTGATTGCCGAGAAAAAGACTAATCCACCGAGTATTCTCAGACATCAAAATAGGAAAAAGGCTGTAAATGTTTCCAAAACAATGAATACATACCAAATAAAGAGATCTAATTTTGGGTTTTTAGTACCTTATTAAAAACAAAAATAGAAAAATCACGGGGCATGCCCAGACAACAAAAAATACCCTTTCTTTGCTGTGATGTCACCGGCAGTAAACAATTACCACGCCCATGATGTCCGCAGCTGCGTATAAAATTCGTAGTCTATGGAAAGCTAAATTTGAATTGTCCTTTTTACACAGGGAAGCAATCTGTTTCACTTTCCCGGGTGCAAAGAGTTATCTACGTTCAAGCCTAAGGGCAGAGAATGAATATAAATCTAGGTACTCACTTTTTGTTTGCTATTACCCCACTGGAACACTTGTATTGTCAACTGTTGCCTTTGGCTAGTAACTGATAATGATTGTACAGTAACCAAAGCAAAACAAAATAATCAGGAGCCCTGTGGGTTTAAGGATCTACAAGTTGTAGGTTGGGCTGGCAGTGAGGTTGGGGTATTACTTACCACTTCGGCTTCTGAAGTTGATGTAGCTGACCTTGCGCACCTTGGAACCATCCTGGGCTGTCAACTTCGTCTTACGCGTCGGCTTCAAGCTAGGCAGATGGAAAACCTGGCGAGGAGTCAAATAATGACAGGGTTTAAGATTTCATTTCAGGAAACAAGTAAATAGAGAAGCATAAATGAAAAGGCCATATTTATTATTCATTAACCACACCCAACAGTGCAAGAACCGACAATTACAGGAATGGGGTAAAAATAAAGAATTGCATAAATAGTAAAAATAAAGATACACACTTGCATAAATATTAATTAAAACCAATCTCTATATTAAATAACATTAAAACAAAACATTTATTAATTAAACGAGAAAAAAAGTAGCCGGGGGTACTGCCTTATGGGGTACCACGCACACTGGGTAACAATGGGACCCTGTAAGGAAGTCTTTAGACATCTAGGGACCCGTAAGGAAAACGCTATGGAGTTTGGGAATTTCAATGGGAACAAGGGAGAATAATAGAAGGAAAGTAAAGTGGATAATAGTGGTAACCCGTAAGGGTGCACACGTCAAGATGTGAGGGCGGGTGGATGTGGGGAATAAGTAACAAAAACATTAGAGAAGAGAGGGGGTAGAAAGAAAAAAAACAGACTAAGGATGACATTTCTGGGGATGCAAGAATATATATATATTAAGCAGAAATAAACTTAAAATAAATAAATTGTTAAATTGATAAATGCATAATAAATAAATTATTAGATTAACTAAATAAAGTAACTATGTGCTGGAGAAACTCACCTTGAACTGTTCCTCGGAGCACACAATGAGGTTGTGGCTACTCATGTTGGGTGGTTTGGCTCGCTCATTCTGTACATCGATTGGATCTGGCAAGGGGTAAGTATCGCTATCCACGATGACGAGGGACACCACAGGGGCAGCGTGCTTCAACCTGATCTCCTTAGCTGTGGGGGGGGGGGGGGGGGGGAAACAAGATGATCTATTGCCTATTCCTGTGTTGCCTTCACCCTTTAACGCCTTGCGTACGGATGACGGAATATGGTGCAAAAAGAAACAGTGCCACTAGGCCGGATGACGCCATTGGCCGCTGTTTGTGCAGTTTCAATCTATTGTTGGTTTAAACAGTGCCACCAGGCCGGATGACGCCATTGGCCGCTGTTTGTGCAGTTTCAATCCATTGTTGGATTATTGTGTATAGGTTACGCTTGACTGCACAAACACATTGTAGCCATTCGCTTGGCTGCCAGAGCCGCCGCGGCACCCTGACGTCTCCCGTAAAATACCGTACTCATGGGGTTGACAATCCCGAGATATTTTGTGTGCTAATTTTTGCTTGTGTCAGATTTTTGTCAAATTCATAGTTGATGTTATACTCCAACAAGGAAATCCCTGGGTCTATAGGTGTGAAAA
Organism: Hippasteria phrygiana; assembly: GCA_037893225.1. Taxonomy (NCBI): domain Eukaryota; kingdom Metazoa; phylum Echinodermata; class Asteroidea; order Valvatida; family Goniasteridae; genus Hippasteria; species Hippasteria phrygiana. The sequence goes on from JAZGUH010000093.1 coordinate 1,805,956, forward strand.
TTAGGATAATTTCTCTGGAATCTGTTGAAGAATTATCCTTTGAGTACAGCGGGGCCCAGGAAAACTGTAAGGGTTCAAAATGTCACCTGCAACCTCTGATTGTAACCCTTTACCTAGGGTGGCCTTGTTTTGGGCGATTTCAAAAAAAAAAAAAAAAAAAATCCCTACCAATTTCAGCAGTGACTCCATCTGTCGCTCTGGTGTCGGCTCCTGGGATACTGATGACATAGATGAGGATGGCTCCGGCGTTGGTTCCACACCACAGAGACGGAGTTGCCAATTGGCCTACAGAGGAAGCAAAGAGTGGAATAATGATAAATAAATCGTAGTGCAACTCACTGCCCAAGCACAATCCCTACGAATCAGCCGTTCTGGAAAGCTAGCATTTTGGGGCTCAAGCCACCTCATTTGTTAATGTTCATTTACTGTGAAATTGCGAATTCAGCGTACTTCACGAGGACAGTCACATTAAAAAATTTAAGCAGCCTAAGTGATGGAAAAGAGAAGAGGATTTTGACTTACTGTCGTGCACGAAGGTGTTAGCAAAGTAGAGGTATCGCACCATGCTGGTCTTGGCTTCGTCCCCTCTGGCCTCGATCTTACGCTCTACCTGGGCCATCTCACGGGTTGGGCTGGCCTTTGTGCCACTATCCTCCTTGCCCTCAGGCTACAGAAGAGAAGAAAAAAAAAAAAAAAACTACATTTTTATACATGTAAAAAACAAATGAATCAAACTGCTGCAAACTGCCGACTACCGTAATTTTCGGAATATAGGCCGCGGCCTATACGTTGATTCTCACGCTGAAAAATGTCCCTGCGGCTTTTACTCCGGGCGGCTTATACAGCAACATTTGAAGAATAAAATCAGTCACACAAGGTTCGAAATTCACGACAGCCACGGCGGCCAGTGCCGTCGATGCCCTAAGGCTTAGTTGCCGTGATGCCCCTTGTAAAAATGCACCATTCACGGCCAGTAATTGTGCTGTGCTCCATTAATACTTTGGCTGTTGTGCACTTCTTGGGGCGGGAACCAGTCACAGCCGAAAAACAAGCTCTGAATCCGCGGCCGAATCCGCGGCTAGCTTTAGCCAGGTAGCTCTTACTACAGTAACCCGAACCCCCAAAGCCGGCTAAGCCATGTGTGCGGTTTAGCGATGGTCCAGAGGGAGTAGCATTGCCTGTTCAGCCTAACACAACGAACTCCCCTCGTGCAAACGATCGTGCATAGTGCATGTGTGCTGCGATGACTCGGACACGTGGAAACCGAAGCGTTTTATGTTTGCGATTTATTTGACAATTATGCCTCGCAGTCGCATCGTTTAATTAATTAAAACGTTCCAGACAATTTGAACTCGACAAGTCGGCTTTTAAGTGCAAGAATGACATGAATCATGATAAAACTAATTTCTGCCCCACGGAACCAAACTCATTTTTACTGGGTGACTTGGAAAAGGAGATCGACAATGTTGACGCTTTTTCCGCCAGCGATATAGCGCACCGTGATTTCCCGAATGGCCCGTGCGGGGCGTGAACGCAACGTGGCCGGTGAAGATAGCGGCAACGCACGGTAAAACCACTCATGCCGTCGCGCGGCATGCCCGGCACGGGCCGTGTTTCCTCCATGACGACTATACAACTTAAAAGTTTAGGCAGTGATGGAAAAAAGAAAACTAAAATGATTAGCAAATTATGCTAATCATATTGTCATTTGATTAGCAATGTGATAAAATTGACTAGCAAAAGAAAAACCCTGACAAACTAAATGTTATTATTAAAATGAATCATTTTCTATTAATATTGATCGATGGGTGTGCTGAAGATATTACAGCAACGTATTGAACAGTGCTTCGCATTTCTTACTCTTTAATTTCTAAGTGGTTAAGAAAACAAATACGCAAGCCGTAAGCTCAGTTTTCATTGTTTCTTGGCACCTTCAACATGTCTAAAAGTTTCGCTCACTGCCGTGAGAGACTAATTGTACAAATATGCAAGCTAGACCTTCATCTGGCCTTCGTGCCCTTATCAATTTTTGTCATTGGGCTTGGTGCTTTCATTAGTGGCCTTGGTGCCCCAGGAAATTTGACGTCACGAAGGCCAAAATGGCCTTGGCCCCCAGATTACGAATTTTGAACCCTGGTTGCCGTTTACGTTCGCTCTACTCACGTGTTGGAAATAAAGAAAACCAGTCCAGAGGGACCGAATAGACTTGCAATGTACCGTAAGTACCGTTCACACCTCACAAATCGTGTGGTGCGTCTGTTCGTATTTGTCTGTTTTATCGTTGTATAATCCATGTTTATTATTTCACTGGTCAATTGTTGACTGTTGAGCTTAGATTAGTGGTTAAAGTTGTCATTGTCTTTTTTATTCCCCCCGCCCAGTCAAAAAAAAAAAGAACTGCCGCGTGGCCCACCCAGCCAGGACACTCATCTAGCCCGTCAAAATTGGTAATTTCGAGGACTTATGAAAGTTTATTGGGGTCCGTGCGCGTCGAATGAGGGCGCTGTCCACAGATACTCGTATACCACCAGTAGGATTGCTTTGTCTGTTTGCCGACTCTCGATAATTGCGTTTTCAATAAGAATATCATAGCGGGAACCAGACACTTAAATTAAAGTCCGGTAAGATGACGTTGATATTGAACCCAAACTCGCCTTTTCTTTCCGCCTATCTCGTTCTTGCGCTGCTTACACTTTAGGATTGCATATGATTTTGATAGTGGAACCATTTTACATACGAGCGCTATGCAGCACGATGACTTTTGTGGTTGGTCGTCAGCGCCGCGGTGCGGTTTATACGCCGGTGCGGCTAATACGCCAACTTTAAATCTTATTTTGCAGATTTTTGCGTGCTGCGGCTTATACTCCGCGCGGCCTATATTCCGAAAATTACGGTAGATTGATCTGAAATCAACATTAGTTGGCCAAACGTTTCAAACTTAACTCTTCCGCTACGGCGTTCCGCTACGGCACGCCGCTCACAGCGGCTAAAAAAAAAGCCTATTCCTGTCGGCAAGCCGCTCAGAGCGGCTCGTTGTAAACATTCTGTAAAACAATTACGTCACAGCCCCCATTATAATACCGTAGTAAAAGAGTTAAGCAAGTTCTTTCTCAAAAGGCAAATGACCGTAACAAAAAAAATCATAAGGTAAAATTATTTTGATCAAGTCTTGCTTTACATGAAGCAAACAACGAAATTTTCTGAAGGAGTAAGAAATGGAGGGAGAAATTGCAACTTTATTCCACTCATATGGCTGAAATGACTAAAAGGGCTAAACTGTCCCCCGGTGGTAGTGTGAAGTTAAAAGGGTTGACCAACAAACCAGTCAAGTGTTTTACTTTATCTGCGTCAATGTCCGTGGTCTGTACGGCCTCTCCTGATCCACTGGCTCCTCCCTCTGCCTTTTCCTTCTTGGGAGAACCGCTGGCGCCGCCCGCACCATGCTGCCGTCTCTTCCTCAACCTTCGGATGGAGGCTCGCAGTGACTTGGCCATGGAGCGCTTGCGTGTCATGGGCTGGCCCGTCGAGGACAGGTCGTTGGGGTTCAGCGTGCAGTGGACCGAGACCAGCTTCTTCTGGGCGATGTCGAAGAGGGCGAAACCGTGGCTGGTGCCAAGAGCAGTCAATCCCCAGCTGCTCTGCAGGGCCAGGGCAGTGATGGAGGCTGGGGGCTGGGCCTGGACAACCATGGCTGGCTGGAAGCCGGGGCCGAACTTAAGGGCATCTTCCTTGACGGCCAAGGACTCGTGACCCTTCCAGACGAACTTGTCTTGCTCACCGACGATTTGGACTGTATGGTTCTGTGGGGAAAGCATGCAAGATAAAACAGTTTAAACATAGGAACACTAATATGGCACACTGATTTTTTTCTCTCTAGAACTTTGCAAGAGTAATAAATTAAACAAAAAAGGAATTTCTGGAGTTTATAACACCCTTGTTCATACATCTCGAGTTCACTAACCCCTTTGGAAGTTACATGTAAACGCTTTTACACAATTTCCCGATTTTATTTAAAAAATACTTTTCAGACAAACAAGCCAACCCGACAGAAATGCCCTACCTCTACGGTCTTTTCCACCTCGTCCGTCCCGATGTAGAGCACGGTGACCTGGCCGGCTGTGCCACCCACCACCAGGGTACCATTCAGTGGGCACAGGGCGATCTTCTGCACCCCAAGGCGGGGATCGTCGCTGAATGGGTCAAAGTTGCCGACCTTGCGGAAGGGCGGCCACTCACCCTCTGCCTCGTTGGCCCCGGCGTCGGCATGCTCTGCATCCGTCACGAAGGCCTGGGACGTGCTCAACTTGTACAGGAACTTAAGGGAAACGGTGGAGGCATCCCAGAAGCGGATTGTGCCGTCCTCGTGGCCTGTCATCAGGAGGTCATGGGGAGTGGGCAGCTCAGCAAGGTTCTTGCCACCGTCCATGGGCCACTCCTGGACAAGACAAAAGGATTGATAGATCTCAAGATGCCCGTTACTTAAGCTGACTTTCCATAAGTGCATTTTACATTGTGTGCTGCATTCGAGGCCCAGAGGACACTTGCAGGCCAAAAATACAAGAGACAAAAAACAGGCCCACAAAACACACTAAGGAAAAACGAGCTTTCTTCAAAATCCCATCCACGATGGTACTGTTTTGCTAATTCTAAGGTTGACACTTGTTTACAGCTAGGAACCATTCTTCAAGAATGAAAATATTTCATTACCAGCATGTAGCACATCACAAGTTTAGCACCTTATCCCCTTCAAGCATAACTGCTGAGGGCCGCTACTGTTGCAGATCAGTGTTAATGTTTCTATGCTAAGCAGCGCTCCGTGATATTGAACCCTGACCTCCGTCACATCCCAGACTCTGGCCTTTTTGTTGTTGCTTACCCTCTGGGTGGTGCTGCTGGCCATCTGTTGCTCTCCGGCTGTGACGATTTTGTCCCAGAGCTCCGAGGGCACGTTGCCGACATGCTGCTGGCAGGTGATGGCCGAGGCATGCAGGGAGGACAGGTACGGTAGATTGAAGACTGGCCACCTATGGTGTCAAAAGAAAGTGTCAATACTTCATTCCATGTAGCTATCACAGTCTGTGACAGCTGTATCGAATGAAGCCCAATGGGCATAAACCTATGGAAATCGGAACAATTATTCAGCTTTTTTTGGTACTAATTTCAGGGGTGAGATTTGAAGAAAATGACAAATCCACAAAGCATTAGGAGGCATTTGATTTGTATGGAAAAGTGATTCAAAATAGAAAAGAAGACTGTTTCAGGTTGCAATGGTCATTTTGGAATTTAAGGACCAAAAAATCTTCTAGAAATCTGGAAGACGTCTCACCAAAATTCCTGAAATCAGGAAAAATCTGGAAAAATCTCACTCTTGTAATTTTCGTGCAACGATGGTCAAAAGCTGAACAAGATGTATTTTTCAAAAATATTGATATCACACCATACAAGGCTAAAAGCCGCTCCAGGTAAAGTTACGTTTAGAGGTAGCATTGGCAACACTTTGAATTGCCAACCCGACCACCCTTACGGTTTTCCCCGGCCCAGACCTCGAGAGAAAAATTCTTAAACAGATTCCAGAGAAATTATTCCATTTTTCAGACCTATAGACTCGGGAAGAGCAACTTCCACTTTCGGTGAGACCAACTCAACTCCAAGTAAATGCGCATTCACAACCCAAGTGGCCAAAGAAATTGGCGGTTTTTTGGGGGGCAAAAACTCTGAATGTTTACAGATCCACTCCCTGGCGTGTAGTCACCACCCTTAAGACAACTAAAGATTTCACACTTACTGCATTGAACTACAGACCATGTGTCCTTTGTTTACATCTAAACGGCCCTATATTCAAATGTGCCCGGCGGTATGCGCATGCATCATGTTTTGCATAAATTTGGTTAAGGAGGGACATCAAAGGTCACATAATTCAAAGGCGATCTTGACTGATGTCACTCCTAAGCCAAATTTTATGCAAAACACTATGTGTGCGTATAAGACAAACTTGATGCGACAGATGTCAAGTTGTCTACGGTAGATGTGATTACATCGGGCATTGTTTCACACGCAACGTTTACGCGATTCGGTCACCCTAGCCAATGGGAGCTTACCCTTCAGTCTCCAGATCAATGAAGACAATCTCTTCCTCTGCCAGGACAACAAGAGTATTTGGCTCATCGAACTCTGTAAAAACCCAACAAATCATACAAGTGAATGTCCGGAAAAAAAAAAAAAAAAAATGGCTCGTCTATCACCATGCATCCACTGTGATGTCCTGATTGGGATAACATTTGTGACTGCTCTGCAAAAATTGATATTATTTTGCAAAATTTGAAAAATTTGTTACAGGAATAGTTGAATTAGTCACATCCTAAGCATTAATATGGTGTAGGATTGATCTCTGTACGCCACAGGTTTGTGTTGGAGATATCTTGACATTTGCATACTCATATTTTCCAATTTAACTGAAGTGCGTTTAGAAATACAGCCCTCTTTTTTTTGCCCTCTTTACATAGAAGAGACCTTCTATGTTTGTGTTTCCGCATAGCGCGACTTATACCTTTTTTTTCTTTTCTCAAAATTTCCCACAATGGCAAAGTTTGTGGTTCCAATATGTGTGGTCCAAGTCGTTGTAAAAAGATTTCCAAATTCTCAGAATGTTTTAAATTATTCCTTGCAATTCCTGCACGCAAATCCTGAAAACAAATTCATGCTGCAATTAAACTTGATTTGTCTAAAACATTTGGCCTGCTTACCATACACAGGGTCAACATCCGTCATGGTAAAGAAGTCAACGACCTTCGATGTAAAATCAAGGACAACATGTCGGTTTCCCTGCATGACGGTCACACAGTGGCGGTCTCCGTAGCTCGCACGGGGCATACCCCCAGAGAAAATCATGAACGGATCACTACACACAGAAAAATAACAAGACTTATCTGATTAATCAAAATGCAAATGACAGAAGCACAAATGTTTATGACAGGAGCGAGAACACTTTTAGACATAAAAGTATGATTGGTAGCTTTCAAAACATATTGTGTAGAATCAATTTTTTATTAAACAAAATGCTAACATCCTTTGAAAGATTGAACTGCAAATACTAGTGAAGTTGGAAGTACATGCTTTTCTAAAATATGAACTTATCCTGAAGGGACTTTAACCTTAATACTCCCAAATCCTGTCTCAATCCACTCCGGAGCTCAATCCACTGCCCAGCTCATACCCAACTCCGGAGCTCAACCCACTGCCCAGCTCATACCCAACTCCGGAGCTCAATCCACTGCCCAGCTCATACCCAACTCCGGAGCTCAATCCACTGCCCAGCTCATACCCAACTCCGGAGCTCAATCCACTGCCCAGCTCATACCCAACTCCGGAGCTCAATCCACTGCCCAGCTCATACCCAACTCCGGAGCTCAACCCACTGCCCAGCTCATACCCAACTCCGGAGCTCAACCCACTACATCACAATTAAAAATGGAAGAGTCCAGCCACAAGTACGTAACCCCTTCTGGCTGGCCTTTATTAATGGGGTGCTGGTATGCCATATGGGCTTGTGCAACCAAGCATAATGCACACAATGGGCAAACAATGGATTAAATATGGGCAGGGAAAGCACATATTAAATGACACTAGGCAGTCTTTTTTGAAACCCGACATGATTCTAACAAGCAGGAAATTGGGGGTTCAAATCCCACCAAGTGACCCACATTTTATCTCATGGGATCTCAAAAAGTACTCGGGATACAGTGCTAATGCAAAATCTGACAGGCAAAACCCTCGTTTAATTAAATCAAATCTCATTCCAGTTTTTTTTTTTTTACAATGTCTTGGTTGAAGGCATAAAAATATTGTCATCACTACAACAGTACCAGCATTTTCAACAAACTTTTCAGGGCAAGATTGGCACCAGCTCAGTTGGTAGAGCACCTGTACTGTAATCCAGAGTTCACAGGTTCAAATCCCACCCTTGCCAGTTTTCTTTTTCACTTTGAAAATATATTGAACAAAAATGAAAAACAAAAAATAAAAAATGAAAAACATTTTCAAACTGATAATTTGCTAAAGCAAAGGCACATTCTGCAGTGCAATGAAAGTCGATTCAGACAAAAATTGGATACCGCCCAGCCACTTTACTTGGCAAGGGTGGTAAAGCAGTGGAATATTTCCACAGGAAATCCAGTAAGTCAATACTTTATTCAGTTACTTCCCTGTTGGGCTCTGTGCTCAGTTCTAGGATTTCCTGCCTCATCCGCCTGGGATTCCACCCTTCTTGTAACCAACCATCTCTACACTTGGCCAGTCCCCAAACTCTGCTACGCACTTTGGGAAAATGGCCCACTTGAACTTTTGTACTTTTTAACAATAGGTTTTGTTTTTGAATGCCATAAAACTGTTCAAAGATTCACACTTTAAGACAGGATACTGTCAAAGTCCTAAAGACATTTTCTCACTTTGTTACATGCTTTAGAAAGGACACGCTCAGCTCTTTGGCCTGTGTATTACTCGGTTTAATATCCTGATGAATTTGGGCATCACGTGGTTGAACACACTTTCCAAATGATTTCCAGTGTACATGTATGTGACTTGCTTGAAGGCCTGTAACTCAAAAGGTAGCTCCAATGACATCCAACACATTTGATTGTGTTGGGTCATATTTGCAAATTTCTTTCTTCAAAATCATCAATGAGGTATGAAACAAATCAATTTTTAACAAACTGATTGCTAAGGCAACCTATTTGGATAGAAACAAAATCGCCATGAACAAAATAGCCTTCATGTACAGCTCTCTCAAATGTACTATGCTCAGATTAAAAGTTAAGTCATAGGATATCATCCGACATATTTCGAGTTGGCTGGTTAACTTGGGACAGTAACTAATAGCAACATCCACAAGTTTCCTAAGTGACCCCCCCCCCCCCCCCCCCCCCACCAAGAGACATCTCACCTCTTGGTGGTCAGGTACTTCAGCTTGCTGATGGCCTTGCAGGGGAATGGTCCTGCAATGATACGAAACAAAACAGGATACATTTTAAAACAAAAATTAAAGCCAAAATGAACAAAATGAAGGTCTAAATGAAGGTCTAAACGGAAATATGGCAAACAAATTTTTTAGCCACTGGACATTCTAGATCCCAAATTGCAGGACTTTTAAAGTTAGTTGCCACTGAGTTTTGCGATCCAGCTGCCGGTGTGCTTAGTAGGGAAGGAGAATAAAGAATTTGAAGAAAATACACTTTCCATTTATTTGAAAGTTCAATGAGCTGGGATTATTTTTGACAGGTCAATCAACGTAAAAATGTCTTGAAGTGGGGAATGGGTTGGGAGAATGGAGAGAGAACCTGTAGCCACACGTGTGATTAGGCATATAGAATGACATGGACCAGGGTGAAAATACTTAAAGAGCAACTCCAACGATTCCCAACTTTTCTTAGGTTTCGATTTAATTGAGAAGAGCTATGTCAAATAAAAAACAGATACATGTACTTGTCAAGATCCCTATCTTTGACGCCTTTCTGCGAGTCTATCCCAGTTTCGCGACGTCAAAGCTCATTTACATCTAATGAATATTCATTTCTGACGTATTACCGGTGAGCGTGCAACAATGCGACACGTACACATGCACATAACATGCAAGCGGCTTTCTCCGGTACTACATCATATTTTTTCATTTCTCAACTGCCACCAGCGGCCAATTTGTGGAAATTTTTTCATAAATTCGAAAGAAAATGGTAATAATTTCTCGCAAAATAACAACATTGAGATGCAAAACAAACATGATTTTGTAATGAACAAGTGATTTATTATATATTGAACACAATAACATTTAATTCTAACACTTTTCAAAACCGTTGGAGTTGCTATTTAAACAATCGGGCCAAGTCAACCATTCATGATAGCTTCAGGTGCAGTAACACTGTACAGCATGTTTTTACAGCCAATTATTGCCTTTTTAAACAACCTCATACCTGATAACATATTTACCTATTCTTTTACCCATGCAGTTTCATGCTTACAAATTTGCAAAAATTATTAGTGCAATTAATATTTTTTTTATTTAAACAAATATTCATCCGTTTTTAATATAAACAGGTATACAACCATTAACACAGAATATCACATGTAATGATTCTCCAAAATCATAAAATGTTCACGTTAGTACAATGCCGACCATAACGAGCATGGGAACATGGATTATTTGCAGAAATGTGATAAGTTAGAGGGTGAATAGATTTGCAAGGAGAAATTGAGTGCAGAGGAAATGTGTAGAATATGCAACAGGTATTGCCACAAATATTGTTACATTCAATTCACCCCAATGGTATTAATGGTTTTTATATTAAGCAAAAAATTGCAAAGACGACAGCGAAGAAAAACTTTGCACGTGAGGAAGGGTAACTACATGTACATGAATGGGAAAGGAGAACTGGCCAATCCGTTAAGCCTCGCCCTCCTTGATGTATTAACCAATCGCAGCCACATCTTGGTCTGACAAATGCCCGATATGCGTGTGTTTGTACATTGTTGTGACTGGCCAATCCGTTAAGCCTCGCCCCCCTTGATGTATTAACCAATCGCAGCCACATCTTGGTCTGACAAATGCCCGATATGCGTGTGTGTGTACATTGTTGTGACTGGCCAATACGTTAAGCCTCGCCCCCCTTGATGTATTAACCAATCGCAGCTACATCTATGGTCTGACAAATGCCCGATATGCGTGTGTGTACATTGTTTTGACCGGCCAATACGTTAAGGTGTGGGGCTAACTGGATTAGTCTATTGTGCTACCGAGGGGTGGGAGGGAAGGTGGGGGTGGCAAAATTGCTGAAAAATTCATTTTAAACCCTTTAAAAAATAAACAGAATACGGCATGAATCGTGGGATTGAGCATGCAAACACTCCTACCCAGCCGCTGGTATATTTAACCCCTTGCGTACGTCAAAAAAATAGTGCCACCAGGCCGGATGACTTCATTTGCCGCCGTTTGTGCAGTTTCAATCCATTGTTGGAATATTGTTTTTGTTACGCTTGACTGCACAAACACATTGTAGCGGTTCGCTTGGCTGTCAGAACCGCCGCGACACCCCGACGTCTCCCATAAAAAAAAAACGTACTCAAGGGGTTAATGCCAACATTTGTTTGTTCTTCTGCATATCGTAATCTTACCATTCATTTCTTCCCCGTCTATAATTGGACTATTCTTGCTCCCTGAAGGACAGGTGGTTTCGGGGGTAACAGAGGAAGGGGGAAAAGAAACACAAAAGTTGTGAACAAAAGGGGGGTGACGTTATACTTGATGACAAGGGGTGCGACACAGTGAGTACGGTTAATAAATGTGACATGGCAAATTAATACACAAAATATGCAGATCAAAAAACAGTATCAACAAGTTTAGACACTCCAAGAAATGATTTCAAGCATTTACAAACACTGAACCCCTTGGAGTTTTTGTTTGTTTTTGTTTTACTACAAATCATCCTGAATCCAAAGTGAACCAATGGTACATGTATACATTCTTTATAGTTGATTTCTCTAGTTACGTGTTTGAGTATGCAACTGCTTTCTGCTTGTTCTGATTAAAATACTCTAGCTGTACGTACACGTACATGTAGATCCAATATGAGAAGCTATGCCAAAAGCTTCTTTCCTCGTTCTGTATCTATGGAATTCTTTGCCTGGTGCATGTTATCTTATAATCTTTCTGGCTGCAAGAGGAATATTAATTCCTACCCTCTGCATCTTTGATTCATTTTCTTTTTCTATAACCCCGTACCTAGACTGACTTTTAGCCTTGTTCGGGGCATACTTGCATGATACAAAAACCATAAAAGTACGGACATCAAAATCCACTGAAACACGACAGTGGACTTAGGCAGTGTTGGGGTTAGGATTAAACACCTCTGTGTGACAGTGTATACAATTAAGCACAAAGAATGGATGAAAAGAACCGATTAATAAGAAAGGGTGGCTCCTACAGAAATTCCCATGTCTTCCCTTCAGCAACTACCTGCTGAATAGAGTACCGAAGTCCGACGTCAGTTGGCATGAGAAAAAAATGTAAATTTCGACTGTTCCTTTGTTAACAGCCAGTCATGCAAACACATAACAAAAGTATTCTGGTTCCAAACATTGCATTGACGTCATCACTTCGGTGCTCTATTGCATGCATCTTACTTCAAACACAACGTCGTGAATGTTGTCTGAAATGAGGCTACATTCTCAAGGGTTTCAGAAGCATTTAATTTTAACATGGACCAGCTGGGGGGATTCAGAACTACAGGTGCATTCTTCCCTAAATAGTGCAAATGTGGGGAATAAGTTGAGGAACTAGACATGCAAATATCATGCTTCTACACAGAATTTGAGTTGTGAATCACAGTCTGGGAATCACACATGTATGAGTTTTAGTTGGGCAGGTACATGCTAACTGAGAAATTACACAACTTCTTGATGGATTTTATTAAAATAATTGTTTTGGTGACAAAGTACCATAAAATAACTGAGTTCAAGCTATATCTTTTAATTCTATTTGCCATGGTGTCGAAACATTTAATAACACTGTCAGCCTCATGACATGACATTCCCGTGCAAGGTGCTTTCTTCACCATCAAAATGAAACGGAACTTTCAATGAAACTGCATGGGCTCAAGAAAAAACGTTTACTTTTAAATCCAATAATATTAATCAACTTGGCCGTTAAAAATTTTAAACAGTTTTCGCTCCCAATTTTTTCAGTAGGAGCTTAAAAACAAACAAACAAACCGAACCCCCAAATTCAAACAATGCTCCAAACCAACAGCCATTCTAGCCTTAACGTTGCTTGGCTGGTTATGTAGCTACATGTAAATGTACAAGTAAAATGCACTTTTGTAGTTGGCATGCACGTAATCTTATCCTAGCAGATTACCCGTATTATATGCCAGACAAAGGCCCAATTTTCAAACCAACTTCTCCACTCCATCATTCAGGCCCTGTGGTATTCAGTAAACATCCAGTGCTAGTATGCTAAATCCTACCTCCTGTACATTTCACACAAATAAACATATTTGTGCATATAATAAACACTGCCTGCAAAAAGCCCTGTACATAATGCAATGAATGTTCTGACCCCGTTCTCTGGTGTTAAATGACACATGAATGTGAACAGATCAAATGCATGTATCTGTATAGGATAGCGAGGTGCAGTACGACACTCAACAGTCCAAGATGGGTGTGGTTAACCCACTGTTAGCCTGCACATCCGTCAGTGTTACAACACTTATCAATCCTCAAACATCCACAAACTCTTTCAAGAGAGATTCTTTCAAAATTCGGAAATCCCGACAAAAATCCTGACAAATCTCACTCACCCTTGAATATCTGCATGTATGGGATATGGCAGAATGAAATGTGGGAAAGTCACTGTGGTATTCCGAATTATAACAAGCAGAAACTGTGTGGCACAGTGAAGTCATTTGTCCGCTGTGGAGTTGGGAATTTAAAAACCCTTTTCTATGATATTCCAAAGTTTTATTATGACAACAGGGCCAGTTGCTGCCAAGATAATATACTGGGCCATGTAATGAGAGCATATCTGTACAATTCACTGACTTTGTTTCTTATAAACAATTGGTCATGACTTTAATCACCCGACTTTCAAAAGCCTGCCAGGAATGAGCTACAGCAAGTACGAAATACATCAAATTAAACCTTACAACCAGGGGCCAATTTCACGGCGATGCTAAGCACACAAATGTGCTTAGCATGAAAAGTCTTCCTTGGTAAATACAGAATTACCAACCAAATTTTGATGTGAAGTGTATCGCTTGTGGCTGGCATTCAGCTGTTCTTTATGAAAATCCATGGTCTTTTGGTTGGTAACCTGTTTTAACTAAGCAAGATTTTGTTGGTGCCTAAGCAAATTTGTTGTGCTTAGCAGCTCCGTGAAATTGGCCCCTGTACTTTTAGGCAATGCCATAACTATTTTCAAATTTTGCTACATTCCACCCGTTTCATAGCGCCAAGTCATGTGTGAGCACAATAGCAGTATGCAAGTAAAACATTTTTTGTGAGTTGGACCTACCATATGGGATGACGGGCTCTTTCTCTGGCTGCGACGACTCCTGGGTATTCCAGACGCAGTAGCTGCCATCATTGTGGGCGCTGGTGAAGCGCAGGCCATCGCGGTGCCAGCACAAGGACTCCAGCTGCTGGTTGCTGACAAATGTCTTCTCCGCCGTCAACTCCTTGGGGTGCCAGACCACGATCAGGCCCCGGTTGTAGCCAATCAGGAACTGTCAAAGTTTTAAATCGCTTGCATAAATGACACGGGGTCAAGAGAAAGAATGTGCTAACAGAAAAGATGCACTTAGCAAAAACATTACCAGCCCAAATCCTGTGATGTGCCTTATGGCCGATTCTTGGCACTCGTTTTCTAAAAACTCCCGAGTTCCTAGTCATCCCACCAGTCCCCTGGGGAACCCATTGCCCTCTCACCGGGCTCCTACGGGGCACCCATAGCCATCCTACCAGTCCCCCGAGGGACACCCATTGCCATTCCACCAGTCCCCTGCAGGGCACCCATAGACACCCCACAAAAGTCCTGGGCAATTGGGTTATACACATCCCACCAGTACACTGGACATTAAGGGCATCCACAGATATCCCACCAGTCGCCTTGGCACTTGGGACATCCATAGACATCCCACTAGTTCTCTGGGCACTCGGGATACCTATACACACTCAACCAGTCCCTGGCAGGGTACCCCCACAGAAATGTACCAGTCCCTTGGGCACTAACCCCCAGTCCCTTGGGCACTAACCCCCAGTCCCTCACCTTCTCTTCATCCGTTGGGTGCTGAGCGATGGCCTCCACTGGGCCAGGGTTGACCTTGTAGTCGTCCGGAACGCTGAAGGAGGAGGAGGAATCACGTAACCTGGTTAGAGACGGGGTTAGAAACCAAGCAAGTAGTTGTTGGAAAAAATGTGAAGCGTGTGAGGAAGAACACAGAAAGACAAAAGGAAAGGAAAAGAAAATTCACCGACGGGCGTTGTTAGATCATGGTATGAGCACGTGTGAGCGAGGTCCACAAATCAAAAGGCTAAGTTACACATACTTGACTTTGTCTTGTGACAATGTTTAAAAACAAAAATACACACAAATCAATGGAATCACACTCACTGATTTGCCCATATTTAAGAAGAACGTGCGACATCGTCCTTTGACAAAATCCCGTATGAGTAATTGGAGTTTATGCACCATTACTAATACCATGATGTAACAAAACTGCAGTCGATTCCTGTGGGGTGGTTCATGGGTTTTCATACACCTTTGGTGGCTTCCATTGTCATTAGTCATGTCAGGTGCACCGAACACGCTAAACCACAGCATAAGAATCAACAACTGTTGAGTGCCACCTGCCATCTCCCTCCCCAACAAGGTGCCATTTACTCCACCCATACTACTACAAAGGGTTAATGCTGATGTTATGGTTAATATAACAATTTGTCTCCAAGCACTGGCTATGAGAAGATGCGAGTTTTTCCATCTGCATATTAAATATTGTGAATGGTGCATATTTTGTACCAGCACATTACAACTTGGCCCTAACAAAGCAGAAAATTATATTTCATTTGAAATGTTTCAACTTAAATGTTGTCCAGTTATATTTTTAAAAAATCTGAGCAATTCCACACTGTGCAACTTTTTTTTTGCCAAATAAGGGTTTAGCTGTTAGTTTGATGTTAACTAGAGATCAGAAAGGTATTAGAGTCCATCACAAGTCCCTGCAAGTTCATCACAAGCCCTCCAATCCTAATCCCAATCACAAGCTATTCAAATGAGCTTTGACAAAGGCATTCCTTTGTCATTGTTCATCGTTACTTGTGACCGGCTTTATGAAAGGACTTCCGACGACTTGTGAAAGGACTTGCAGTACAACTCTGCTAGAGATTCCCACAGTAGCACTGTTCAGCAACGACGCTATTATTTAACCACTAACCCGCTCCAAATGATCAGGACACTTTATGATTGATGAAATAAAGTTGACAAGATGCTGGTTGGGAAGTTAAAACCCCAAGGCAAACACAGACAAGACCTACACATGTAGCATGCCGTTGCTGCATGGTTTGCCTGTGGTAAGGCTCATTGTGAAGAGCCTCTTTCCATTCAACATTCTCAGGATCCCCCTTAGGAAATCTAGTGGGTGACTCATGCCCATGTTTGAAAGGAGTGCATTCTAGAGGCACTGTATTCATCACAAGTCTATATCCGCTGATGTGAAGGCATTTGGTCTTTTCCTGGTTCAAGTGAGCAAACAGCAGCAATAATAACATTTGTGCTCAATGTTTCTTTTTTTACGAGAACTGCATTCCTACTTCATCCACAAAGCTCATTCCCTTGAGGCAAACTCTGGGGATGGCAGAAGAATATTATCAATATACCCCGTTTTCTCGCTAAATACTGTGCGACATGTACGTTAAAAGTGGCTGGGGTTTAGCATGAAGCATTATAGAAATTCATGGAAATCGTAACGCATTGCGTTAGTTAATCCATCATTACCATGGTTAGTCCAATGAAATTAGTGTTTATTCCCGCACCCAGGACAAAGGTGCAACACAAGAAGTATCTCTTTGAGGCCAAATGTGAAATCGCAAAGCCAGTGACCCCAACATAGAATAAATTTAGATTTAATTTATAAACTGACAACAGCTATCAATTTGAGAGTTTCATTTAAATGTTTTATTTTTTTTTAATTGAAATGACTCAATACAAGGCTAGGGGGTTACAATCAGAGGTGGCAGGGTTGGCAACATTTTGAATTGCTAAACCTACCACCCTTCTGTGTAACACCCGACCAAATTCAGTCCCGACTAAGTCTTGGTATCAGGAAGTTTTTATAAATGTTCAAATAACTGCCAAAAAACAGGAAAATTAGTACATCCTGAAGACATTAAGCTTTCTGAATCTAAAAAAAGAAGACACTACTGTTCAACCCTCTGAGACATTCTTTGTAACAAAGACGAATCATGGGACATCAATCTCAATGAAGTGTCCAGTTAGTGGCAAAGTTCTTCAGTCCTGGGTCCTAGATCCATCAATAGGGCAAAACTAGGGCTTAGATTTTGGTGGTTTAAGGAGGGTAAGCATTACATAGTCTTCTTGAATTAGTGATGGACGATTTATGAGCGTTATTCTGATAACAATATTGTTTCCATATTTTCGGCAAGCGGTTAGGAATAGTTTTGGCAAGCTCTGCAATATCCGTTATAACATGCAGATAGGATTGAATGTCTGATACCATAGACGTGCTACAAAGTCCTCAATGCATTAGAGGATGGATTTTTAGATTTCATGAGTTTATTTAAGTGTTTCATGCTGCAGAGCTGCAATGGGGTGTGATTATTAGCATGCAATGTATAAAAGCAAGTAAACAAAATACCTGGTGATAAAAACAAAACAAGTTTATTCTGGATGTCTGTAAAACCTTAAGTGGGAAACGGCTAACAGACTCAAAAGGGACAAGACAACTTCGCTATAAAATCATTCAAAATCCATAACACTGCCCTTTGGTAGCTGTCTGTGAATATGCTATCATTCATTAGACATGATACTTGAAGACGCTCGTTGCCAAAAACTGACAGTCATTGTTTTTATACAGCAAACTCAAACTAGTAAAACAACCTGTGAAGGAATCTAATGGGAATGCAATGGCCATTTATTTATTTATTTGACTTTCAGCCGGAATAGCCCATGAAAGTTTGGACTTCTTTCCAGTGGTATGGGGTTCCTTGGCAGAAGATGAGGAAGGACAGTACAACTTCAGATGGGGGAGAAAAGCTTAGAGAACAATTCTGGAGAAAATCCATCGAATTGGGTAGGTACATGCAGGGTAGGGACTGAAACCTAACCCGGGGTGAGATTGGCCAAAAATGAAAAATCCACACAAAAATCCATGAAATGTCAACGAGGACCCCAGATCAACATATAGTTTGTATTTGCCTAAAGGCACCCCCTTAAAATATCTGTTTTTATTTGTCTATATCCACTTTTACAGGTAAAAACACCTTCAGGACAACACCTCAGGAATTCCAGATTGCCAAAGATTCTTTAAAAAATTCTGAAATCTTGACAAAAAAATCCTGAAATCAGGAAAAATCTGACAAATCCCACCCCTGCCTAACGCATGTTTGTCCCATGTGGAAATCTAACTGGGATCGCAGCAGTGAAAGGTGAGAGAGCACTGCTACGCCAACCTGATGTTCCTTGTAAACTTGTGAAGTGCTGTGGCCTCGTGGCTTAGTGTATTGAACTCAAGATCTCGGTGATACTGCAGATTGTGGGTTCGAGACCCACTGGGGGGGTCATAGTGCTTGTGTTTTTGAGCAAGGCACTTTGTCACAAGTTGCTTCTCTCCACCCAGGAGTAAATTTGGGTACCTGTAAGGGCAGTGATGGTTATGTGTTTGATTAGCCCGTGTGCGCTTAAAATAGCAGCCGGGGCTGTATACTCCCTAGGGAGCTGAGGTTTCAGGAATGTAATAATATTTGTAAAGCGCTTTGATCTTGATAAAAGCACTATAAGAACCTGTATTATTATTATTATTACTACATATATGTACCACACTAGGAAGGCATGTACCATGGGTTCCAATTAAAAAAACAAACATGGTAATCAATTCCAACATGAAATAAGCCTCAACCGATCAACAAGCAATTTTCATATTGTGTTCAACAAAAGATCCGTGTGAAACAATAATGAGACACAGCGTGTGCACTATCAGTGCTTTGCCTACCGTGTGACTT
This sequence comes from Hippasteria phrygiana, assembly GCA_037893225.1. Lineage (NCBI taxonomy): Eukaryota > Metazoa > Echinodermata > Asteroidea > Valvatida > Goniasteridae > Hippasteria > Hippasteria phrygiana. The sequence continues at coordinate 1,824,730 of JAZGUH010000093.1, forward strand.
AACGCTATACCGCTTCCACTCATGCATACAACCGACGCTCATGTGCCAACTCCCTGCTGGGACTATAAGCTGGTAACCGATGCGGGGCACCGAGTGACTGCACTACTGCACACAGCAATGTCATGCAGGATGGGGCAATGCTACCTAAAGGTGCTGTAAATGTCAACAACCCATGTACAGGTCTCGAGTCTGTTTAATAATTTGATGACTGACGGTCGGTTAGAGATTGTCTGTTACATGAGACAGCAAGGAACGAGACTTCTCATCGTCATGACAACTACTGCAGGTGGTCTTCCAAAGAGGTATCAATTATATGATGATGTTACAACATTTTTTTTCATGGATGTATCAATTTCAATGCTACATCAATCATGTGTCACTAAAATACAAAACATTAAGAAAAAAATATTAAAATATGCCACACTTGCATAAACTGAAGTTCAGAATTTTGCTGTAATTTTTAGAAATAATAGAATTTGGGGATTAGTACTCTTACAGGTACCTATTTGTAATTGTACACCTGGGTGAAGAGAGGCAATTGCAGTAAAGAATCTTGCCCAAGAACACAAGCTGCAGCACTATGATTCTCGGTGGGGTTTGAACTCAAATAACAGCAGCATCCACTGTTTTGCGCCATCCTAATGTACAGCCATGTTGGTGTTGTATACATGTAATCTGTTGACACCAACATCATGCCGGCCATGATTAACATACTACATGTAGATCCTTGAGTCTACCATGACACTCACGGTCCGCCGATGAGCGATTTCAAAGGGCGCGCTCTGTCGGATCCCCAGGGACAGTAAATAGCATGGTGCCCTGTTTACAAATAAACATGTTTACTACAACGCTGGCGATTCGGGGGACGCGTCTCGCCTTGTTGCATAGCTGCTCACACGTAGCGATATCGTACTATTGAGCTCGAAGGATGTGACAGTTTCTAGTGAAAAGTTACGTATATTGCTAGATTAAGAATGCCTCGTGAAGTTAGAAAACACTGTTGTATTTGCATAACAGGAGTAAGTTGTAGATTTTGTTTGCATCTAGTGTATATAAGAACGATATCAAACCTTGGCTTTTGCTTCAAGATGAACGTGACTGAAGGTGATCTGTACACAAATATTTAACACACAATGAACTTGTTTTAAAAGTTCTGCTTGTACGAAATAAAGTCGTTGTAAAAGGAGCCAGATGATTGAAGAGGTAGAAAAAAATCATATCTAGCAGTTTCCTACAACTTCCAGCGCAGCCAAGCTCGGGTAGGACTACTCCGTCAGCGGTAGGAACACGTCCCTCAACCCCAGCAGCTTTGTATGATGTTGCTGCGCAGCGCGCTTGGAATATGAAAAGAAAAAAAACAAGAGCATGCAACAGCATCCCAAGCAGCAGGCTTGAAAGTTTGCACTCAGTTCTCAAGGGAAACAATAAGTGGATTGCCTGGCCTCATGCTAGAGACTTTGTGGGTTTTTTTCTTTAAAACCCTAGAAAAAGAAGCAAGGCAAAAGTTGTTGGGAAAACGACGAGCAATGAGATCTTCAACAGATGTTCAGATGTTTTTTTTTTTTTGGGGGGGGGGGGGCACTGCTCACTTCAGCCGAGTTATGGATGTTAGAAAATATGATAAAACACATCACAGAATCGGTTGCAACAAACATAATGGTGAAAAGCTTCAGTGATACATTATGACTGCATATTTCAAAGTGGTAAAAGTACAAAATTTCACCTTAATGATGAATGTCAAGGACAGTCACTCTGTAAATCACTCAACTTGTTGGGAATATTCGAAGGTGGGAAAGATGATGGGATCAACATTGATGCAGCATTCAACCCCGTTTTTGAGGAACTTCTGAAGATCACTGGGGCATCTTAAAGTTGCAGCTCCCAAAAATTGAAGGTTCATCAAAAAATCAGAGAACATTTGTGTAGGCTTTGTGAAAGTTAAATAATTTTTCCCTCTTAAGTTATTTACTTTTACATTTTTCATTCATATAAAAACCATTCTGTCCGAGGAAAAAAAATATTTAACACACAATGAACTTTTTTTAGAATTTGAGTCATGTTTTAATTTGGTTGCAAATCATACAATTTACTTGAAATTGTAAAGGTAACTTAAATTGTACCTTTCTGGAAAAATTAAGGGTTTTTCACAAAACCATGAAAGTCAATAGTCAAGTCTGGTCAATTGTAGTCTGGTCAAGTAGATACATGATAATTCACGAGGATCTCTTCTCTTTGGCGAGTCAGATCTTTGAGTCATTTGCCCTGTTTAAACAAGACATGGGTGTGATAAGAGGACCCATGATAGCAACTAACAAGAGATCGATATCCGATGCAAGTCCATGCAACATGAAAACAGTGGCATAACTTGGGTTGAACTGGGGGGGGGGGGGGGGGGGTTGACAACACCTGAGTGAATACATTTGGGGGGGGGGGGGGCTGAAGGCAACAATGTAATCGTTTTTGTTGAAGATTTTAAATGGGGGAGAGGAGGCGGCACGTGTCCCCCATGCACGCCCATAGTTACATGTAGGCCACTGTATGAAGCATGTACATGTATTGTACTTTGAACATCCTCCGCAAATATTTTGTTCAGTGCTACTTTATGCAATTCTTTATGAAGTAATCAGACGATGTATGACTGGGCGTCTTTCTTAAGCATCCCCTGATGGCGGTCATCCATGTGGTACTTTGGAGAGAAAAAATCAAGTAACCAGACGACTTAGGACTGGAAGACTTTAATTACTTTAGCACTCTTTGATGGTGATCACCACTGTTTAATCAGAAGAGAGTACTACTTCCCTTTGATGGCAACCTGTAGAGTCTGCTTAATTTGTTTCCCGCAGCGAACACGAATAGGAAAGAATTCAGAATTGGGGTTCCTTGTTTAGTTATTTAAAGAAAAGAAAATAATAAAAAATAATCTTCTAACTTGGATTTCAGGTACAATGCATATATACAATGTATTGTGGAAACTTGAGTAATCTGGATCTATAGCAGGGCGAAGGGATTAATCCAGGGGGGGGGTCTAGTTTTAGCTGAAAAGGGGTGAAAACTCGGGGGGGGGGGGGGGGGGGGGTGTTAACAATAACAGGTATGCACCGCTTTTGTCTGCATAACATTAAACCTGCTTCCTTTGAGTACATCAAATAGGTAGTTTATGCAGAAATAGCATGTGTGCCTCCTGCATGCCCTCTTCCATGAGCACAGAGAGCTTAACCCCCCCCCAATAATGCTGGACCTGCCCCAGTAATATTAAAATGGAAAGATTTTACTTAAATAACCCCACAGCAAAATCTTGGAAAACAAATTACTCTCCTTGATAAAAACTATCAAAATATGTGGCTCAGCCTGTTATTTCAAGATTTATGTCAGCAAAATCTGTAAAAATGAGGCAGAAATCAACATGTGCCAACTTGAAAAACATATGCATGTAACACAAATAACACAAACTTTCTTCCCCCTATATTGCACAAACATTTCCCAACTAAGTTCTCAAATTCCCCAAAGGTTGTGCCAAGTGTTTATACAATTCTGAAAACAGACGGATGATTCTTTTCCAGAATTTGCTTTTCCTGACCGATTTTAGTAGGATGTATATACTGAAGTAAAATCTTTCCGTTTAGTGTTTATACAAAATACGTGTAGAATTCATCGTGCATTGAGTACATGTACATTCGCTATGCATGCTCACTACGTTATATTGTACATGCTCTAGTCTTATCTTGCCACCACCAAGCCTACTTACAATGTCGAAATTATGCCGATTGTAACACCCATCAGCATGTTGATGAACACTGGAATAAATCTACTTCCCGTCCTTTTGACCACGAACACGACCAATCTGTGAATACATTCATTTTCCACGTCCAAAACACCCACAGAATCAACGCTGCATTTCCCGCACGCACAATGTTGCCACGTCAGCCATTTTTAAATACCCACTGAACGTCAGCACGTGCGAAGACGCACATAAATCGCAAGGATTCAGTGGAAAAATGCTCCTTTTAAAAATATTGGCCAGGGGCAAATGGACTAAGCCAATGTTTTTATGCAGATTTTAGATGTTCAGCTAAGTCTTACAGGTATAATTGAAGTGAGTATTGAAGCCATTCGTCGAGAAAACAATTTTTGTTGCACGTCTCCGTCTCGGGAAATTCCACGGGTATGAGTCATGCATATTTGACCTTGGCACAAACAATGGTGTCGTGTGACCAGGGGATGCGGAGTAATAAGCCGAATCACTTCGGGGTTGTTGCCAAAGAGTTCCTCCACACACAAAAAAATAGATTTTGGCCCCAAAAATCCTTGGATCTGGTCTATCTAAAACATTTTGGGGAGGGATAAATATCGATGACGTCATCACTTAGCAAAAAGAAAGTCAGCAGAGGCAATTTTTGTGCAGATTTTTCTCTTCTAGTGGCCGGGAGCACCAGCTGTTTATGTCATGATCGTGCGATAGACGAAAGTTGAAAGGTCACGTACAAGAGAGGGAAAGCTGAGTATTGAGCTATTTCGGTAGTTTTGGTGAAAAAAGGGGATTTTTTGTAGGCCCAATAATTTATTTTTAATAAGTAATTTTCTTAACTTATAATTCGATAATCTGAAGGCCGATTTTCACCATTTTTAAAAGGTAGAGTTAGGAACTTATGCATATTCATTACATAAATTTCCCGGATGTAGGGTGTTCCCCGTGAGGAGAAATCCATTCATGAATTTCGTTATGTGTTTTTGGAAATCCGAGTCGGCACATGTAAACAACAAATAAAAGGGCGCCCTCTGTTGGTTTGCACAGTCGAGTTCAGTTTGTACGCGCGAAATACAAATTGGCGGATCGTGCACTATATAAACATCCGACTATGCTCCTGTTTCTCATATAAAGAGCCCTCCCTCTCAAGCTGGGCAAACAACATCACCTTGTTGAGGGATGAGGGCCATTTCAATAAGCTAAAGGGGTTTTTGCTCATATTGGCAGCATTGTTATTCCTGACAGTATCCAGTCAGTTTGACAATCTAGACCATTCCCCCTGTACAATTTACATAGGGTGTGGACGTGTGCCAAGTGTCTACACTTCATCTATTCCTTTCTCCATGGCTACATGCAACATGTTAATAAGAACGCCCTGTACATAGAATGAATTCTTTAACCCCTTGCGTACGAATGACGCCATATGGATGACGCCATTTGCTGCCGTTTGTGCAGTTTCAACCCATTATTGGATTATTGTTTATGTTACGCTTGACTGCACAAACACATTGTAGCGGCTCGCTTGGCTGCCGTAAAAAAAAAACGTACTCATGGGGTTAATAAAATGCAAGTTCACCCTGAACAAGGCTAAAATCTACTCCAGGTACAGAGCTACAAAAAAAGATACAAGAGGTACAAAGAGGAACAAAGATACAAGAGGTAGGAATTAATATTCCTCTAGAAGCAGGAAAGATCGTAAGATCAAGGCAAACATGCATAGGGCAAAGAATTCCATGGAGATACAAAATGTGGGGAAAAGCAATTGGCATAGCTTTTTGTTCTACATCTAGAGTATATTGGTGGGAACCAGCGGAAAGACAAGTTTCACGCTCAAACACCCTAACTGGAGGAACCAAGCTGGACAAGCCGGTGGAACATTACAATGAACAAAGTCTTTCCTGAAAAAATTATAACATTTTCAATAGAATCTGGCCTGGTCCATTGAATGCCTTTTCACCCATGCAAATGTAATGTATGACACATTGTGCATCGGACAGTCGTAAGCACGACCCATCAAACCGGCTCTCAGAAGACTGCACCAGCACTCGCCCTCTAAAATATTAATGAACATGTTTGCTGTCAAACACGTCGCTGGGGAGAAGGTGTCTGCACCGACGCCCTTAGCGCAGGACACAGCGTGTGAGCATCATTGACGAAAGACAAACACAGATCGATGATAGAAGTATCCGTCACAGGCATCAGTTTCACCTGTTTGTCAGGTGAAGAAAAGATGAAGCCTGTCTGGGACCAAGATGGTCAAACAATTTGAAACTCGATCTTGGCTTTTTAGTTATATATTATGTAACACACCTTCGTCTACACAAGTAATTAATGACATTCTATAATTCAACAGTTTTGTTGATTAGTCATTGTGGTTTTACATTTTTTTGTTCTTCCTGTTTAATAAAAAAAAATATTTAACAGTTTTGATGACTGACCTTTTGTTATGAAATTCAGTTTTTGCCGATTAATTTAACAAAAATGTTCTTAATTTAAGAAGTTTTTTTTTTAATCAGTAATTTTATGATCACTTTTTACCAATATCTTGGTACCAGACACTCACTGGTCTAGTGACAGCCTCTTTAGTCTGTATTTACCCCATAGCAATGTAAATGATTGCTTGATCATTACTCTCGTTATCAATCTGCACTTTTTAAAATGTCAACTGAAATAACTTTTTTTTCTCCTTCACAATATTATTGTAGTTATTAAAGTTTCCCAACTTATCCCAGTAAAAAAAAAAAAAAATTTAATAAAACTGGGCAACGTACATGCTGTAGCTTCTATACAGTGTGCCCATAAGTATGTACACTGTATTCTTACAAAATCTCCTTGGATTTCAGTTCAACTTCACGCTCCATTCTTAATTCAAGTTGACAACTATCCATTTGTGTCTCTAAATTTCATTTGTTTCCCTCGTTAATATTATACTAAACATTATTGATGATGGGCCATTTGTTTGTTTTTTTTATCATAATTTCTCTTTTTTTGATAAATCAAAACAAAAACAAAAAAGATTTTCCCCATCTGAATAAATTATACACAACACGTGCCAGTCATGTGCGCATTGCATGCTGTTCAATACCAGTACTTTTCACCATATGGTGCCATTAGAATGTATGAAAACTGTGGAACACAGGCTCTCGGCAGTACGTTAAGTTCAGGGAAAATTATAATATTCACATCAATAAAATTATTCTTTGATGTACATGTATAGGTACAATTTCAAACACCAAGGTACACAATCTCAGAATAAGATTACAACATTAAACGTATCTCAAGTAGAGATTGAACAAAACATGGACACTTATGGCTGTAACACTAAGTGCAAAAATTACCCCCTCCCCCAGTGTACATTTCATAGCAGGTTCCGAAGTCAACACTGCCTGCTCAAAATATGAAAAAAGCACACAACTACAAATAGTGGTTGGCCTACATTTTGGAGCCCCGACAAGTATGTCTGCATTTGTAAAATGCTCCACAGTGGTGGAGTTAACTGTAAACATGTTTACTGGCCCGATGGTCGTAACACTTCATACATTTTTGCCGGACAATATTTTCACCCCGAGGGACCAAGATAAATATATTTACTGCAGTTTTCTTTTTCACAAGTAGCAATTTGTCAAAAAAAAACATTGCCAAAGCTTCAGTTTTCCTATTCATTCTGCCATTTAAGTCATTTTGCCAAAATTATGCAAAATCAAATTCTAAACTTGAAAAAGGAAAAACAAAAAAAACTCAGGAAGGGGCGCATGATGGAAAATAACATGCGGGGATGTTAATGGATCCCTTGGCGGTCCCAACATGTACATTTTGCTGAATTCCAACAAGCTGACGACAGTGCCATCCGAGCTCCACTAAAATAAAGAAGTCGGGCGCCAACGATTATTAATGCATGCTCTCTCTAACCAAACCATGTTTACCAGCACATATCACATTGCTTCCATGGCCTTTTACACTCCAGATATGGCGACTGAGATTAATAGTCGACACTGATGACAGTCAAGATTGGATGTCAGTATCTTCAGTTTCGGTTAAAGAGGTTATCGGTATTTTTAATCACAAAAAGGATGTCTGAAGAAGGACTGAACATGCCGATGACAGTAAAAGTTTGCTCTAGGCACCCAGATGAAGCCAACAGAATCCAACAGAATCCAACAAAATCCAACATCAACAAAATTAGACAGAAAGTACCCACTGTTGGTTATTGTTGGATTTAGCATGGTAAAGGTTAAAAAGGTAATTATTTCTATGAATACGCCCACCCGAACAAAGATACTGACAATTTGGGAGAGCGCCAACATAGGGCAAGATACACTGTAGCTCAGTTGGTAGAGCGCTGGTACGGTAATCCGGAGGCCGCAGGTTCGACTCCCGCTCCTGCCAGTTTCTTTGTTCACTTTGGAAAAAAAATTCTATGCATGATGAAAAATAATTTGTAGTGGTTTTGCCTCCTTTAAAAAAAATAAACCACAAGGTAATCCGACTAGCTAATTTGAATGTATTTTCAAAGCGAACAAAAAACTTTTCCTTTTTTCCCCCCCACTTACCACAACCCAAAAGTTTGATTTCTAGGGGGAATCATCTACATGTAATAAACTGTTGAATTACCCATTGGATTTTTACAGAGAAAGCAAAATCAATAGACTGAAGGGATCAGCCACATGGCGCATTTTCATTCATAGCGTCATTGTGAATTGGACGTGCTGCGACACCTCAAACTTGTAAAACCGACCTTGGTCTGTCAGACATTTCACACCTTTTTCCAATCCTAAATCACAAAAAGGGGGGGGGGGGGGGGGATAAATACATGTACATGCACGAAGCTGTATCCTACATGTACCCAGTGAACGAAATTACCATTAAAAAAAGCATACCCGCCAGACGAGGCGTGATATGCTCATTCCTCACAGTCCAACAGCTTGGACAGAAAGGACGATCAAAACAAACTGGCCAGGTGATGAGAGATTCATTGCGTTTCCTGCAGCACATGGCCTATTGGCATCATTGGCTGGGGTGTGGCAGGTCGGGTGTAGAAAACTCGACAAAAATAGGACTGCATGTTGTACAAATGTTGTGTATGCATGCAATCCCTTTGGAAAGATTTAGATTATTTGTTTTCACCGCAAAAGGTGAAAACCTCTGCTGAAATTGAGAAATTTCTCAAAGCTGTATTATAAGGGGTGAGATTTGAGGAAAACGAAAAATCCACGGAAGATTCTCAGGCATTTAATTTGTATGGTATTGCTAAAAAGTGCAAAAGAACAGTATTTTCTGTAAAAAAGAAATTCTAAAAAATAGGGTTTATAAGAAAGAAAAGACCGTTTGAGGTTGCAGAGGTAATTTTCAAAGGATAAAAAACAATTTAAGGACAGAAAAATCTTCCCGGGAATATGGTAGTTTTACCAAAAATCCTGAAATCAGGAAAATCTGGAGAAATCTCCCATCTGATTATGCAGTGGCCATTTTGTTGGGATTTGGGAATTGGAATAAAAACAAGTCAAAATAAGAGAGGCGGGGCGTGTCACACTTTTCTCAAGTTCAAAATGGAAAATGGTGACCGATTTCTATCAGAAAGACTTCTTGATGAATTCATATTGAAGAATACCTTATCCAATAAATCATATGGGATAACACTGGTATTGTACTCTGGAGCTAGCAGGTTTAAGTCCCACTTTTGTCAATTTTTTTTGTTCACAAATAAAAAAAAAATTACATTAATTTACGTTAGAAGATTTGCACTGAACATGATGTAAATTTAAATGAATTTTTGCCTTTTCCAACGTGGTTAGCATTGTATGTTTAGTGCATTTCGATAAATTGGTATAAACAAAAATGAACAGGCTTAGTCAGGCAGGATTTGAAGCCACAACCTCCTAACTAGTGCATTTAATTTGTTTTCTGGTGACTTACAGTGCCAGAAATCACAGTACCATTAATTTTTTTCTTTTTATGACCGCAGAACCCATTGGCCACAAGTAGCTACATGTTTAATATCCCAACCTCCTGTGACCCTCATACTCAGACAAGTACCCATCGCAAAATTAAAGCGCCTGGACTTTGGGGCCAGAGCAGGCTTGACCACCAGACACTTATTAAGATGCAATCACTTTTAGAGTCGGTGGTGACGCCACACCTGAGACCTGACGACGAAGACCGTGCTCCCATGCAACAGTCCCCACATCTCACTCATCAGGCAATGCGGTTGCCAAGGTGAAAGATGAGGACCTGATCCTCGGTAACGTGATCAGGTGATGAGCACTGATTGAGCTCGCTGAGAGAATGTTCAAGGGGTATTTGTTGTGGCAGTACCGACACTGTGGAGCATGAACCTGATGCTCATCTAAAATACACCCTCCATCTGCTTCAATATTCAGTTTAAAACTCATTCATACACACAGTAGAGAGTGCTTTAAAGGACCCATAGAACGTGCTACAAGTGCTTCGTATTATACAAACATGTACATAATGAGCAGCTGGTAGCTAAAACTCCTGGCCTTTGAAAAACAGTCTATATGCAAACCGTAATTGTTTTTGTACATTTTTATGCAAAATAATAATTTAGTATTCGATTATTCTAATATTCGATACCGGTGCTCGCCCATCAAGTTTGTTCACAGGTCAGCTGCAATTGAATGCCGCGACAGTAAAAAGTTGCACGCAAAGCACGCCGGTGTTTTATGTGCACAATTACTGCGTTTTTGCAGTAAATTATTTATTGAAGGTTTTACGGACAGGAACAATATAAACCTCCTTCCACAAAAAATTACTATCGTCAAAAATGCGGCATTTGACACTGCTAAGCACTATAACTTTTCTAATATAATAGCATCAGAGTCATATCTATATTGGCATGTTTTCTCGAATATTCAAACCGGCAAAAAGGTATTCGAATATTCGATTGACGGTTGAATATTCGGGACAGCCCTACAATAATTATTTCGGTTTGCGGTAACACGTGTTTATCTCAACTAGCGAGAGGTATGGGTTCTGAAAAGAACCTTATCGCACAACTCGTATCTCAACCTTCGTTAAGTGAGAAGGGTTCAAGGAAGAACCATGGTTCTCCCCCGAATCATATTTCTCACTTATCGACAATAGAGAAAACGAGTTGCAAGAAAATTGGTTCTCCCTTGAACCCTTCTCACTTAACGAAGGTTGAGATACGAGTTGTGCGATAAGGTTCTTTTCAGAACCCATACCTCTCGTTAGTTGAGATAAACACATGGTGTTACCGCAAACCGAAACGATATCGATATTCCACCATGCAAAGCCTCAAAACTTATACCTACAATAATTATCAACATAGAATCAGCATGTCTCATAGTAATCCACAAGCCTGACTGAAAGAGAAATATACACCGACACAATATGTACAAATTTAAACAGGGCTGCTCAAGCACCCAAGGGATGTCATTAATAAAACTTCACATTCATTACAAGATGTGATCTTAATGGTTGTAACTCCTAATGAAGCTAGATGATAGATGGGACAGACTGGGGGGGGGGGGACACCCAAACAGACAGCTGATTCAGACAGTTGGTATGCAGTGATGCTAGAGCAACATACATATCATGTAGCTGGCAGTCAATCGGTCAAGCTAAAATCTCTAAGGCCCTTTTAACCCTCCCTCCCTTGGTGCCAAAATGGAGTCAACTACCCTACCTATCAAAACCTATCAAGTTTCAGGTTGAAACACACAAGCTGTTGGAGGAAGGGCTTAAGTTTTTTGATAGGTTATGATAGTTATAACAGTAGGAGGGTTAATAGATTTTCTTAGGGCACCTGCTGAATCCAACAGAACCCAACACAATCCAACATGATCCAACACAATCCACGAACAGCATAAAACAATGCCTGCTGAATCTAACCCAACAGCTGGAATAAAAGGTGATTTGCTCACTGCTCAGAACAACCAACACAAGGAGAATTTACCCACAGTTGAACATTACATGTATTGGGCTTAGTGGCGCCACAGATTAAAATTTCAAAGGAACCATTCAATCAATATTCTGTCCAACTTGTTTTCACACACACAACTACGTCATACAAACTTGAAATCATGATCGAAATTCTCATTTTCATCTAAAAAGGTCTTTCAATTTTTAAAAATATCTTTGTAGCTTACTCGCACAAGAGGACGCTATTTTAGTTTGGCAGCAGAAGGAGCTCATTGTCAAAAGGGAATACGAGTACTAAACTCATTCCTCCAAAATAACGCAAGAATGTTTTGAAGAAATGTTGGTTAGAAATGGGTTCCAAATGAACTATGGAAATCAACTGAACCACAAAACCTTTAAGAATATGTAGAAATTTGGATTGATTTTGTGCACAATGCTATGGAGACACCTTTGTGGTGCCTCTGTTGACATTAGGAGTGTGCATTTATGGGTAGTATGGGAATTGGGTAGATTCAGCTATACCTACATTCAGACAGTGAGTCTAGGTTGCCCTACATCATTTAAAATTGATAGTGCATCCACTCCGAAAGTCCCATCACATGTGTCTGAAATATTTGTGGCCCATTAAATTTTAAGGGATGTGCAACCTGGAGGGACGAGCATGTGACCAGGACCAGCCCCCCCCCCCCCCCCAAATCAAAGTAATGGTTTGTTCATTTTAAAGTGCAGGTGTCAAGGCCTTCTTTGAATTTATTTTTTTTATTTTTTTTTAAACAGCTGTCAACGGAGTTCATGGTCACAGTTGCACCGACCTTATTAAAACAAGTGATTATACACATGCACACATACATGTACATGTAGTGGTCATGCTTCAAGAAACTCGGCTTACACACATACCTACATGTACATGTACGTCGAGTATGATGGAGGAAGTGAGACCCAACAGAGTTGTACATTGCCTCTCAAACCGTTTTAGTAGTATACTGACTGCTGCCTGCGGCGCCAGTCTATTATCAGAGATCTTAAGCCGTGTCCGCACTGGACTTATTTTCTGGAAGGTTTTACCGAGACGATGGTAAAATGAAAAATGGTCAAATGTGACCACTGTCCGCACTTGGACTTTCGACACGGGAAAATTTTACCGAGACCGTGGGAGAAGTAACCGAGCTGTCAATATAAGGACTCATGAGGGCGCTTTGCGTGACCTTACTACATTGACACGATTGACCCAAATCACGGCGTGCCTTTTCATTTTTCGTGCTGATTTGTACACATAGGACTACACCGATTAGCACTAATCAAACTTCTGACTGTATTAATAATAATATCTGCCATGATTGCAAACAAAAAAGGAACAACGCACTGGAATTTGGAAACTTGCCACGTGCACCGCACCGCACCGCGGTAAAGCAATGCAAAGCGCATGCGTGGTGTCCCAGTGTAGCATGACCTTGCGCTCTGGCCGGATGTACGCTTTCCTGAGCCGCTTTTACCGACACGCACTGTCCGCACTGGACTTATCGTCTCGGGAAAAGTTACCTGGTCAGTTTTCCTGGGCAGCAGTTGGCCGGTAGAAGTAACCGCTGGACTCAGGAAAAGAAACTGAGAGGAAAACGTCCTAGGCTGTCCGCACTGGACTTAAAATGGGAAAAGTACCCATCGTCTCGGTAAGTTTTACCAAAATAAGTCCAGTGCGGACAGGGCTTTACATGCAGCTGACTTTTTCAGCTGGAAATGCTCATGCATGTACATATTGGGCAGAATATTGCCTTTGGGTCATTTTCCATAATTAAAACAGACATGTACTTAAATTCTTCCCAAGCAGCTTTTTTAGTGCTTGGATTGATTTCAGACGACAAGTCCGTTTTCAATCTATGGCCCTTTACGAAATGTGGCTTTGGCTCCCCCTCCCCGTAATTTTTAGTCCTCGGATTTGACTGGATTTGGCTAGACTGGGGACCATTTGAAACATGTGGACATCAAAGTCTCAATTTTGAAGCCAGGACCACAGCCTTCTTTTAATTTTCATTTTCAAGGCTTCAGTTTGGCCATGGAGCTCAAGATAAGTGGGAGACTGTGCAGGACTGAGTAGGCCAACAGTCTGCAATGAATGCCTGCATTCAAAAGAGAATCCTACTTCATCTGTTTAGTGCAGTCTTCAATTATGATTGAATTATAATTATTCACAGGCCTTCAAATAGGGACTAATCGGGCATGCGAGGAAGAACCTTCACTCACCGTTTGTGTACTGAAAAGAAAAAAAATGCAGAGATTCCTTATTCAAATTTGAACGTGGAAGGGCCGACAAGCTTAACTCGGAAGGATTCGCTGTCCCTCCAATCGCCTCTCCTAATGCCATTAACCCAATCAGGCCTAAATGTCATTGCAGAATGATGTTCAGCTTATACTTAAAGCAATGAAATAACACTACTGACATCAAGGCATGGGGGTGGGGGTATTACGGGCCTGGGATGGCCGTGTCCGGGACAGCTTTTTGCTGCCGTTACTCACTAGGAAAAACAAGGCTTTCTTTAGTGTGAGGATTTGGGATCCTGACAATAAGCCAAACTGGCATTACAAATACGACAGTGCATGTGCAGCAGGGCACGTTTGGACAAACATAAGTGCACAAGGCAATGGGGAACCATTTGGTAACCAAACTTGAACCCAACTTTTGCTCACAGTATACATACATGTACATGTATATTATTATTGTACAGATCGTCAAAATTACATTGTACATGTAGTTGGAAAAATTTTGTTTTTTAGTTTTAAGTCTTAATAGCATCATTAAATTAAATTGCATGCCAGTCTTTAAAAAAAAAATCTAAACAAAAATCAAATGCCAATATTTTTAATGGTTTCCACACCCAACAAAATATATAATTAACATACAGATGGTCAATTTTTCCCATGACTGTTTTAAATATTTCAATGGTGAGGTAACTTACGTTGTATTTACAATGACATGTGTGTGAATAGCTGGCTCTATGATCAGACACTGGGTGGTAATTTACATATTCACCGAAGGTCACTGTCAATATATTATGCACAATGCTGCAAGGGTTGCACATGCAGCCTGTGTCTGTTGGCCCATGGTTGGCCAGACAGCAGCAGGTCTTTATGAGTCACATGTTGATTGTGGCTTGTTCTTGACTGAGGTTTTAGTGATGTGGTACATGTATGATGAATTTAAAATGAAATTCATGTGAACTTTGATTTTATGTATTTTGAAAATTAATCTCAACTATTCATTCCCCAACAAATAAATATGAAAGGAAAATGCAGAGGGAACTTAGGCTTTGTTAAAATCTACAGACTTAAACGCCCCCCTCAAAAAAAAAACAAAAAAAACAAACAAACAAACAAACAAAACAAAACCAAAAACGTAACCACAATATTGTTTAATAATTCTACATGAAAGCATGTAGAATTTATGAACTTTCTCCCAAAAACTTAACCTAAAACTAACTTTCATGTACATAGTCATACAGAATGTAGGACTGGTAAGTTTCCCTCTAAAACATTCGTTTAGGCAGACACCAAAATTGAAGGGGGGGGGGGGGGGGGGGGGGGACGACGACGCAACCCTGAGCAACAAAATGAGCCAGACCGGTTTGCCTTCACTTTCACACCTTAATCACTTGGCATTGCCCTTTAGAAAGGAGCTTGTGGTGAGGTTTGATAACTGGTGCTCTATGGTGCTGCTATTGTGTTTTTGTGTTTGTATTACAATCCTCTCCTTTACAGGATAAATAAAAGCGACCAGCTGCACCAAACCTCGCTGCTTTCGCTTTCCCATTTTTGGGGGGTAGGCCTGGGGTCATGGGTTAGCAGTGGTAGATCTTTTGAAAAGGGAAGGAAAAAACCTTTGTGAGGTGGGAAATATCACCTTTCAAAATGTTTAAGTTTGGAGAACATTGAATTTACATGTAGGTGCATATTGGGTTTCTTAGCCAGCTCTGTAAAAAAATTGGAAAAATACAATTTGAAAGAGGCTAGATTTTCAATTCAAATTTATTTTCCTTGGCCCACAATTCAGTGCGCATACATGTACATGTACACAGAAAAGTAACACATTTGAGGAAAACATTAAATTGAAATCCATGCTTTCCTAAAACCACAACAAACTTTTTAAAAATTACATGGGAAAGGTCGCGGGAAGGTTGGTGGGAAGTGTTCTCCAACCTGCAAAATCTGCCTGGCGGCCCACCAAGCTTAGCCGTTTCTCACTTTGCTTGTTTTTTTGCAATCAGAGAAGGTACATGTACATGTGTAGCATATTCAAATTAAATGCAGTGCACTGTATTAAAATCTGTCTGCAAAGCCGCCTCCCCAGCAGCCGCTGTTGACCCCCATCCAGCTGCTGTTGATTCCCCCCCCCCCCCCCCCCGCCCCCCCCCCCCCCCCGCCCCACTTTTCAAGATTCCCTGCCCACCAAACTTAACATTTCAAACCTGAACACCGAAAGAGTGCTCAAAATGTTCAAGTGCAGCATATTTACCGATTATTTACAATAAACAGAACCCAAGACTGGGATTAAAATCTTTCTTTCTGTTCATGTTGGGAAGAAATCGATTGTTATTAGAGATGAAATTCACCCTCCACCAGCTTTAGGCAAGCTTTGGTTTAGTCCCAGTGCAGTGTTTCGTTTTTTAAATCAAGTGTTAAATTGTGGTCTTTGAAACGGAAGGTGCTGATGAGCTACGTGTTCAAAAACCGTGATGCATGTTACAGACACGATAAATGCATTCCGTTAGATCTTTAGCTTCGTGGGCTCGTACATGTACCCCAGAGAGACATAGGGTAGGAATACATTGGAGAACTTATGTGTCTTAAGATGAAAAAGTGCACTGCGTGTAGGTCAGGCAGGATATGAAGCCACTACGGTCTAGAGCGAAGAAAAAGCAAGATGCGTGAAAGCCGATATTTTGCTTCAATGAAACTGAGTGGAATTGGGAACAAGTTGCCAACTGAAATGTGCAGAGCACTACAACATTACATGAATGGAAGATCCTGCTTATTCTAGCCAGTGTAGTGCATTGATCAAAGAGCTAAGTGAATGTAAAAGTAACAGCACCCCCCCCCCAAAAAAAATGGATCATATACTTCTACGAGATTCTTTGAAACTTTGTAGAAACTTTTCATAGCAATAAAAAAAATAACCTCATGCACCCTGTACCACTCGGGGGCGAGATTGGTCCAAAATGAAAATGCCACGAAAAATCCACGAGGACCCCAGATCAACATACGGTTTGTATTTGCCTAAAGGCACCCCTTTAAAACATCCGTTTTTATTGGTCTATATCCACTTTTACAGGGAAAAATACTTTTAGGGCAACAACACCTCAGGAATTCTAGATTGCAAAAGAGATTCTTTAAAAATTATAAAATCCCGACCAAAAAAAATCCTGAAATCAGGAAAAATCCTGACAAATCTCACTCCTGAAAAATCTCACCCTGACCACTACTTAATTGACCTATCACGTAGAATCATTTGAATGCGGCTACGTGTAAGGAAATACTATCCAACCACTTGAGTTCAATTTGACAGACTTGCAAGATTTGTCTGAGATAATCAAAAATTACTGCACACAATTCCACAGGATGTGGGACATGGTTAACTTGCACAAGGCGATAGGTCAATCAAGTGCAGATATGCACTTTAAGCATCATGGAACAGTGAGCTGCGTAAACAGCACCCAGACCTTTAGATAACTTTTGAAGAGGTTCCATCCTAAAACATTGTACTTTATCAGTACACACATTGTGTACTGTCTTTATCTGATCTCCTTTGCAAAATTTACCCCTGAAGTTTTCTTGTTCCCAGCCAGTCTGACAAGACAAGCTGGATTGTGACTAGTTTGCTAAGTCTTAAGTGTGTAGATTCTCTAGTCTATCAGGAACAAATGGGCCCACTATGATTTTGACAAGCTTGTCAAACAGCGATGAAAAGCGTTAGATTTTGTAGAACTTGTGTCCGAGGAAAGGGAGAATGTAGGAAGGAGGGAGCAATGGGATCATACCCTCCCCATTCCATGGAACTTTTTTAAAAGTTTTATTTCGTCTCCTTTTTGGGGGGTGGGGTGGAACATTTACATTTAAAAGGCCGACCCCTCCCTTCCAGAAAAATTCCTGGATCTGCCCCTAAAAGGGGGGGGGGGGAGCACTACAGGCAATGACCTCTGGCCTACTTACTTCTGCATAACGACATCCTGGTAGATGATGAGCTCATCCATGTCAAAGGTCGCGACGTTTAGCAGGTAGATGTTACCACCCTCAGTGCCCATGTACAAGATCTTGCAGTCAGAAGACAGGCAGCAGACAGAGATCTTCTTGAGTCTGTGGAAGGAGGGGTTGGAAAGGGGATGGAGAAGGGGGTTGCAGAGGGGAGGGGGAAAGAAGGATGGATGGAGAAGCAGAGATAAGATGAAGGAATAGATATAAACAAATAAACGCGACAGAAAGGGAAACATGGAAAGAAGGGAATTAAAAAATAAATATAGAAAAATATTTGTGATAAAATAATCAGGGTAATCAAAGCTTACAATTTCCGTTACATGTGCAAGAGCGTCAATTTTTTTCTCTTTTTGTAAATCAAACAGTGATTTTTGTCATCTTTTTCTGGTTAGGGATATTTGTATTTTACATTTTGGATACTAAACAAGTTCTAATAATATTCAACTATTGGAAATACACGGTTGATGTTATTACAATGGAACAAACTACAAGAGATGCATCTTGGCAGCATGTCGTAACTTTAACTGGGTAGGAGATATGGGGTTACACTGTCTAAAGTTCTCATGGGGAGTAGTATTATGGTTAATGTAATACAGAGTTAGGCAATGTAACACAAACTAATATCGAGGAAACGTAACTCGCATGACTTGTAACAATTTTAAAGTACATGTTGCTGGTACACAACTAGTAATTTTAATATAATTTCCTGATCCTTTCCCATCAAGAAAAGAAACTGCATTACAATCAATGATTTTGAAAAGGCCGAAGGCTTACCCCCAAAATGCACTATACATGTATCTTGGAGGTACATGTACCATATATCAGAAATGTCATTTTGTTGATATTCTGCAACTTGTTCTCGTTAAATTACTCAATATGCCAATTCATGAAGTATTTTTGCAATTCAACCCAGGCCAGAAGTGACTGATTTCACAGCAGCTGAATAAAATGATGTCGATGATTGTTGCCTCCTATTGTTTGCACTTGATGCCACATCTCACATAATCCTTTGCAGTCTGCCATCTTTGAGACCTCACGTGTGCCACTGTTTCATAAACAACGTGGATCAAGGTTTCAACATGGCCTCTGCATGTATGCACCGCAGCAGTCATCTGCTGCAAATCAAGGGGAGGGATTTATTGGCAGGCAACTCTGCATATTTGTATTGCTTGACATCAAAGATGGCAGGCAGAAGTTTATGGGAAATGTGCCATCAGTACAAATATCTAATGAACTAGAAAGGACCCTGTTACACCGCCCTCTTGTGGCGTGCACATGGCCATTGAAACCAGGGGCATACCTTCCTTCCAGGGAGAAAGACTTGACCTCTTCCAGGATGGAGTTGCCATCCTTGATGTTGACCTCCCACAAGTGCAGACTGTTGTCCTGCAGCAAGCTGATGATGCGTCCCTATGACAACCGAAACAATAAGAACTTAAAAGGGGCACTCTTGATTGAATACTTTCCGAGGAAAAGGACAAGGCTCTATACTCCGTTTTCTTATAGAATACAAGACGGGTTTACAGGCCTTGAATTTGGTAATTTTTAGGGCAAGGCCACTTTGGCCTTGAATAAAGCAAAATTATGGAGGGCACCAAGGCCAGTAAGTAGGGCACCAAGGCCAAATTATATCTGCAGAAAGGGCACGGAGGGCGCGGCACTGTTGATTTTTTTCCGTTCAAAACGTATTTAACTAAGAGTAAGAGTAAGACTATGAGGCCAAAAACATACTGCTTCCGATCACATGGGTATTCAATAAATTTATATGTGAATTTCAGCCTAAACTATTTCCGTTTACGCTACGAAAGCTATAACAAAAAATTATCAAAACTTGCCTTAATTAATGTCAAAAATATTTACGGTCGATAATTCTTAAAAATCATGGAGAATTTAGGTCGTACACATCACTATGCACAACGCTAACCATAACGCTAACCACGATGGGAAACTGGCCAACACTGTCCGTTTATCCATGGAGAAATAAATTTCTCCATGGTTTATCGTACGGTGGTAAGAAGCGTGCGTGATGCACTTTGTGTGTGGCGGGCGAAACCTCGTGTTGCGGCAGGAAATGTCGGGGAAACACGCTGCGGTGTACAAGCGGTACAACCTCAAAATAAATTCATGAACACGGAAAATGCATACACAGACAAAATAGATCAAGTTCTGTGAATTAACGTGCAGAAATCTTCTTTCTCTATCGATTTTTTGGGCCTAATTATTCATCGAAACTTTTGACAATCGGAACACCGCGTGTTGTGACCAAAGTTCATGAAGTTGTATGTAGCGCGCCGAAGGCGTGCTTCATAGCGCCGCCTACAAGAGCGCGTTTCCTCGTACACGAACATCGATGTGTATTGTGAGGCGCACACGTGCAAGTACTGAGAAAAGGAAAGTCAGTTGACTGCACGTAAACGTTGCCGTACATGTACATACTCCTGCTGCTTTGTGTGTACGTACGAATACACACATTTAATCTTGCGGTGGGGGTGTTGATGCTTGAAGTATCGGCACACTCCGAAACTGGACCAGATTCATATACTGTGATTCTGTACGCGCGATCGCCAACGTGTTGTGCAGCGAGATTTTATGAAGGGCTGGCATGACATCGAAAAAACAAATGATATGAAGGATTGTACTTGTATTGGCTGTGTTTTTGCAAAAAGGGCACGACGGCCAAGGTAAATTTGGGGCAAGGCAAAACTGGCCGTGAAGACGGAGATTTTGTGTGGGGCACCTCGGCCAGTAAGAAGGCAACGACGGCACTGGCCGTCGTGGCCGTCGTTCATTTCAAGCCCTGGGTTTATCAAAATGGAACGTTTTCAAGATTCAGAAATAAAATCTGTTTTGAATGAAAATCCTGTAGTTTTACATTTGTACCATCATGACCTACTCCTTAGGAGACAATCCAAGTATGTTTGTGCATTACTCAGCGACGAGGTCAAGTTGAAATTAAACAGTTAATACTGGGACAGCCTTTACTTCTTTTCACAATACAAGTCCAGATTCATTCCATTTGAATGTTTCACAGGAGTTGCACATCCAATGGACAGGAAGCAGAAGGGAACGTTTTAAAAAGGGACTGAATCGAGATGGAGCTTTTATAACAATCTTGAGAAATGGAAAATAGTGAGATCAGCAGTCGGAATTGTACTCCAATTGGCAAAGAGGATTCAGACTTTTTCAAATACCGCCCGCAATTTACCAACTTCGGTTTGTCCACATTTTGTTTGGAAATTGATTACACATTCAGTTAACGGGTGCAAGCCAGCTGGTCTAGTTCCCCGACTTGATACTTCCCCCGACATCTATTAATTGGTGTTGTCTAAAGTAGGGTCCGGGAACCAGACTACAAGACAGCAATTTTAATTTTAAGTGTATTTGCTTTAAAATATTAAATCCCAAATCTACTGATTTATTTCTGAAAATTACAGCAAGGGCAGATGTTGTATACAGCATATATACTACTGACTCAACTTACTTGCTCAGGAAGGAAGAACAGCTGCCAGACAGCGCTCTCTCCATCGTGGACGCCGATGAACTCCACACCAGGGGCGCCATATCTGTGTCAAGCTGGGGTTAAGGCTAATACTCTAGCAAAGACAAGAATGCTCACGGAAAGACAACTACGTGTACAGTTAAAATTTCATGTCACAAGAAAGAACCCAAAAAAAAAAAAAAACGAGAAAGGCCAGAACGAGAGGGAAGTGCGCTTGTGCAAATTATGCAAATCCATGGTGAGTCATGTATTCAACTAAGGTTGAAATGAAGTTCTTCGGAGTTAATTTCTGAAACGGTGTCGACAACTACATTGTACATACACTCCACATGCTTCACTAGAATCTGTAAAGACAATTATTCCGTTAGCGGCTTCACAACAGCTGAACGGCACAACCTGGCCCCCCGAATTCGGGGAGCTGCAAAGCATACAATGTATATAATATTACTAAGCAAGCAACACATCACACTGCATTTTGACTGGTACCCTATTTTGACTTAAAGCATTTTTTTTCTAATTGTTTTTTTTGCTTTGCTGAATAAGCCAGTTCGGTATCTCAAAGGTTATTCGGGATAAAATTGCTGACGTAATGTCACGCCATGTTGCGCAAATGCCCATTCTAATTGAATTTAACACGTTAGATCACACGGGTCATTCAGGATAAAATGTCATTGTGCACATGCGCAGTTGAAATATCCAACTGGCTTATTATTAATTAGTGCTTAGCACCTTTGTTAAATTGGCCATTGAATGTACAGATATTCAAGCAATAATGAGTGGCTTCCCCAGAGCACCAACAAAAACAGTATAAATCCTAAAAATTATAAATACCTTTGAATTGACATTCACAGTGGCAACCACATGTGCATTGCACAGGAAATCTTGTGATGAAATTAAATTGTTTACAGTTCAAATAAACAATCCAATACAGTGCCCCTTGATGGATTTCAGGTAATGAGATTACGAAAGCAACTGACCTAATTTAATATTTTATTAGATTTTCAGATTTTCAGTGCGTTTCAATTTTTTTTTTTTTAATCACTAATTTCTCTGTGTGAGTGTCCATCTACACAACGGTATGCAAACACAACTGTATGCAAATCCCTTTGTATTGCATTGTTAAGTGTACAATAAATAGACAATCTGTATTCAAGTCATTCAGGGGTGAGATTGGCCAACAATGAAAAATCCCCAGATCAACATATGTATGTGTACATGTACGTTGTATTTTCCTAAAGGCACCCCCTTAAAATATCTGTTTTTATTGGTCTATATCCACTTTTACAGGTAAAAACACCTTTTTGAAAACACCTCAGGAATTCTAGATTGCAAAAGAGATTCTTTAAAAATTCTGAAATTCCGACCAAAAAATCATGAAATCAGGAAAAATCCCGACAAGTCTCACCCCTGGGCCCAATTTCATGGCTCTGCTTACCGTTGGCGAAAAATCCCCGCTTACTGTACCAGAAAATTCTGTGCTTACGGCAAGTATATTTCACGCGTTAGCGGGGAATTTTGGCTACTGAGCATGCGTACATCCTGTAACTAAGGATTCTGTGCATACAGGGTTAGCGCAGAATTTTCTCTGTTAGCGCAAAATGGTGATCATAAGCGCGGAAAGCTGTAATTAGCAGAGCCATGAAATTGGGCCTTGGTCATTAGTAATTCGCAGCATCAACACTTCATATTTTATTCATTTGTCAAAAGACCAGACCGACACTCCCTGATATTGGCAAATACACTAATCCCCAAAACACTAGGGGTACATGTGGTCAGTACAAGGTTGGGGAGAAGAAAAATCAATATTCATAGTCAACGTCTTCAAAAATCAATACCTTAAAAAAACAAGTCACAGGGTTTCTGCCTGAAAGGTAGCAGAAAGCGCTTACTAATAATTCTGCCAGGCTTGGGGGGGGGGGGGGGGGGGGGAGAATTCACACATTGCTTTCATGTGGGTGAGCATGTGTGAAATTCTGATCTGCACAGATTTTAGGCAAGTCTGGACTTGTACAATGTACCAATGTCATTTACTTTCCATAACGCGAAAGATCATATGGTTAAAAAACTGATACAAGTAAGTAAACAGACTGTAATGTCTGTTTTTGTGGACGACCTAAAGGTAAAGGGATACAGAGGTGGTGGGGGTTGGCCACATTTTAGGCTGCTGGCCCTACCACCTTTACGGTTATCCTGGGTCCAGATCTAAATAGAGGATACATCTTCAATAACATAGAAATAATCCCAATTTCTAGACCTAAAGACCCAGGCGGGGGTACCTTTCACAGTAGGTCTCACCAAACTAAAATATTGCTAGCTAAATAAAACCATTTTCAACTAAAAGTTGCATTTGATTTCTTTAGGTTATCTTTGTGTGTTCCTTTTCTCAAAACTTCAATAAATCACCCCTTAATTAAAGCCCGTCTAAAAATCAGGATGTTTTTGACCAACCGGAAATTGGCCAGCCCGAATGTTGAGAGGGACAGCCTGCGGGTGAATCAGTCCATCCAGGAAGGGCTCTGCATCCAAATGAAATCTCAACCCGATCGGCCGAGTGTAATCAAACTTTATTAGGTGAATATGAATCCACCCTGGATACAGAAAAAGGGCTACATAAAAACAAATGCTGTGTGACGTACATTGGGGGAAGTGTTCCCAGGAGAAAAATGCATTTTCTAAAGGAGTGTGAATTTTTAATTTTAACTCATTCCCGGCCCACACTATAACCTTTATGGAGTTGCAGGAGTAGAATTAGAATCTCTTGTTTTGAGAAAATGAAGCTCAAAGTCAGTCAGTGAACCATGTGAACTATACTCGGTGCAAAAAAAAAAAAAAAAAAACACCCAAAATATTGAGATTAAATTCAGTTATCAACCTTTAAGATATGACAGAAAATTGTTAAAAACCCAGATTGTCTGCCTGGCGAGTATTTGTTTTATTTCAGCTACATGTACTGTACATGTAACTCAAGTCAATGGGCTGTGCTATCAAGTACAGACATGCAGTCATTTTTTTTTGTAGTTGCAGTTTCAAAAATTTTGACAGCTTTCGGCTATCATTCTTCATCTTTCACCAAGGCCATGGCCATTATGTACAAATGTGACAAGACCCTGCAAATTTATGATTCCAAAATATAACCCCACAGTAATCAAATAAACCAATGGATGCTATCTGGGGAGCCATAATATTGCAGGCTTCCCCAAGCCTACACCCATAAACTCAGAAAATACACCTGCCCAGAACATACAGCCCCGCAGAAATGCCAAGTACTTGATAAGCAACCCACGCAAAACAGCTATTTCCGACAGAATCGCAGACGGAGAAGACCGCATCTCTATGATAAGATTAAATGGCAGGAACGACCGAGAACCAGACCCCCCCGGGGCCCAGACTACCTGCATACTTAATGCACCTCAAGGAGGCCAGTTCAAGACCCGGGCTCGGGCCAGCCAGTCGCTTAGTATCATGGCGGATGAATAAATAGTCAATTTTTGCGGGAGCATTCCCGTCTCTTGACAAATGGTATATTATTGGGAGGGATTGGGTCTTTTCTCTTGGGATATTATCACATTCAATTATCAGGCAATCTAATCATATGGAGGGATATTACTGAACCAGATAGTAATATTGTATTTGTGTGGAACAAATGGGATGGGCAGTGGGGGTTGTGTGAGTAAAGGATATGATTGAGGTTGGCAAAGATATGGACAGGCATGCAACTCTTCAATTTCCAAAAAAGCGGAAAATGAAATGCGAGCGCGTAGCGCCAGCGTGAAGCTCTTATGACGTCGTGCAAACATGTACATGTACATGTACATGTAGGTATAGTGTCCGTATCCCGATGTATTGTATTGTATTCATTGACGCGAGAAAAAAAATGCGGAAGCAGACTATCAGTCTATAGTCGATTGAGGGCACTATAGCGACTAGTTTATACAACGGCAAGACGCGACAGAATGTGAATGGAGTCCGTGTCCTGCACCTTTTGTACGTAATGTATGTATACAAAATACGGAGCCAGACGATGTGCGCTAGCAATATTGGTCATGTTGGTGGACGATTCCGCGGTCGGCACGGTGGGAAACGAGCTGAAGCAAAGATTTTTTTCACAGTCGGATTTTTAAAAAACGCGGAAATCCGCGGATCTGCGGAAAAGTTGCATGCCTGTATGGAGTATGGATGCTTATAAAGTTTGTGGAAAACAGATAATTGGTAATGACGGGGACAAAAGATGGGGGAAAATGGTGGAAAATGGTGGAAACACATAGGAAAGAACCCAAACTGGCAGTTGACCAAAAAGATGTCCAAATCAAAAATACGTGCACTGCATCAAAGTGTGGTAAGGCAGACACTGGGAACCATATTTTTAACATTATTTTCACCCTTATCGAACATACATGTACTTTATAATGCAAAAAGAGACTGAATGTAGCCTTTGCAATGCACGATGCTGAAAACAAACCTGGTGCTGTGCTATTTCTTAAATACATATATGCACCAGACAAAACAGATCATGGTTGGGGATAAACAACGATCGGGAGGGGAAGAAACAAATTTAGGGGGAAAAAAAAACTGTAAAAATCTCTCAAAAACTGACAAACCATGGTTGTATATTTCATTTGGAAGGAAAAGAATCTTGCTTCATATATCAATTACATGTACGTGCACTGTATATATCTCCGAGGACAAGAGAAGAAAGGAAACGCAAAGAAACCTTTCAGTCCTCGAACGTAGAATCTTTTGTTGAAATCGGTCCTCAAACGTAAGGATACGTATGTGCTTAGTCTATGGGGATTAGTTATATAAAAGGAACAATAGCAAACACAAAGCATTGTCCTCGGACGTATTGGGGAAGTACGACTATGTGTACATGTACATGTATGTTGGAAGTTGCTTCATGGTTAAGTACGGTATTTTATGGGAGACGTCAGGGTGCCGCGGCGGCTCTGGGCAGCCAAGCGAACCGCTACAATGTGTTTGTGCAGTCAAGCGTAACCTATACACAATAATCCAACAATGGATTGAAACTGCACAAACAGCAGCCAATGGCGTCATCCGGCCTGGTGGCACTGGTTTTTTTCCCCCATATTTGCGTCATCCGTACGCAAGGTGTTAACTTGCGTTTCCACTGCATGTACATTGTACAATGTATGACTAGCTGTATCAACAATCACCCTTTGGTTCACCCTTTGGTTCAACCATGGTTCAATGGCCATCCAAGTGTACAAGTCAGGATGCTGATCACGGAACAATTTCCATAAGCTATGATCAAATAATTGATGCTGCATGCCTGGAGTGTCACCTGCAGAAATCGCATTATCTCCTGGCTGTCATGTTTCAACCCCCACCAGTCATGTTATTGATTGTCTGGTTCATGAATAAGGGTGCTGTCCTGAGAGGAAATCTTAAGATGGTTGGCTTTCTTGCCTTTCCTTTTTCTAGAGAGGATGGAAGGAAAGCATCGACATTCTGCTGAATTTGCTCTGAAGCTTTGCCCCCAAAACTTATGTAATTCGGTTTACTGACTTTTTCGTAACAGACGTTGCACCAAGCATTAATAGAATGTACCTTTGAAGTATCTTTAAGGTACATATACCCAAAGGATTTTTTTTTTACTGTGCTCAATTTCTCATTGTGCCCAATCATATGTCTATACATTTTTAAAAAAAAAAAAAAAAAAATTTATTTATTTTTTTTTTTATTTATTTTTTTTTTTTGGAGGGAAGGAGGAAGGAGGGGCAACAAAGACAGAAGGGCAAATGCATGATGAAAGCATTGGAGGGAAAGGCATTTGTTTTCAGACATCTTACGTTGGAGCAGAGACCATGATTGGAGGTTCAACCCACTTCTCTTATATTGGGCTTCCTCCCCCATAGACCGGAACAGCAAGCAATAGGCCAGCACATCAAGCAGCAGGGTGTCAAATGGATGCAGACAGAAGAGGAATTTGAGCTCCAATGAATCAGACTGGGCTGGGGGGATGAACTTCCCACTGGGAACATTATCCACCTTGACAACGCCCTCAGGGAACAAAACAAATTTCATGGACAGGGAGAGGGTAAGGAACCTTAAAAGTTCAGGCAAGTGCACAAAAATAACTACACCCAAGTTTATTATTTATCTCCTTGTAAGCCTCCAAAAGCCAATTCCAAAAGAATGTCACCCATGAAATCATAATTTACAAGTCTAAACATTGGTTTATGGGATCGCTTGCAAATGCCGTAGGGACTGTTTGTAAAGCCCACTGGAATCACAGGCAAATTCAACAGAAAACAGGAAAATTAATGAGGAATGAAATTCAAATCCAGAAGAAATGGCAGGCAAATCCTACATGAATGGCAGGCAAATCCTACATGAATGGCAGGCAAACCCTATGGAGTGGCAGGCAAATACTATAGGAGTCACAGGCAAACACCATTGAATTGACATCCAAATCTTGAAGGAATAGCAACACTTGAGAAATAACAGGCAGGCTAATTTTTTGTACATGTATGGGATTGACATCAAAATCATGGAGGAATGGCAGGCAAATTCCACAAATATGAAAGGCACAAGTCCACTGACATCGCAAGGGAAATGCGTAGGTTTCTCTACCATTCACCTAAGTTGAAATTTCAAGTACAGCCACACTTTCACAGCAATCCAGGTGGGTTTTTTAAACCCAAGATCAATTATTGCTGGCTTAACGGCAAAACGTGACAATAATAAATTACACAGTAGCAGGAACTGAAAATGAACTTTATCCCTTCCCAAAAGACTGAAGATAAACATCTCACAGGGGAGACACGGAGGGAACCATTTCTTGAAGCAATTAGGATCCTTATCTGAAAGTGTTGACAAAAATAAAATATGAATCATTAAAAAGGCCCTAGCCTGTGCAGTCATTGTTTACACAGCAATGAAAAATGGATTGGTCTCAGAAGCGGCTAATGATGGTAACTCACACAAAGAAAAATCAAATAATTGCAGGCATCAATTGCGATTCTCCCAATAAATAAGCTGTGGGATCCTGTTACAGAGGGACCTCATTAGTTTTAGGAGGGCGGCCTAATTGAGGGATGGGGCGCGCTCACATCCAGGGGGAGCAAAGGTCAGGAAGATGGTGTGGAGTTCCCTGTGGAGGAGGGGGGGGGGGGGGGGGGGGAGGAAAAATGCCCTGGTAATTTCATTCACAGATACTGATGAATGCGAGCTGTCTGACAGGAATGCATCCTCTTTGCCGGGCTGGAAAGAAAACTGCCAGCCACTATTTTATTCACCAAGAACCATTCACCGAGCTCCAAACTATGGCAGATATTTCAGTGTTTAATTTACGCTGCTGTCGGTAAAGAGAGAGACAGGATGTGCAGATCCAGACTTCCAAGAGGCAACGAAGCAAGACAAATGTGATGAGCAGATTTTGTGATTCTTTCTTTAGCAAGCAATTTGTTCAATCATCACTTGCAATCATCCCTCAACAGTGGTTATACACCCAAGGGAATATCAGAAATTTGTGATTGGAAATTCTGTGTAATCAGTCCTGGGCAAGATATTTGGTGAACAGTTCAAGTGCTATTTATTAATTTTTGAGAGACTCGATGGGTTGGCTTGGTAACCAATTACAGTTGTGTAGACTCTCATAAAAACGTGATTACCAACCCACTAACTGAGCAATTTGATCTTTTAACAAAGTTATAAAATCTCACTCCGACAGTGCAATCTCTATTAATTTAATAATTTAAATTATACTTTCTACAGAGCATTGAATATGCATGAGATTTTATGTTTAATTTGGTAAACATTTAGCAGAACTTTAACCCACCGTTTAGCTGTATAGCCCAATAACAAGGCACCAAAGCCCAGTGGGCCGGATTATTAGGCCAGAGGTTGGTATTTTAAGCATGAATCAAAGGCTTTGTGTGACGTTGAAAAAACAAAAATATAAGGTCCCACTTTGAAAATCTTAGTTCCGTTTAAACATTTGGGAAAGTTGTAAAACGGATTCTGATATCTAAACATTTAAACATCACATCTTTAGTACTGAAGTGTGACGACCGTTGGCATGACAACTGGTTCTACAAACTTCTGTAAAAACGCTGAATGCTGAGCAATGTGAAAATGGTTTCTCTTTTTTTTTTAGCATATCCCGATTTCAAAACCACTCCTTTGTTAACAACCAGTCATGGAAATAAATGGGCGTGGAGATTCTTTACATAATGTGTTTCATATTGCATGGTGACATCATCAAGCCAGGAACTCTATTGGAGATAGCACAAGAAATGTATTGAACATCTATCTGCATGTACATTTTTGAAAGCAGGATATTTTTATCTATACAGGATATTTGTGAGACTATGTGATTGCCATATGCAGGCAAAGAAAAACCTAAAATATGAGAGTACAGAAGTGTTTGGTCACCACACTTTATGAAGACACTCCAGTGGTTAAAGGAAGTTGTTAATGTAACAACCAGATTTATATTTCCCCTAAATAGGATGTCTTCACCAATGACCTTTGTCCCAAAGTCACACACAGTTGCCAAATGCAAAAGAGGACAATCTCAAAGGAAACAGTGTCCTGAAAGAGTACATGTACCATCTCACAAGCACTGGCGGACTGCATCCTTTCTTGGTTGCTGACGCCTTCATATTTAACCTCCAGCCAAGACAAATAACTTGTCCTTCAGCTGACCCTAGGCATAACACCCACTGTGGTCATTAGCTGAAATGTGGAGACTTCATACTGGATTGTTTGCTTGCTAAATATTCTAAGTACTTGTCAATAGGAAGAGGACACACAACAAGGCTACTTCACCAGGAGAATGGAATTGTAGCAGTAATGATAGGTTAGAATAAACATTCTACATGAAATTTGTATTACAGGTTGACAGAAATCAAAATGGGAAAATGCTATAAATGGTTCTGTAACAATGATGAATACAAAATATATTTTGATGTACTTTGTGTGTGTTCTATATTATCGAAACTTACAATGTATAACAGAAAAATAATGGGGGTGGTCCCCGTCCCGCTAAAAATAACCCTTTCTGGTTGCAAAAACATTGCCTGTAATAACATTGCTTGCCACGTCCTGATGTCTTGAGCAATGTATCGAATTCACCAGGTATGGCTGTGCAGGGGTGTGGAAAGGAATAATTTTAATGAGGTTTTTTGTAAATTTAATCTAAAAATTAATCAAGATCTCTATTTCTCATGTTTATCATCATTTCAGAATCCTGTGTAGCATTTTACAACTTTATATTTCTGTGAACAATAAAGTAAAATTACAAATTATTAGGTTACATTACATTAACTATTGTGCTCCTAGTTTCCTAAAACAACTTGATTCTCGTTAGCACAAAGAAACATTGTTGGGCTTAAGTAGTTCTTTTCAATAAAAAATAAAAAAAATCGCCCTACGGCACATTTTGCAAAACTACATATGTACATCAAAGTGAACACGATCAAAATTCTGGCAAGATCTCAAATAAACCAAAAGACAGTCTTGTGGGTGACCACTCAAACTAATCACTGTAAATATGCACAGTATCCAGATGACAACGTTGTAAAAAATGAACCTCATAGAGCCAGAACCTGAGCTGGGTTAAAGTGATATATATCTTCCTCTCTCATCTTCCCCCTCCCCTATCATTAAAGGGATAGCTGGATGTCTGCATAGTCTCAGCTTTCTTGATTAAGGTTAAGAGGAGGGTCACATCCACAGATGCACCGTCTTAGTTCACAAAAGCCACAAAGTGTGGCAGCCGTCCGCATCCCGTCTTTTATAAAACACTGACCAGAGAAGATATAATCAATCATATTCTTGTCAGGCATGATATACACAGATCTGGTCCATGTTGACAGGCGTTTGTTTTATTCTGGGCATTCCTGGTGGATGCCCTGAGATAGGAGGAAGGGAAAGTCACCAAGGGTTATGTCTGCCTCAACCACACCAGCCCAATTATGCCTGGGTGGGTCTCTGCACTGTAAACATCCACTTATCAATCGAGCCAAATTTCATGCCTCCGCAAGATTCACTGTTAACTACAACAGGAAACTCTACGCTAACACCTAGCATATTTCACGGGTTTGCAAGCAATTTTGGCTTGTACAATGCATACATCCCGTCACTAAGGATTCTGTGCCTATGGGTTTAGTGCAGAATATCTTAGATGACTCCGAACAAAATCGTAGGCCGCAAAGCTCAGAATAGAGCATTACTGATTCTACAAAATTGGGCCCTGGAGTTCAGTGGCCGTCTTCACTGTGTGAATATGCCGTATTGACAATTTTCCACAAAGCATGACCTCATTGTCAGGTTTATTCAATGTGAAAGGTTAGGGAAGAAAAAGGCTTGCCTATTTTCTTTCAAAAAAATATATATCTGTCTGTCTTAATTTATTTTTTGCCTAGGTGGCTAAGCCAAAGCTTTAAATTTTACTTCTGCATCTGAATGCCATCATCTCGCATCCCTTAAGATCAAGTACTCATAGAAAAAATATAGCACTGAATTAATAAATTAAAAAACAGTAAAAATGCACACCACCGAAATGGTGAAAGAGAATAAATTTGAGACATCCAGTATGACAAACTGCCATGGTTTAGACAAGCTGCCTTGACAGCATTATAAATGCTTGGCTGAAAGAAAACTAACATCTTCAGCATTACAGTCCATGTATGACGCAATAACCAGGGTACTTTTTTCTAGTCAACCATTCACTGCAAGACTCCCCCCCCCCCCCCCCCCCCCCAAAAAAAATGAAATGAATTGGTACCTGTAGCAGTTCTTCCAGGATGAATATAGTAGGAAGGTTGATTTTTAGTTCTAAAAACCGAAGGAATACTATTTTTTCTGCAACCAAATATGCTCTGTTAAATGAGTGTCGAAACTCAAGAGTTTAAATTAATCCAAACCAAAAACTTATTCATACTGTGTTGTATGAGCACCTGTCGGTCATGTGTAAAATTGCTGTTTAAATGCTGTCCAAAAATGGGTTGATTTCTCAGTGATGAAAAATTAAACACTCAAAATGACAGCTGTCAAAACTCTGTACTACCAAACAATTGTTTGAACAAATCACAGGGAAAACTTCAGTTATTATTACCACAGGTAGCGAACCAAAGCAGGAAATATCTTGTAAAGCAGCAATATACACTCCTAGGAGAAAACCAATTTCCTTTCAAATTTCCTGTATTGCCAGGCGCCAAACAACCAGCACCTCCGATTCCCATTAATATTCAATGGCAGTGATGCTACATGCATTTCTATGAGCCCCAGTGGATTTTTGCATGGATACCTACACAATGATGATTATCAGTACAATGAAACCTCAAGTGTTTATGGTACAGATTATTATTTTTTTGTGTGGGTGGGATTTTTTACAACTATACTTTATTCAGGGATTTTATTTTAGTTGCATAAAGTACATGTAGGTGTTACTTTCGATTTAAGTTCAAGTAGCCAAACTTTCGCAATTTATTTGTTCGCTTTGAAAATTTCTGTAAGAGGAGAAAAATACATTTTCTAAGTGAACAAATCAATTGCGAAAGTTTGGTTTGTGATGTCATCAAATATCCTTAGTGTACACATTCCAATATCCATTGATACATTTCTGCTCTTTATTTGTTTGGTTTGTATTTTATATGTACATGTAGTAACTTGGTTTGTATTTTATATGTAGCAACTTGGTTTGTATTTTATATACATGTAGTAACTTGATACATAAAGCACCTTTTAATGATTTCAGTAGAATTTAAAAGATCTATTCTGATGGAGTTTCTCTGGTGGGGGCAAACTCTTTAATTTACTATCTCACTTAATCAATGACATTAAATTTACCTCATCCTGATTCAACTTCGTTTTTTTTTTTTTGGGGGGGGGATACACAAATTTTGCAGTAACCTTGAAAACTGTCTTCCGTTCCTTTCGATCCCATCTACCATCCCAGATCAATAAGCTATTTGCGAGTTAAATTTGAATAATATCTAGTACACTGACTTGCTCCAAATGCTTGGCACATTTTAACTTTGAATTCTCCAGACGAAAGACACTGTTGCTATATCACATGATTCAGGGCAAGCTC
Organism: Hippasteria phrygiana; assembly: GCA_037893225.1. Classification (NCBI taxonomy): domain Eukaryota; kingdom Metazoa; phylum Echinodermata; class Asteroidea; order Valvatida; family Goniasteridae; genus Hippasteria; species Hippasteria phrygiana. The sequence goes on from JAZGUH010000093.1 coordinate 1,858,174, forward strand.
TTGCATAGTTACGTAAAAGACGCTTAGCACCAATACATTGTTCACAATGGGTTGAGAATGACACAAAGACAACAGACCATTCCGGAGCTGGGGGTTATTAGCATAAGGCTTGCCCCGAATCACGTGATATAGTAACATTCTCTTTGGTCTGGAGAATTCAAAGTTAAAATGTGCAAAGCATTTTGAGCACGTCAGTGTACCAGATGTTATTCAAATTTAACTCGCAAATGGCTTATTCAAGCTACATTGTACCCTTCACAAACAATAAATATCTTCTTCAGTAAAATTAAGGTTGCATGCGCTTACTGTAAAAACCTTACCAACACATGATCGTGATGTTACATGCCTGATTGACTTTCTTGGTAGCCCCTTCTAATCATACGAATGACTGTTCTACAAAACTACACAATTTAGCGTGTACCATATGGCCCGTGTCTAAAGCCATGGTCCGTTTGATGCATGAATATTCTCGTTTTATCCCCGGCTGATCGGAGCTCTGGATTTAACCATTCATTGTTGATGATGCCACGTACATAAAGGTTTGACAAATTGAAAATAAATAGGCGTGCAAGTTGACCTCAAATTTAAAGGAGATTGGGCAAGAATGCATACTTTCGAGCACACCGTATAGGAGGCACAACGTTTGTCGTATATTATTTTATGAATTTGTTTTCTGAGCAAGCTGAGCTTGGAAACTACATTTGTACATTTACATGTATAGTACATCAACTTGTGAAGGGAAAAAAGAGGCATTTTGATTAACAATGAAAAATCTAAACTCAACTTCTGATCAAGCCATTATTCAGATTGCTACGAGTAGACAGACCAAAGAGTCCGTTGCTAGACGAGTCAGTGTTTGGGTCCCAAGACATTCACAAAAAAGTGATTCTGAAATCAGGGCTTTCCGCTATGTACAGTACATGTAAGGAGCTGTACTAGGGGGCCATGTATGAGAATGTATATTTTTTCCCCATTTACATGTATGTAGTTTTGGCAATTGGAGGGGGGGGGATTGGATGAAAAAAGAGACAACATGGGGGTGGGATATACATTTAGGAGTTGCGTCAGATGCTGCAACAGGAACAGGCACATCCAAGCCTTATCTACATCCAATATGCGGTGATTCACAAAAATGTATTCGGACCTATAGAACACGTGTTTAAGAAGTTTGCGCGCACTCAGTCCGCACGACTCAGGATAAGAAAGGTCTGGGGCCGATTTCACGAAACGCTAGGACGCGTCTTAGGAAGAGTAGCTCGTCTTAACTCGCGACTCGTCCTAGGATCGATTTCACCAAAGTTAGGACGCGTTCAACACGTCCTAACTTCCTTAGCAACGCAGCTGAACTCGTCTTAACTTAAGATCGGTCTGGGGGTCGTCTTATCTATATGCGAACACGTACAATTTACTGAAAAGCAACAATGGCGCTTATGCTTCTCGCTGATTACAAAGCTCGGCGGGCAATTAGGAGAGAGAGGAGATATTCCGAGATAGAAGAAATCCACTAGATAATCTAAATGACGAGGAAATCCTCAAGCGATATAGGTTCAAAGGCAGGGAATATTCCAAGGGTTGGAGATGAATTGGAGCCCGATAACGGGTAAGTGTAATATTAATAAAGGGATAAAAGTGTGATAACCCGGTCTTTACCACGTCAATAATAACCGAGGAGGGGCGTGACCGCTGTTAATGGACCGAGCCAATGGCTCGGTCCATTAACAGCGGTCACGACCCTTACGAAAAATGCAAGAACCTCCCGTAAAAAGGACAAAATGCAAAGCTTTTTCTCCCCACTTTTTCTCCCATTTGCTCAGTACAAAACACATGCGTACGTATCGGACTTGTGAGCGCGTGAAGGCACTCCGCGCCTGTCTGTCGCGTGCGCGTACGCACACGCACGAATGCAGCGTTTTATACGCGTGCATTGGCGTTGTCTTACATTATAAAGTTCAGTACATATTGTGCGCGCACCTACTACGCTCTCCCTGTTGCGTATCGGCTGAGAACAGTTGGTTATGACGCGCCGTGTTTAAACAACCGTTTTTAACAGCCGTTTTAGAAAGGGTTTTTAACAGCCGTTTTTAACAGCCGTTTTAGAAAGGGTTTTTAACAGCCGTTTTTAACAACCGTTTTTAACAGCCGTGTTTAAACAACCGTTTAAACACACCCACGTGACAGGCTCCCGACCCAAAGGGATAGTGAAACTTGCTGAGGCATTTATGAATCAGCATTCAAATTTTTCATCCAAAAGAATCACCAATCAATCATCTTGAATTTACTGCATGCGCGTACACATCCGACGGCTGTTACGCGTAAGTGCCAAAATGAACATGATACAGCCGTTGCATGCGAAAGGTCATCCTCGTCCAATAATTAGCGGTTCGTTTATCTGTATTTCGGATGCGTCTTGCTTAAGAAGGGTTTTGTGAAATCGATCTCAGGACGCGTCTTAGCTAAGATCGATCTTAGAGCAGGAACTCGTCCTAAGTCCTAAGATGAGTCATAAGTTAAGAAGAGTTTCGTGAAATCGGCCCCTGGTCAATTATATAAAGATGGAAAACTAATGTACATGTACCAGATACTTCAGTAACTAGGGCTGTTCATTTTCGAATAATTCACTATGCGATTATTCGAAACTGGATATGACCGAATATTTGAATATTCGATACTCGCCGATCAAGTTTTTCACACATCAGCTGCAACTGCATGCCATGCCATTACACTGGTGTTTTATGTGCGGCGATCGATATTATGGACTGCTCGATCGACATTTGTTTACATGCACCCGTTGTATCAAGATCATTGCGGGTACGTAACGTTCTGATAAGAAACCAAACTCCAGCCTACACTTTTGCAAGAATCATTTTTTAACAAGTGGCAAGGGTTTTACTTACGGGAACAAAAACCTCTGGCCACAAAAAACGTTACCTTTGACAAAAATGCGGCATTTGACACTGCTAAGCTCCGTAACTTTTGTACTAAAATAGTATCAGAGTCATATCTGTACATGTACGTGCATATATTTTTTTTCAAATATTCGAACTGGCAAAAAGGTATTCAAATATTCGGTTAACAATCGAATATTTGAATATTCGGGACAGCCCTATCAGTAGCATGTGGGTCGTTCCACCAGGTTGGGACAGTGTTTTTTTACCATATCATTAAAACCATCATTACATTTTAATTCAGTTATTTCATGTGACATCTGTCTTTGGGTGTGAGATTATTTGAGAATGTTTTCAATCATGTAAGTTATATTTTAACAAAAATATAATAAAAAGTGTTTTTGTTAAATGTAAAATAGACACCGTGTCCAACATTTAAATTTGTGTGGTTTTTCAACACTAATAAGTAAATATGGACAATTTATTACGTACAATAATTAAAAGACACTATGCAATTCAATGAAACACCTTTTTACGGCAGTCAGTGTCCAAATATAGCAGAAATAGCAAGAATTTGAAGAATTGGTGCGGACGTAACATGGACACCGTGATAGACCATGACCATACATATATTTCTGCTGTTGTGCTACATTTGGATATTGAATATCATAACAAATGTTTTTTGTGTTCAGTTTGTGTTTTGTAATTAGTATACAGAGTGAATTTGCATAATTATTTATATAAATGTTGAAAATGTTACAAAATGGAAATGTGCATTTTCATGTCACACCATGTCAGTACTAAATGTTACGTCCAGACTGCCTTAATTTTTCGTCATAAAACAAATAATTATGCAACTTACTATATGTACTAACTAAAAGACACTCAATGCTACCAGAAAACACTTTTTGTTATGGTTGCCAGTGTCCAAATACCTCAGAAACAGCAAGATAATTTACATGATTTAAAACTTTCTAAAATATTTCCCACCCAAAGACTGATATTACATGAAATAACTGAATCAAATGTAATAGTACTTTTAAAGATATGGATAAATGTCACACACTGTGTCCCAACCTGGTGGAATGACCAACGTACAAACTCCATAACCAGGGTCCGTGTTTACAAAAGACCTGTGTGAAAGGTCTAAATTTGTGTTAGAGAACTCTCATGCCATTCTAGCCACAAGTACTACAAGCAAGAATAGTCTGGTCAGTTAAGATAACATGGGAAAACTCCAAGCTGCTTTATTTAAAACATTACCAGGGTCTGGTGTTTACACAGGCATGCAACTTGGAATTAACCCCCAAAAACATGAGGAAATTCCAATCTTTACAAGACTTTGTACAATGTTTTTCAATTTTCAATGATGTAAGTATGAAGCGAAAAACAAGGAAATCAGCTGATCCGAGGAAAAGTTGCAAGCCTGTTTACAAAGGCTTGCCAAAAATAAAATGTGCACACAACCACCCTCTTACTGAAATATTCAACGCATCCACACTTTGATCAAGTCATGTTTTGAGGCAAGTGAATTTCCCAACATTCATAATCACCAGGTATCATGTGGCGTTGACGATGAAGGATGGAGGGGCGACTTCTCACACCTGCACGTAGCTCGATAATTCATGCAAAGAAAACAAATAATGCCTTGGCATATGGCCGAGGGACAGCCCGAGAGGATGACGAACTGCACGGTGGGACCCGGAAGAGCACTAGTAAAGGTCTTGGCTGCTTTTAATGCCAGGCAAAAACAAAAGTCAAGTATTTACAAACAGGTTGATGCCGTTTGACTCCATGATGTTGGCCCCACTGTCTTAATTTCCCTGCAAGACTGCTATAAAATGATGGGCAAAAAAGAGAAGGGGGCGACCGAAACAGTTTGTTATACATGTATGCACCAAAGAAATCTCAATCATTCTGTGTGTTTTGGTAAATTTGCAAAATACTTGTAAATTCCTGTGGTCATTCATGCAAAGAACAATCTTGTCAACTGCTCGTTTCTTAAGACCATTAAGAAAAACATGCCATTACATGAAACTATATCAGGCATGCAACTTGGAATTAATAAAAAAAATTAGGAAATTGCAATCTTTACAAAATTTTGTACAGTAGTTTTTCAATTTGCAATGTGTGAAATGAAAAACGAGAAAATCAGCTGATCCAAGGAAAAGTTGCATACCTGCTATATGAGTCATCAATCTGACTTTTGGGGTGACAAAAAAGTCATTTTGTTTTTAGTCAATTCTGGCACCTAACTTCTTTGATAGGTCGTTTGGCCCTCAGACAAAACAACCAATGCAGTTTGCTCAGTGATACACCTGCCAGGGTTTTTGATAAGAGAAAAAGATAGTATAACCCCTCTCAGGGTTAGTCATGCACTTAATTGCAAAATAATATTTTTATAATGCTGATTGTACAACATCAAACTTCAAAGGAATCAAAAATGATCTCAGTGTCAACTTCCAACACAAAGAATTTGCGTGGAAACAGCCCTTTCATTAGCATTTATTAAAGTACCAGTGTATTAATAATTATAGGGTGAATACTAAACATGAATTTGATAACCTGTCTTCTACTTATCTGTTGAACCAAAACTGAATAGGCCTAAGTTAATCAAAATGCATACAAAACAAACCGACAAGAGAAATTTATGCAATTTCACCTTTTCATTACAAGAATATTTTTCGAGAAACAATTCAGAACTGAAACTTGCAACCAACAAAATCAACATTTTTCCTGAGAATTCTTTCACTCCATGACTTCTACATGTACACAGCAAAATTCCCCAATCACAAATGTCCACACTACATGTACGAGTAGAAATTGCGAATATGTAAAAGAATTTCACTACATTATACAAATGAAATCTTCAGTTTTCTAATCTGAATGAATGCCAAACTGAGTAGAATGAAAAAATAAACTGGGCACAGCAGTATAATACAAAGCTACTCATTCTTCACTACATGTACATGAAGTAGGCTAACAGAATAGCCCTCTAAGCTTTGTCCACATGCCCTACCAGTTCCATTTACCATCAGTAGTCCTTTGACAAATTTTACTATCAATCAATCAATCAGTGACATTTCTGTAAAGAGCCAAAATCAATATTCTTTGTGGAATACTACATGTACAAATGTATTCCACGGAATACTACATGTATGCCACAAGGCTGTGCAAGAATGATGGTTTCATGCACATGTAGTCTATCTTTCAAAAATGCACGATCAAGATCAACAACATCAACAATGGAAAGACCAAAAGGCTAGAATGCTATTCCAGTCCCATTCAAAATTTCTTGAATGATTTAGTTGAAAAGTGGACTAAGTGTCTGAAGGAGCATTTTGTATCTTTTCAATTTTGTGGTGGTGGTGGTGGTGGTGGTGGTGGTGGTGGTGGTGGGGGGGGGATAAACAAATATATACTGTACTTAGAGAGATCTACATGTATCCTCATTTAATTTAGCAAAGCCATAATTATTTGCAAACCATAGTCAGTTCCAAGAATTAGATGTAGAGTCACTAATGAGTCACCAGCTGAGTCACTGGTTATGCAGTGATGACTTGAATATTTCAACCTTGCCTATAGACTTGTAATACGATAATGGGATGCCAATCAATTTTTCAATGATGCTCGAGTTGGGAAGCTCCATTGGGACAGGCAAGAAGGGAAATACGTATTCAAGAATGGTGGTTAATAAGTAGTGCATTCTAACAATGGTGCCACCCCTTGCAAAATGCAGGCACGCAGGGGGGGGGGGTATAAATGACAGACTGAGGAGAAACTTGTCAGTCAAATCAGCCGTAAATGTGAAACACTGTCCACAAAATGTTACATTCATTTTACAGAATTAATTGAGAAAATAATCTGGGGGTGGAGCAGTAAAAACCTGTAGCATGTTAGGTTACATTGGAACATTGGTGGGGAAAAAACGTATCAATTGTGAGATATTTGGATAGGAAGGGGCTGTTTTGATAAAAATGCACGGTTGTTCTTTCAGGTTTGTGTGCGACAAAAAGTCATTATAGAAAGTCCCAATTGTACATGTACATTGCAATTCTATCAATGTAAATGATCCAATAGAGCTTTACATACATGTATAGAGGGGCGAGATTAACCAAAAAATGAAAAACATGAAAAATTGAAAAATCCACGAGGACCCCAGATCAAACCCACCCTGTTGTACATGTAATGTACAACAGGTAGATTCTTAACCCCTTGTGTACGGATGATGCCATATGGCATCCAAAAGAAAAGTGCCACCAGGCCGGATGGCGCCATTTGCCGCCATTTGCGCAGTTTCAATCCATTGTTGGATTATTGTTTATGATACGCTTGACTGCACAAACACATTGTAGCAGTTCGCTTAGCTGTCAGAACCACCGCGACACCCCGACGTGGCCCGTAAAATACCGTGCCCAAGGGGTCAATAGTGGCACAGCACACAGCCAGCTACAATGTACACACAGTGGATGCCATGTGTTCCCAGGGTCCTCTGTGAGGTCATGACCTTGCCACACCCTATTCAAAAGGGTCAATGGACACTTTAAAGGACATTAATAAAAACTGGCAGCTCTAGCACCACTGAGATTATTCATGACCAATTTACCAGCCAGGTCTTACCCTTAGCCTTAAACTAAGGGGGAGACGAGTTGGTCTGGTCTCACTAATAGTGGGTCTATCGGTCTAAAAATTAAGACAATTTCTTTTATCCCTTCAGATCTGGGACCAGAAAAACTGCAAGGGGCAGGGTTGGCAACTGAAAATATGACTAACCCTAACACCTCTGATCCTAGCCCCTAATAAGAGTGGCTTTTAGCCTTGTAGTGGGGAACACCCATGGGGGGGGGGGGGAGAAAAAATATATAATTACAACATTTTACACAATTCAAATAGCACCCTGCTATTGTGTCCGTCAATATCCACACAAAATGTCAACCGACACGCAGGCATGCCCCTTAGATATGAAATGTTGTGCAATTCTGTACTTGTCTAAGATTGTGTGTTCCACATTGAATGATACAACTGGACATTGTTTCACAAAATGCATTCACACGATTATACCCCGACAGTTCAATTATCAGAACCTGTAAAATATTTTTTAAAAGATTGTCAAACTCATTGCCCACATCCTTCTGCTTGCCACAAAACAGTACAATACTTTCTTGAATTAGTAAAGAAAAAATATAGTAACTTGCTGACCATCTGGGACAAAGTTAGCAAGAGTTCAATGGGCGGGTCACATCAGGCCATGGATAAATGCACGATGACAGACTTGCCCAGGGCTTATGTTATGATCATAAATCATGCACAGTGGAATGTTTGGATAGAAGGGGCATGGGAAACATTTAGTTTGGTATATATGAGGCAATGTGTCACTGTCAAAAGTAGCCAGAGGGTCAGTTCTAGGGAATTGCAGCAAAATCAGTCTGATTCCAGGTGTTTTTTTCATTCACAAAATTAGGGCTGTCCCGAATATACCGAATATTCGAATACCATTTTGCCAGTTTGAACATTGCACGTACAGGTACGACTCTGATGCTATTTGAATAAAAAAGTTATGGCGCTTAGCAGTGTCAAATGCCGCATTTTTGTCAATCGTAACTTTTTGTGGACGGAGGTTTATTGCTCCCGTCCGTAAAAACCCTTGATACCAACAGGGGCATGCAAAAAAATGCCATTTGAACAGTCCATAATATGAATCGCCATGCGTAAAACACCGGCGTGCTTTTACGTGCAATGCTTTTTTTTACCGGTGCGGCATGCACTGAATAGCTTGATCGGCGAGTATCAAATATTCGGTCAAACCCTGTTTCGAATATTCAAATACTAAAATATTTGAATACTAAATTATTCGAAAATGAACAGCCCTACACAAAATATACACTTACAGCACATTTACTGTAGGGCATATTTACTGTTAGAATCCAAAGACATGCATTGTTGACAACTACCATTTGGGGTGGTAGCTTACAATTTAAAAAAATGCTTTAACTACCATTTTTTGGGTATACACTATATGCACAATATGCAAAGTGTGTACACACATGTTGGCCAATTTAGCCGACCAATCACCTCAAAACCCAATCTGCAAAGTGTTTAAAGTTTTTAAACATTTCTTTTTTCATGAATTAGATGCAATGCTCGATGCAGCACATGCTTAAACGTTTACAGTAACGGGGGAAAAAATGACTTGTGACTTGACTTCACTTCACTTGAAAAAAAAAAAAAAATAGATTTGGTAACAACTTCTGGTCACCAGAAGTTTGACAAATTCAGGAATTTAATCCGAGAGGGAAATTGGTGCCCATCAGCTCATGTGCACTGACAAAAATGTACATCGCCTGAAGCTAATGCCAAGCCACATCAGATACATTAAACAAACAAACGAGCAATCTATGATAAATGATAATTCATAATGCATGTCGTACACAACTGTGCATGAACGAAGTGGACTGAAGAATGGCCTAAAAACAGAAATGATAGGACAAATCTAAAAATCAACTTATTGATTTATCCCTACTGCTTATTAACCATGGGCTTGCGCAAGCTACATGTACACATAGTTCCCATGGGGTTTCCCAAAGTAAATTTCTAGAAACAGATTAGGCCGAACTGTTGTGTTCACTGCCAACATTCATCAGCCCAATCAAGGTGGTTTTTTTTGGTGTTTTTTACACAGTTTCCAACTGTTCACCACAGGGTGCAATACTGCACAATGCCATTTTATACATGTACACACCATTAGCGGGGAAAAGCCCTCTAAAGATTTGACTAAACACTGTGGGGGGAAAAAAGGGTCCATGAAGTGTATAAAAAAGGTCTCACACTTTAAAAGCACGGCATGGGGAGAGCCACAAATCCTTAGGTAAACATTAAGAGGGTACCAGCGCAGCCCTTGAAAACTACAAAGACGGTGACCTACATGTACATGTACAATGTATATCCCAACAAGGGTACCCTTTTTGAATTATCCAACTAGAGGAAATACCCTTGGGGAAAATAGTTCTGAATGAGCAATGGATTACCAGGACCCAGAACTACAACCCTTTCAAGAGGAGAACAAAAATTATTAGAGAAATTTCATTTCCTTTGCCTGTGTAAATGGACAGGGGAATCAGGTTCGCTCATCTAACTGCCACAATGCATTGCTTTGTTTGATATTGTTCAAAATGGTGGTCATGGATAAAAAGTAATGAGAGAAAAGCCCCAAACTTGTGAATGATGTCCTGTGCTAAAAATATGCTCAATTCAGGAAGTTTGTCCAGCTCAATGGAGGAAAGCAAATAGGCTGGCTTGTATAGAAGAGCAAAAAAGCAGTTATCTGATGCTGCGTATCACTTCTACAGTTGGTGTCAAAGTTATCAAGTTACATGTCTTACTCTAGATGTAGCTCTGTCTTATAAGCCAGAATTACTGTAGAGAAGGGAATAAAATACATTTTCCTACTTGCTTCTTCGACTGCACAAACAAGCCAGAATGGACTGCCAGGCTAGTACTATGCACATACAATGTACAAACATGTAAAGTACCCTCAAGAACAATTTAACAGCTGCTTGGGGGCTCCCACGCAAGTTTTAGGATTAGCAAGGAAACCACAGCTTCTGGAAAATCAGACAATTTTATTGGAATAGATCAGAGGTCACAGCTGTGTGCCTTGGGAAATCTACCTTCAATTTTCTTTCAGGGAGTCGGACTGAGAGAACTGCAGACTTTTTAAAAGTGATCGTACATCTGCATGCAACTGCAGATTTTAACTTTGTGACTGGGTGAATACAAAGCATTGAAGTATTATACAGTCGAGAAAAAAATTCTCAAATGGTGGACAAAACATTACAAACAAGTTGGAACAATCACCCTGTAGCCATTTTTAACCCTCCTATAGTTATACCTATGTGTTGTGGGTACCTCATTCCTAGCACCTGATACAACCTTTGGGAGTTGTCAAAATCTTGATCCTTTCCTTTGAGAAAAATGAAGCTCAAAGTTTGTGATCTGTGCACACTTTAACCCAAGTTCAAAAAAGAAATCATCCCAAAAAGATTCAGTTTAAAAACTCTGGCATATGATAGAATAGGTTTTCTTAAATGTACATGTACATGTACATGTACAGCTGTTAAAATCTCAAAATTGACCAGTGGAAAATTGTTTCTATCTGTAACCCAGAAAACCAGCGGCACTTTCCAGTCATTTTGTGCCGCCATGTCACATTTTAATACTTTCATGGCTGTGGAATACTCTGAAAAAAACCACAGAGCAGGGTCCTTATTCTGCAGAGAAAACCACAGCCTGATCAAAATTGGCACTTGAAGGTGGAATCTGAACCTGTAAACCACAGGTAACATGACTCCCCCAGTCAGGAATGTCTACAAGGACAAACCACTGGGGCTTGTTATGGGGAAACACCCATCAAAGTTCAGGGACCTTTGACCCCGGGTGACCTGAAGGGTTGGCAGGCTGCCTCATGCTGTACAAACCAGCTTCTGTATGTAGTTTCATGCATGCTCCATGCCACTTTCAGTACAAAAGTTTGGGATTGTGTGAAATTCTATGTAGTTGCTATTATGCTACAATTTTCAGCTCTTACTTTACTGCTTTTTCAGCTCTTACTCTATGTAGTACTGCTAAGGAGGGTCTTAAAGATGAATGAACACACCACCTTTTCATCGTCTTTCAAAGGGTCCATGATTTTGGGCGTGGCATCTGGAAACCAGTTTAAAAGTGTGCTGATAATCTTCTAGCATTACCACAAACAAATTTAATTTCCAAAGAGACAGACAGAAAAATTGAAACTTTTAGTTTATCTCATAATTACTCGATAAATTTTGATTTATTGGTGGACTTTTAGCTCTTTCATGATGGCACATATACACCTTTGTTTTCTTTATGGTCGATGGGCCTGCAAATCAAACCCAATTTCTTCATTACTCCAAGTATTTTATTCCTTGAAAATTCATTCATACCAAAAATTAAAGATTAGAAAAAAAACATGGACCTAACAACTTAGTGTCAGTTTTTTTGAAACTATAAATTTATATTGTAATATTGCAATTTCCTAAGCAGTCGAGAGTGACTACATCTTTCAAATCCTAGTTTGTTTTCGAAGATAAGCCTGGGAACATATGTCAAGTATAGCTCTATAAAACATACTGCAGTTGTCAATTCGAGCAGAGGTCAGCATCTGATTACAAAGTAAAGAATCCCCGGCCATTAGATCAAGTGGGACTACGCCAATGCTGCCCCATGGAGTGCCGAGCAAACAATCTGACCAAGGCAAGACACTGGGCAAAGATCATATTAAGTCACCCCGGGGCATGCAATATTAACACACACACACACACACACGCCGCCCGCAGAGCAAGGATAGTAATTACTCAAGCCTTACATGTTCGGTGTACGGTGGTCGATGTATTTCTCATGAGAATGAGAGTGGTTGTCCGAGATGAAGAATCAATGTTGCCCCTCGGTCAATTCTGATGACCACATGGTGTGTGGCCAAGCAGCACGAGCCCCAGATTCTATCTTTCCAGAGCCTTTAGCGCACATGTATATTGGGGACACTGTGGGGGGGGGGGGGGGGGGGGGGGGGGGGGGGGGGGTGTGGAGCCAGCAATGAATCGCTTGCATCCTACCTTCTAGATTAACCTATGGGTAGAGAGATTACATGTATTTGAGTAACTAACGACCCTGTCTCTGCCCAAGGGGCACCAAAAACCATGCATCTCATGAATCAAGCAATTGCTGTGGTGAATACCAAATTTCAAAATGACTACAAATCAAGCATAATAAATGCAGGGATGTATGGAAGCGAGGTGGTTGTCTAGAGTCTGAGAATAGGGCAATAGAAACCTGAATAAACGTGTCATGTTAAGGCCTAAACCTAGCCCTACAATTTACATAAAAAAGTTACACTTTTGCCTAAAGACCAACAGCACCATTTTTACAAATACAGCGTGTACAGAGTTTCTCAGAATATTTTTGATGTTTGGGGACTTTTTTAAAAGTTCTATCAGGCCTAAGAAATTGAAAACAAAAAGTAGAACATGAAATAGACTGAATGTCAAAAGTTTGAATACACATTTCAAAAGTTTGAGTTCAGTGTGCTTGATGACTATTCTCAGTGCTTTTGACTACAAACATTTCTTAGTATAAAGTGCCAATTCAAGGCCTAAACATTTTAGAGTGGTGAACATTTGTTTAAAATGAATTATACATCCTTTATACTGAAATAAAAATGTACTTGTGCAGCCACAATTGAAAAATATAAATGAGCAGCCTGCATGATTTTGCATTTTTCACTTTACATGACTCATGTGTAAAATACTGGCAATGAAACGTGAAAGTCGGTTACAATATAAACATGATTGGCTATATGTAGTATCTTACATGTATCTTCAGGATACCTTGCACAATCCACTTTTCAATTAAGAGCTAAACTAATTGGCAGACCACTGTTACATAATTGACCTGTATGGCCCTATTTAACAATACAAAACCCTGTGTGTATTGTCCTCCCCACAATTATGGGGTGGACAAAGACTGACTGCTGAATTATTCATTGATTTGCAAACTTCATCAGCTGCGACAAAACCCAATCGGAAATGCTTGGTCTGAGACTGTGCGCAGGCAAAGCTTAGATGATTGGGTGGGAGAAACATCCTAGGCTCGTTATTTAGCCACAGAGAAAAAAAAATGACAGAATAGGGAATTACACGAGTTGACATACACGTAAGCAGTGCATCCTTCCACACATGGTTTTTCTAGAAAAAAATAATTTTAAATTAAATCTGACCAATGTTTACTACATTCAATGTTCTGATATCAAACAGACTAAGAAAACAGACAAAAAAACAGACAAAAGAAAACGGGCAGGCGCAGGATTTGAACCTGCAACCTCCGGATCACCATACAAGTGCTCAGTTAATAACTACACATGTACAGAATGGTCATCTGGAGATTGCAGGCTCAAATCCGCTCCTGCCAGTTTTCTTTGTTCACTTTGAAACTGACATGCCTTGATTTGGATGACAGTAGAGTTGCATCCAAAAATATTAATTTGAAAGTTGCCTGCATAATGAAGAAAAGCTACATTTTACGGGAGACGTCGGGGTGTCGCGGCGGCTCTGGCAGCCAAGCGAACCGCTACAATGTGTTTGTGTAGTCAAGCGTATCATAAACAATAATCCAACAATGGATTGAAACTGCACAAATGGTGGCAAATGGCGTTATCCAGCCTGGTGGCACTTTTTTTTATGTCATATGGCGTCATCCGTACGCAAGGGGTTAATAATGGCCTCCTCACATCAAAAGCGGCTCATCAAAAATAACCCTTGCATGATCTTGATTTCCATGACTTTTCCATGACATTTTTATTTTCCCCAATTTTCCATGACTTTTCCGGGACAACTTTTTTCCAAGATTTTCCAGGATTTTCCATGACCCGTGGGAACCCTACATAAGGGTGGTAGGGTTTACTATTCAAATCGTCGCCAACCCTACCACCTGATTGTAACCCTTTACCTAGAGTGGCTTTTAGCCTTGTATTGGGTGATTTCAATAAAAAAACAGCTTTACATCAAACATACAATAAAGTCAATACATACAAAATGTACAGTACATTCTGTATATCCCACAGGACTATGATATTCTCCCACCCCTATGGACCAGAGACAGTCGCACATGGTGGATGCACTTTTCAGGTCAAAGTGATCTCCAAACGGATTATCGGTGGCCATATAAAGAAAATATTTAGATGTGTGCACAGATCCAGGTGGCACAGCCAGGCTATATGTACAGCAATGTACAGGCTTGGCCATAATTCATTTGCCAGCGGGCTTGTTTCTTACATGGGTTATTATTTATTTACAAATGGGAAAAATAAACACCTTAATATCCAGCACAACCATTTCACGTTGGCTAACCAGAGTTCCTTTGAAAAATTGTTAAATGTTCTACTTTTGATCGTAATATGACAAACAACAAAGCATTCATTATTGTTAGTAAACAGGACTTTTAAATTCTTAAAATTCGTAATATAAAGTAAAAAAAGAATACAAAAAGATTTAATAAAGTACATACCAGCAACTTAGATCACATGATATTGATTTTATTGTAAAAGGCCTGAAATTCTTTTCATAAATACAAAAATTTGCAACTGCTTTTCCTAAAGGGACCGGAGCTGCCAAGAATTTTTCAGAGTGCATTTAAACGTGTTGACATTGTAAACTACAATAAAATGTTATACCCATCGAGTGACCAGGGGGGAAAAAACAGCACAGGACAAAGATATGGATGCCTCAGGCTTTACACACAAATGGCAAAAATACACAAGTGCACATGCACTCCCAGACCAGCCAACTTTATACCTCACCATACACACTCCTGGCTACTGCATCAAAACAGGTGTTTTACACATAAATATGGAACAAACAGGGTTTAGATACAGACAATTTAAACACTGACATGTGGTGAAACTCTCAGTGTGTGCACATGGAGAGCGCAACAGCACAAAGAAAACCTACAACAGCAGGTTAAATTATCTTGCCACAAAGCTCATCAAATTCTAAATAAGGGTAGGCTGATCAGAGAAAGCCTAAGTCGACATGTGTGCAATGAAATTATGCAGAATTATGTTTCGGCAAACAAACCCTGCACCATACAATTTGAATAATGAGCACCCAAACTCCACTGCCAATCACTATCACGAGTCTGGGATTCCCCATTCCTTTTTGGAAAGGCAAACCCAGTGTGGCCTGGGTGAAATAATTGATGATTTATTGTTACACTTCTCCACGGCAGGTGTAGACATCTTCGAACAAAGGGAAACCCAACTAAAGATCATTGTTAATACAGAAGACATGTCCCCTCATATGGAACCAACCAGATCCAGATGTATTAAAAGACAGTGTATCAGGCAGCCACGCGAGGACTGGGCATTTTTAACGAGTTGGGAAACTCTTTGTTCTGACTTGTGCTAGCATATGGCAATCATTCTTAACTAACAAAGGAGAGCCAGCCTATCATGCGATTTTACTTGAAAAAGCCAGGGCTGAAATGTGATAAAGCAGCCTGATGCATGAAGGCAAAGCTTCGTTTCAAACCAAATGTTTTTGGTTTAAAAATGGACAGAAAATTTGGTAGAGCGCTGCCGCTGGTACGTTATTTCGGAGGTCACAGGTTCAAATCCCAATACTGCCAGTTTTCTTTCTTCACTATGAAAATTTGTTGAGTTGCTCATTTCACCTAAACTTCCCGAAACCATTACATCAATTATATCATGAAAATTTGTATATGGTCAAATTTAATTGCCATTAAAAAAAATACATTCTAGCAGCATTAATTCAACATTATTTACAAGTAGCCAACACAGAACTCAAAAATCTAGTCACGAAATTGTCGCCTTCCAGAAATCTCCATCAACACCACGTGGTGATGAGAGGGGCGGAGACCAGACAATAGACTTAAACATGGTGACTCATCAGCACAGGTGATTCAAGCACCAGACTGCAACACCGTATCATGTTCGCTAGCGATGCCATTGTCTGCTTCACACATTAATGTTGCGCCGGGGCGTGAGTCAGCCAATGGATTTCGCAAGCGCCTTGGCAAGCTGGAGGGCTGTATTAATATGTATGGCTGTGGAATGGATTTTTCCCCGAGGCAAAGAAACATACCACATACATGTAAGTGCTTCTCTTCACACAGTCAGACATTCACATAAACGTATGTTTCATACAGAAGGACTTTGTTTGTACAGTACGTACATCATGTGCACATTTATGTTCCACCACATTCATCTCTGCAGTAAAACTAAGCTCCAAAGTATTGTTTTTCCAGACAGACAATCACCAAGACAGATTAGATAAAAACAAAGTCTTTATATGTGCCGTTTCAAAAACAAGTTTTCAATTTTGTTTGATAACATTTCAGATGCTGTGACATACATGTACAAAGCAATGTACATGTGTACAAGCGAATCAATTTAGAAATTATTTTACATTGGCTTACAGCAAAAGTGTTTCACGCCAAATTTGAAGACGCTATGTATCACTTTAAAAGTGGAATGCAATTTTGATTATGCCAAGTAATGAAGTCCAGCACATAAATGTAATATGCATGTTACCACCAGAAAAACAAATTTCACAAATTGAGAACTCCAAACCCTAACCACCTACAAATGTAGACCCTTTTTGCTAGGAACCATCCTCAATCCTCCAAAATCCTCCAATTGCCCTTTCCCAAAAAATGCATTCCTCCTCAATCCTCCAAAATCTTGCTTTTAGGTTCCTCCAAAATCCTCCTGTTTCTCTAACACCATTCATCCTCAATCCTCCAAAATCCTTTTTCTTGAAATCCATTCATCCTCAATCCTCCAAAATCCTCCAAAACTGCAAGGAGGATTTTGAAGGATTGAGGTGTGTTAGGGTTAATGTTACATGTAGTACAATTGACTGTGCTCCCAGTCCCACACACTTTTTCAGAGGATAGTAAATAAGCCAATACTTTCACTTTTGTATAAAATCTTACTGCGAATAAAGTTAAATACTGGTACCCTTTTCTCTCTGAACAGGCCATGAACCATACAGAAAATGGGTAGGTCTTTACTGGAATTTGCATTTATTTATATGCAACTTGCCGACATACATGTATGATTACATTTGCCGATATATGATTACACTGATATATGATTAGACTGCAACTGAAAATGTGTAGTTTGGAGTGGAGTGGAGTGGAGTGGAGTGGAGGGGGGGGGGGGGGGGGGGGGGGGGGGGGGGGGGGGGTTATGACCAGGACGTACATGTTTTTATACCATAAATTATAATTTCTGCAAGCAGACATCATGTGATAGCATGCGAGTGTTATACCAGAAATGTCTGGACAATTCATCAATTATACAATATTCAAACCCCAGGAATAGATTAAAGCCAAGCTAAAAACCAGGTGTACTTACTATTGTTGAACGTCGTGCGAGTTTTAGGATTTGCAAGTTTCCATGGAAAATTTCTTTTACCTGTGTGAACTGGGTTGGGGTTGCAATTCTATATTAAAAAATCTGCCTAACCACAGAAGTACACGTGGCTCAATAAATGTACTAGAGAAAACCGAGAGAAAAATGGCGCTCGTTTCCAACCATCGGGCGGATAATAGCCTTTAGTTAAGGCGCGCGTGGCTACCAGCTGGACACGCGACGCGCCCTGAATGCCAGCATGTCCAGCGCGCCACTCGTCCGGGTAGCCACGCGCGCCTTGACTAAAGGCTACAGGGCAGTTTTCCAATGATTTCCTGCTGGAAAACGTTATAAATGTCCACTTTTCTTGACAACGACAGCACACCTGGTGCCATAATAGTAGTCTCAATCATCCTGTGAAATTAACTTACAGTCTAGTAAGGTATTTCGTAATAATTAAGTAAAAAATATGGAGAATTACCAATTGTGTACACATTTAAATTTCATGGTGAATACGAAAGCAGATATACATGTACATTTGTGTATGGTCGAGACACTGTCCTACTTTCGAAAATGAAGGTTCCCTTTTTCAAGTCTGTATGTAGACATTGAATACAAGCTAAACATTCTGTAATACTGACCGGTTGGTGGGTTGAGGGTGAAAGAACTTTACGTGAAACAATTTTCCATTCAGATGGTATATCTCATCAGGTTGAAAGTACACTTGGACCAACTCAATGATATTAAATGATGTCCATGCTCTTTTCAATTACTGAATTTTTCTGTACTGACAAAGTTCACAGAATATAACGTTCTTTTTGCAAGCAAACTTATACCCGATACCAACAATACAAAATTTGTGGGATACTAATTTGATAACTACATGTAGGTTCCTTTTTTTTTTAAATCAATATCTCATTACAAAGCTTGCAAGTTAACCATGCAAGTTAACTATGCCCCTTGGACAACCCTATGATTTTTGTTCATCTCAGATTCTGCACATTTGGCATTGAATTGCCACCTCTGATCCTAACCCTATACCTAGGCTTTTAGCCTTGTATATTGTGTGATTTCAATTTTAAAAGAAGTGATTGTACAAGCTGTATGTTCCCACAGTTCTGTGACGGTTCAATTAGCAATTCAATTTACAATTAATTTTGCGGGGTGCCACGAGAGAGCAACATTAAGTTCCAAGTTGAGTAGAACCCACTGGCCATCCAGAAAGAACCAAGATACATGTGAACCAGAATGATACATGGGTTCAGGGCTGGTAAACTTTCACTCAAATGTTGCAGGAATTGGGGCAAGATGGCAAGATGTGTTCAGAGAATGCAGTATCTGAAGGCATTAAATTGGTGCAAAGGTGTCCTTGGGAGGAAACTGAGTGGGTCTGCCAATGGGATTAAATGTGACCCCCGTGGGGTCAAATCTTTGCATCTATCAATGCCACCAGCCCACATTATGGGCTTCTTAACGTCGCCCCCATGCATTCACACACAATTTGCATTCACACACATTCAGAACATTCACAATGTATGTTTACATTGTATTTCACTGTCTGCTTGGAAGGGCCGAGCTTGGGGAACTGCATGACAATGGGGGGGGGGGGGGGGGGGGGGGTCCGGATAGGATAGGCCTTTTATCACCATGTCTGGGTCAAACTGAAGTGCCACCGACTCAACACCATTCAAGTGTAAACTCTGGCTACTCAAAGGAGGGCAGAGGGACGAAAGTCTGCGTTGCCATCAAATAGTGTCATGCAGACATTTCTTGCAATTCACACATTTAACATGATCAAAAATGTTCATGCATGGAACTAATGCAAGGCCATTTGGCTCATTAAAACCTATCACATCTGTTGGAATTGCCAACTTTCAGAAGCTAATAAACTGGCATTAACTGAACCATTTCCACTAGAATTCAGGATGTACTGCAACGAGAGTGTTTGTCTCTTTTTAATAACAACAAAAAGCTGTGTTGTTTTTGCAATAAGGCAAGTTCAAGGATATGATAACTGTAAGGGCAGACTGCAAAATTAAAGAGGCAGTAACTTGAGATTTACCTCAAGATTTTACAGGGTTGGAGTGCCATGCATTACTGCAGGGTTGAACTTTATTCCTCTAATTCTGCATTTGCCCCAAATGCCAGCTTACGGTGTTTGCAAAATAAACAGTTTAGAGGCTGTGTGACCCCTGCCACATAAGTTGTCACCATGCCTCAGTCGAATCTCATTGAACTTCAAGCAGAACACAAACGTTTGGTAAAACTTGAGTGCAGATCTGAACTAGCTGGCCGCAATACACACTGCATTTTTGCTACTCATCTTGTTTGGCTTGGTTTTTGTTTTGGCTGACTACAAAGTTTCTAATTTTACGCTCCGCCAATTTACATTTGTGTGTACAAGCAGTTCTGTGAGAATGCCTCTCCTTCCAAAGTACATACATGTATGTACGTAAATGAAACTCCTATCCTATCCTTCAGATGAAACAGCATGCTTCCTACCAAGGTAGACAAACTATCCCTAACACAGGTGGGCAGGATGACTCACCCACTACCCCTGCATTCCTTCTTGAATGTCATGTCAAACACCTCACAAATTGCATCAGTCATCTGTCAGCCCATGGTCAGTGTTGTGCTGCCAGGGCATAGACTTGACAAAATGCTTCCTAAGCCCTTAGGCTGGAGGGGCTACTGCTGAGTGACAGGGGCCCCGAGGCCATGTAATGTATCATAGGTGGTCTGGGTACCAAACACTGACTAGTCTGGCAAAAGACTCATTTTGGTCATCAACATGCAATGTTTTCAACAAGTAAATTGTAATGCTTTTTGTTCAACAAAAACAATTTATTACACTTACATCATTCCAGGTCAGTCAGAAAGATGAAAAGTGAATAAAAAGATTGTAGGATGCTGTAGATCTTCCAAACAATATGCTTGTGAGTCATGTACACATGTACAGTTGTATTCTCGCAAAATCTGGGTTTTTGGGGGTCAATGTGTATGCTCCATAGCATCATACTGAATCTGTTGCTGAAGCCCAACAGTCCTGAATCCTCAAATTTCAATATAATTTTCCACACACCCTAGGGAGTTAAGGCCGGTTTATAGTCTGTTGTGCAGTTTATAGTCATCACGCGACGTTTGTAAACACATGCGCAATTAAAAAGGGCAAAACGCATCTGGAATTCAAATGCGACGTGTGACGATCACGCATCGCCACTACTGAACGTAAAGTTATTTTAGCTGCGATAATTATATAATTATCGGAGTTAGCAGCTTTTTTTGATGTGCGATTAAGATTGTCCCAGCTGTTTTAATTACAATAAATATAGGACGTTTTCGATGCTTATTGATAGTGATATTTATTTTTTATGTCGTGTGCATATTTGCATATCCATAATTTTTTACCGATCAGGCAATTCTATTTGCCTATTAAAAAAAAGTGAGGTCAGCGACCATGTCAAAGTTTAATTGATCGAACTCTGCAGCGACGTCGCCAGCGTCTTTCAGCGACTAGTCGCTGGTGCTTCCGCGTCAACTATAAACCCTGCGTGAGGATCGCGTGTCAATTTTTAGTCGCAGCTACCATCGCGTGACCGACTATAAACCAGCCTTCAGGGATAGTGCATCGCCAAACTGTTTGAGATTTTCTGTTTTAAGCGTTTGAAAGCTGAGCATATTACTAACTATAATTTCACTGAAGCATGAAATAAATATGGCTTACCACCGATGTTGTACATGTAATTTAATTACCGGTGTGCAATTACTGTGAATCCACTGATATCATTTACATGTAACTATACTCCATATTCATAAGCTGCATTCATCTAACATACATGAATCTGCATGATGAATTTATGTAACCCTGAATAAACTGCGTGCAATGCATACTGTGCATGTTTCTGGGGAAGAAACAACACTAGGAATCTAGTTGAGTTCTGATCCAAGTCCAATGCCAAAACAAAACAAAACATGAGGTGAAATCTGGACTTGCGTAGAGCCCTGGCTCAGAGCCCTGGATTCTAAAGTAGTTGTTTAATGTCATAATGGTCTTTGAATCGTGCCAGGACTCGGCCGAGTTCACTACCATAACAATTTTAAAAAGTGTGATGGAATCCAGCTTCAAGTCTACATTAGCGCCATGGGTCTGGTCAAATCCAGATTTCAGCTCGAGTTTTGGTCCAAGGATTTAAGTCTACTTTTTCACCGTTTTGGCATCGTAATCCGATTTGGACTCGACTACGTACAGCCCTACAACAAACAAACAAACTGTATTGGGTACCTCTAATGAGCCCCACCCAAACACTTGGGTCATTGACACTAAAATTATAAGAACATATGCTGTGATTTACAGAAGACATACACATGTAGTACGGACACTAACACATAATCAGAAGACAGTATATGTACATTTTGTACATCAGGATGTTGACACAGACTTACAAGATGCCAAACCATGAAAAACCTGTAAAAACAATAAAGAACAGCCGACCTAAAGATTATTCCTAAGCTCCATAAATTCTACTATTTTCATATGGACCCAACCAAGGATGACAGGTTCATCCAACATCTGCAGTCTTTGATTAGCATTATCATATATTCATTTCTCATGCTGGGAACTGCAAAGTCTAGCTAAAATTGTTTTTGAAGCAAGGGCCTGTACTGTACGAGCCTATAATGTATCCAACCATTGTCCCGTTTCCTAAATTGATAACTTCCTGTCCAGCTAATGCGGTTGCCAAGTAGTCCACTCTAACACATGAAATGTATCAGAAAGCCAGCAAGTAAAATATTGGTCAAATTAAATCTGTCAATAAATTAAATAGTCTGCTGCCCAAGGTCATCCACTAATTTTTTTTTATTTTTTTTTCAGATAATTATTAATGATTTGGAAATGAAATCATTACAGACTGATTTTGATGCCCTGTAACAAGAAGTAAATTTTGTGCAAATAAATTTTTCGTCTTGAAATCTACTTAGTTTAGCATTTAGACGTTCAATCATATTGGAACATAAATGTATCATCTCATAAGTATTCTATGCACAGCATGTAAGCATGGCAGCCTCCTCACTTTACAGAAAAGATACCGACACTTTTTTAAATGCAAAAATGTGCATGGTTTAAAAATTCATCACAAAACTCGCAATCGGCATAAAACACACTCATATGTAGCTAAAGACCAATGATCCAACGTTAGTCCCTGCATGTACATATGTAGGCCTACATGTATCAACACTGACAAATGGACTGGATTCTAAGAAATTTTTTTTAGTATTTTTTTTCCCCAATTAAGTTCACATGAATTATGTAATTCTGAATGCGTTGTGGACATTCAATGCAACAGATGGACAAGCCGCAGTTTTATCCCAAAGCCAAAATGAAATGCATTAACATTACTCTAATATCTAGTACACTCCCACAGTCCTCGTGCAAAATAAAACTTATCAACATACATGTAGGCATGTTCATGAACACAGTCATGTTTTCCTATACTACTGAAGACAATGCTTTGTGTTTCCTATTGTTCCTTTAATATAACAACCCCATAGCCTAAGCACGTATTTTTGTGTACGAGGACTGATTTTAACAATTCCCAAGGACAAGAACGATTCCTTTGTATTTTCTTTCTCTTGTCCTCGAAGGTATACAGTACATGTACACGTATGCATGATGTGTGTGAATCTCAGGGTCGAAACAAATACATTTCATCCATTCAGTTTCCACACACATTAGTGCACAGTGTAAGTAACAGCACACAACATACAATCATGTCTCATAATTACACCTTACATTTAACCATGGAGCCATGGTTTAACCATGGAGCCATGGTTTAACCATGGAGGAAGGAATGGTTTAACTAAAGTACAATACACAATCAAGAAATTTGAACAATGCATACGAAGCCTTTACCAATCAGTACATGCTGTAGTAAGCATGGCAACCATGGCAGTGTACATGTACCGGCTAATCCAACATGGCGTCCGGTTACACCAGGACTCAGACAATGACCTTGGACCCCCAGACAACAATTGACTTTGTGGGTCCCACAAAGAGACACTCATGTTTACACAGTTCATTTGTCCCAATTTTTTTCCTTTTTTGGGCGGGAGGGAACAAACATTAGTACTCTAACTGCCCCTTCATATTTGAAGTGGCATTCAGTGCCCACTGTGTGGCGGGAAATTTATTATTTATTTACTGACGCTTCCTTGGATAGTGCGTGCTACATGTACGTGGTGCGCATAAGCATGATGCAAGTATAAAGTTCATTCCTTAACCTTAACCCCCTGGATATTTTTACTAGGAGGCTTCCTCAACCTGTCAAAATCCAACACTGCAGTATACCTATGGCACATTCTTTTGACAAATTGGGGCATCATAGCTCCATGTAAAGTAATGGTGCCAAGGCCCTGCAGTACTGAACCCATCAAAACTTGACAAAACCTGCTGTTGGAGTTTGCAAGGCTTGGGGTAGTTAGTGTTAATTAAACTACAATTTAGCAGAAAAAGATGACAAAAATATATTGGTATGTCGAAAGAACTGGCATGGATTGCATTAGGTAGCCACAAGCGTTACAACCACGTGGGCCAATTGGCACTATTATTGGTGTCTAGTAAAAATATAGGACCGCGTTCCCACTTGAATTGGGAAAAGGTGGATCAAGATCCGGCATTTTGGTGCGATCGTTGTCTAACCGCAACAAAACCGCAAGTCGCGTTCCCACTTATGCTTGATCCACCTTTTCGAACGGAAGTGTCAAGTCCGAAAGGTCACCGAGTTCGGTATTACACATGCACTTGCTTGCTGAGCGCGCGCTCTGTGGCAGCGTTGCATGGTGGGACGGGTCAAATTGCATACGTACACGTACATGTGCAATGTTTTGGTGTTCGAAGTTTCAAAATGGAGGAAGAAGTGTACTCTATGACAAGAATAGACAAAAATATTTCTCTGAGGCGTATCTCCCGACAGACTTAAGCGGAGTCGTACATGCCGCACATGTGACATGCATAGCGCATATCACTTCCCCAAGTAATCATAGTTTTCGTGTAAAAAAAACAATCTTTTTACACAAATGTAACTTCTGCAAAGATGATGTCTGCATGGAGGAAGGAACACTAACCTTCCTCCATGATGTCTGTTATATTCCTTCCTCCATGGTTTTTACAAGATATTTATTGTGTCAAGATTTTCTGGAGTAGTACTAACGTTAGTACTGGCTCGAATCGGATCGAACGTTTAACCTAGTAAAACGTATGA
The DNA here is from genome assembly GCA_037893225.1 of Hippasteria phrygiana. Classification (NCBI taxonomy): domain Eukaryota; kingdom Metazoa; phylum Echinodermata; class Asteroidea; order Valvatida; family Goniasteridae; genus Hippasteria; species Hippasteria phrygiana. Next base: position 1,883,262 of record JAZGUH010000093.1, read on the forward strand.
TTTTCTTCAATCTTTGCTACGGTTGCTGCGGGCTATACACTAACACAGAATTATTTATGGATGGAAAAATAAGTAACATTACACGAATGAAAAAGGTTTAGAAACGGACGACTTTCCAGTACGCAACGAAAATTGTAAAAGGCCTAGGACGCATACATGCATTCACGCATGCATCGCGCACCCGTGGTGACACATTTTGTATACAGCCCGTAGTTCAGTAGTTGTTTATTGTGCATGTCGTGCACGTGGGAAATTTTCACATGAGCTACACGCCTAAACATATTTCTTCGTTTATCAGACCGCACACTTTTCGCGCCACTCGTGCACCAGCCGGATATGGACAGGTCAAATTGCCGGATCAGATCCACCTTTTGCGTTCCCACTTGATCGTGATCCACCAATTGCAGGATCTGATCCACCAATTGGGGGATCTGTATCCTGCTCCAAAGGTGGATCAAGAAAGGTGGATCAGATCCTGATCCACCTTATAACGGTTAGCGTTCCCACTACACACAATTGCAGGATCTGATCCACCAATTGGGGGATCTGATCCGGCAATTTGGCAAAAAGGGGATCAGATCCCCCAATTGGTGGATCTAGTAGGAACGGGGCCTAAGTGACTCAAATTTGCAAACCCTAAATTATTCATGATCAATTATTCAATTAGTCTTTTTTATGTCTGAAATGTACCACACTGGACAAAAGAAAAATAAACCTGTAACATTGGAAATTGTTCGGAGCTTTTTTTATCAGAGCCTGAAAACAAGGCAATAGAAGCCTAATTATACATTTAAGACCCAAAGACTTTTGCCTGAAATGTATCAAGGATTTTTTTTTAAAAGGTATAACAAACACTTCTTGCGGTAGGCTAATCCTGCAAAATCTGACTTTCCATCCTCAACTAGGAAAGCAAAGCATGATCATAAAAGCAAGCCCATCTACAAGTAATTTCTGTCCTAATATGGGCAAACAAATTGCCATCTCACAATCAACGGTTAAATGTACATGTACCTCTGTCTTGGTTGTCCGAGCCCCTCTGTCTGGATCGATAACGGCTGGAACAATTCATCAAATGCTCCCGGGAAAAACAAGAAGACGAGTGGAAAAACATGGCATGGAAAAACATGGCATGGAAAAACGGGGGAAAAAATAATTTTAAAAAAGGATACATTTTGATGACTCCATTCTGGGTGCCCACGGCTAGAAGCTTCAGCGTGGGGTCATAGGCCAATGCACTGGGCTTATGGGGAAATCCATGTTCCACAGTCTAAAACCAAGAAAAGGAAATTAGAAGACAGTTCAGCTTCAGCCATCAGCCAAGGGTGATGAATCAAGAAGGGTTAGGTATGCAGAGCATGTAATTTTTGGGGCAGATGCCTGTAGGAAGTTTGCCCATCAATCAACATGGTATGTGCATCATGGTCTGGGATCCACGCCTCAAGAGGTGGTTTGGGAATTGACTTTGGCACAGTGCCAAGGCTGTCATTTGGGAAAGATTTTACTTTCATACCATCCCCCTCCAAAAATAATATCCATCAGGAACAGCAACATTTTGGCAAAACCTTTAATTGTGTGACTGTTGTCGGGAAATTTTCATGCAATATAGGGAAAGAAAGTTAGATGTTAGATGTTCTTGTGCAGTGTGTATAGTCACTCAAAGCGTTCACATACAAGTTAATTTCTGCCTCCCATTTCACAGATTTTGCCGACAAATCTTGAAATAAGTTGTGCCACATATTTAGACAGTTACCATAGAGGGTTGGTTATTTTCCAAATTTGTCCCTTTCAGATTTATTTTGGGGGGGTATTAAAGTAAAATCTTTCCGTCATTTGAACCGCAACCACCTTCAGTGTTTTCATATAGACAAAAATCCAACATAACTGAAACAAGAAGCCTGCTTAATACAACAAAATCCAACAGCAAATTTTGTTGGATTCTGCAGTGTATCACCTGCAGTGTACCACTCTGCTGAATCCAACAAAATCAAACTAATTTTTTTCTAGAAGTCTGCTTCAATCCTCAATGTAGCTTCCACCAGGCTAAATCTTACAAATTCCAACAGGTCAGCCGGACCGAACATCAGCAAAGATCGACCACGACTGACCACTTTTCCTCACCTAGCAAATAAAACAGATCTCTATTTTACCAATAACAAGCCAGAGGCTAGTGAAGCAAAGCAAAACAACTTCAAAACTACTATGAAAACTTTGAATCGAAAAACAGACAAAAACTACTTTCTAATAAGAAACAAAGATGATCCCCAAAATAATCGTCCTGTACCAATATCGTATTGTATTACTGAGACAAAAACAATTCTGTTCATACTAACCCCCCCTCAGAGGCACTTTTACTAAGAAGCTTCCTCAACCTGTCAAAATCCAACACTGCAGTATACCTATGGCACATTCTTTGAACCTGCTGTTGGGGCAAGGCTTGGGGTAGTTAGGGTTAATGTCAGATACATGAATTCTTATATCATATATATGGTGGTACAATCAATAAGCAGGATGTTGACATGGTTCATTCACACTCAGTCATAACTACAGTCAGTAGGGTTACTCATGGCCACTGTTGGCAACTTGCCAACTTGCAGCATACATGTACATGTGTGTAATTCATGCACTCATCTGACTCAACAGTGATGTGTCATACAACTGGTCTCATAAATACACGTGCTGCTGGGACATAATATTGGGCAACTACACTAGACAACTCGTAATCATGTTTGTAATCGGGACGCTTCCAGGTTAGTGATTTTACCAATTTTTAATACATACATTTACTAATCGGGGAGGTATAATTCTATTCAAAAGGCTTCAAAATTCCAGAAAAACGGAATTTACAGAATTACAGAACAGAAAATTGAGTATTTTCGAACGGATTTTCACTGTCTCTAATAACCTTCACTTTTACTGTACATCAATTTAAAATTACTGCTAAAGGGAATTATCCGGATGGCACAAGCTTCTTAGAACTGAAAAATCACTGCACAGAATGGAACACATTCCGATAACAGCATTACCATGGAACTAAATTCCTTCTTCCCAATTCTAAGAATGCCTTGTGTTTATTGTCCAGCCACAATGACCAACTCTAAATGATAGTACAACAATTATCAAGCCAAATCCCCACACAAACCAACAGATCAACAAATGCCTGCCGATAATTTCTCCCCATTTCTTAAAAAAAACACAAAAAAACTGCCTCACCTTGTTGAAAGCAAACAGTTCTTTCTGCAGCTTCTGTCGTTCTGCACTCGGAGCATGGGACTTCCGCTGGAAAATTCCCTTAATTTTACTTGCCATGTTTGCAAGAGGGTATTGATCCAACTCCTCACTCTATTCCTGCAAAATATAATATACAGCAAAATCTAGCATTGATTGACAGAACTGTAGTCATTTTGGGGTTTCAGACAGGACTAAAAGACAGGACTAATGCACCTATCAATTGCAAGACGGACCCTCGGACCCCCGGGGAATGTGCGTCAGTGTTCAATGTAAGGCCAGATCCTAGGGTCCCTTGACGCACCCTTGCGCCCTGTTCGTGACGAACCATTCATGTAAAACTGACGCTATAAACCACAATTTTTGACGCACCATGTCTAGAAAACAACTCACCAAGACGGACCAATATGACGGACATAATCATGAAGTCAACGAACGAATCTCACTGCCGCGCCGAAGCGGCATAAACGCACGCACAGTGCACGTTAATACGCGGGGACCTATCTACACCACGTGCCAACCTTTTGCGTGTGCGTATTTGTGATTTGTGCAGAGGATACTACTCTACATGGATTACTTTGAGGACGATGTTGAATGGCAAGTTCGGTTCCTATTTCACTAACGAAACGTACGGCACAACGCGATCACGACGTACAGAACAGTACAAGGCACAACACTGTCCGTTTATCGTACGGTGGTAAGCGTGCGTGATGCACTTTGTGTGGCGGGCGGCGATGAACCTCGTGTTGCGGTAGAAAATGTCGGGAAAACACGCTGCGGTGTACGAGCGGTACAACCTCGAAATAAATTCATGAACACGGAAAATGCATACACAGACAAAATAAATCAAGTTCTGTGAATTAACGTCAGAAATCTTCTTTCTCTGTCGAATTTTTTAGCCTAATTATTCATCAAAACTTTTGACAATCGGAACACCGCGTGTTGTGACCAAAGTTCATGAAGTTACTGTATGAAGCGCGCCGAAGGCGTGCTTCATAGCGCCGCCTACAGGGCGCGTTTCCTCGTACACGAACATCGATGTGTATTGTGCATGTGAGGCGCACACGTGCAAGTACTGAGAAAAAGAAAGTCAGTTGACTGCACGTAAACGTTGCCGTACATGTACATACTCCTGCTGATTTGTGTGTACGTACGAATACACACATTTAATCTTGCGGTGGGGGTGTTGATGCTTAAAGTATCGGCATACTCCGAAACTGGACCAGATTCAGTTTGTGTGCATGTAATTCTGTACGATCGCCAACATGTTGTGCAGCGAGATTTTATGAAGGGCTGGCATGACATCGAAAAAACAAATGATATGAAGGATTGTAGTGGCTGTGTTTTTGCAAAAAGGGCACGGCGGCCAAGGTAAATATGGGGCAAGACAAAACTGGCCGTAAAGACGGAGATTTTTTGTGGGGCACCTCGGCCAGTAAGAAGTCGTTCATTTCAAGCCCTGACTAGCGAGCGAGCTACGCATTTAAAACGTTTTGGCCCGTTTTGGCGGTAAGCAATTTGGTGTCGCTGACTTATTTCATTCCGTGTGGTTTTCTGAAAAAAACTCGAGTATAAATGTAGACATCATAACAGTATTTTGGATTTTAACATAGGTCGATTAAAATGTGTCAAAATTGCTACGTATGTAGTGCAACAAGCTTGAAACTGCATGGCGCACCATGACGCACCCGCGACGCAACCCGCTTTGTATTTACGACGAACCAAAGCCGTACTTGACGCACCCCATTCGTCACGATTTGACTGACATTAGCGGGACATGACGCACGTCCCCCGGGGGTCCGAGGGTCCGTCTTGCAATTGATAGGTGCATAACCTGTGACCTCTGGAATACCCTACCAGTGCTCTACCAACTGAGCTATCTTGCCCTATGTTGGCAGTCTCCCAAATTGTCAGGTTTCTTTGTTCAGGGCGCCAGTCAGAAGTCATAAACCCATAATGCGTATAGCCAGGGATCACACCCAATTATATGATACAACTTGGGAAGCGACACTGTCCGGATGATCACTCAATGAGAATATGAGTTGTTAACCCTTTAAAGCCGGATGACGGCAATACTAATAGCCGCAAAAAAAAAATTTCCGCCAGGCCAGGTGACGTCTATACACACCTTTTTCTGCATTTTCAATCCATTGTTGGATTATTGTGTATGTTATGCTTGGCTGCACAAGCAAATTGTGTCTGTTTCGCTTGGTTGCAAAAGCCGGACCAACACCCCGGCGCCTCACTGTAAATACCCGTACTCAATGGGTTCAACTTATAATTCGTCAAACAAACCTCAAGGGAAACCGACTAGGTAAATTTGATACATTATCAACAATGTTAAAGAAAACTGGCAGGAGTACGATTTGAACCTGAAACCCCCAGATTACTGTACCGGCGCTCTACCAAATGAGCTATCTTGCCCCATGTTGGCGGTCTCCCAAAGCTGACAATTTGGGCATGCGCAGTCAGTCGCTTCTTGGCACGCTCAACTATATAACAATAAACTGCCCCATCTGTTGAGCCGGCAAATGGACGAGTGGTTTACGCTCCTCGCTATAGAGTGCTCAAAAGCAACAGCGCTGATAGTTGCCCCGTACAGGTTCGAAGCTGCTTTTTTTTTCTTGTTCTATTTTTGCAAAAAAGTAAGAATTGCTTTTACTAAAAATGAAACCCTCATTTAATAAACCTTTTCGACATTCTCAAAGCATCATGGGAACTGCATCAGCCCTAACTGGCATTGGAAGAGCAAGCACGCTAGAACGGACGTGATTGGTCGCATTGGTCACATGTTAGTTGTCATGCTTGCAAAAATCCTCTTCTGATTGGCTAATAATGTGACATTATTAGCTGTTCTAATTCTAGAAATTTGCATTCATCAGTAACTGGTACCCTGAGAGGGATTCCCCAATTATTTCCTTTATTTTTATTGCCAATAAAAATAGATTTTTCTGCTTTTTTTTTTCCTTATGTTCCATGCAAAGGTATCGCTCAACTCATGACAGATATAAAATCAATTAATATTTGGACTGGTTCACAGTACCATAGGTTTGTGTATAATTTACATGGTTTGTTTGGCCTCTAAACCCACAATGCATTGAGAATGTCGAAAAGGTTTTTTGCAGACATTAAGCATTTTCTTTTTATGATTCATCTCTCCGGAGCAATTTTTAAAGGAAAATAAAGTCCGAAATTGCATTTGGTCCGATTCCCATCTCATGAATAGAAAGTCAGATAGACAATGAAGGCATGGAACCAGACTAAATTTTTTAGTCCCCTTAAACACTCGCTGTGCATGTTAAGTGCAGTGCCAGTCATAATACTCACATAGGTTCATGGTAAAATAACCACTGCCAAATAAAAATGAAGAAAGGCCTAAAATGTGCATTCCCGAACACTTTTGTGTGTCATTGTCAGTTAGGCTAGTACTAGGACGGGACGCTGTATTATCGCGGTACTTATCACGTTTCCCGATCGGAATAGAGATTGCTAACCAACCTTCCCGAATTGTCCTGTCTTTTGTATTGTATAACTCTTGCTTTTTTACACCGACATCAAAAAATCCGACAGTGGTTTGGTTTATTCTCATGCAAGGCCTGTGAAAATAGACATGCTCGTCATTCCTCGGTGGAGTACAGACTCTGTATTATCGCAGTATGTGGGAAGTGGTTTTTACAATTATCTCAACTTTTTTATTCACAGTTAATGTTTGACCAAAACATCCCCTGAATAAAGTTTGATATTTTCCCTGTAAAGTTCAAGTTGATTAAAGACGATTGGGCCTGCAGGATGATTTCTTTAACACCCTGTCCCCCCTGGAAGGCGACAACATTCACTGAGACAAGTCTACTGATTGACGATTGGGGGCACCATTCACTTTACACGGTGCGTCGTTTTATTTTTTTTACCGCGCTGTTCTTATTTTGATCCCGTAAAAGTTTTTACAATTTCGCGGTGGAAATATCGTCTTTCAGCGTCATTTTGCATTTGCAGCTGTAGAATGGGAAACCAGACAATGGAACTTTCATGGACAGACCACCATTAAAGATTTATGTTAAAATATAGATGGTACTTTTTAGCAGACACGGTGATTTGGTGAGGCAAAATTTACAAGTTTTGGAAAACGTGAATATTTATTAAAAATCATTAAAAGTCCAGACACAACATTTTATAATCGTCATTTTTATACAACTCAGCAGGAAGTCCTTAATGCCTGATGAACTGGATTGAAAAATCGCCACACGAAGGAGTTTTGGCAACGCAAAAAAAGGAGAAATGTTCGATGCCGTGTTGCCGCAATATTATAGGGAGTCCGACTATACATAACATGTAACGTTATAAGTAGGCCCTAGTTGAATTTGTAGGCATAGGCCTATGCCTACATGTTAAACTTGCACATGTTGCAAGTTCATTAATATTTCAAACTACCAATTCATCCAACTCAAGCAAGCCAAAACATCGGTGCATTTACATAATGATTCGACGGCCAGCATGAATCAATCTAATTATATCACAACTGATCAATACAAAAATTCACATTCAAATATTTTCAAAACTGTCACTTTAGTGTCAGTACTCAGTGTCTCAATTTGCCGTCTCTGCAGAGCAACTCGACCGAATTTAACAAAGTCATTGCACAATTCCTACCAAAGCCTCTGAACGTACGCACCAATTTTTGCACTATAAATCTTCCAATGATCTCGAGAAACGAACCCATGAACTCCTGCCTTTTCCACGGCCACAGCGCCCATGTGATTTACGCGCGGTGGGTTGGGTCACTTGACAAACGGTTGCAAAACCACTTGACAAATCACATGGACTGCAAAATTACAAAATTACACTCGCAAAAAAAGAGCTCGCACATAGCACCAGTCGAACCTTCCAATTTTGTCATTCGTTCAACATTACACTTCCAAATACTTACCTAATTTTGCCACCCAACTGTTAGATCCTAAAGTTTCGTCAAATGGGTGAAATAAATGATTGTAATGAAGGCACATTGACACAGCACTGCCTATGTGTGAGATTGCGGCATGCTGCAGGCGCGGCACGACACAAGTACATGTACACGTAAACAGCGCATGCACGTATCGTGTGTATGTAGCGGACAGCTTGATTCGTTTGATTTCATATTTGGACCGCTCTACCCGTCTTATATACATCCGCGCGGCAAATCACACTTTCAAATTTTTCAAAATGCAGGCAAACCGTGTAAATGTCTCTCACCGGAAGTTTACATTCTTTTAATTTCATAATTATTTTATTATTCTTATCCCCTCTTTCAAATTTGTTTGGCATGACAAAACCTCAAACCGAAAACGGTGGGAACTATATTTTTCCGTATCCATCCGCACGCTCTTGAAGTTAGGATAGTCACGTGACCTGTTGACTTATTTGCATGCAAAAATTATGTGTAAATTTTGACACCTTTTAATACCGTACCACCACCGTACCCCATTGTTTTTACGATTATTTTTAGTCTATTCTTCGTTGTCTTCGACATTTTTGTTTCAAATGTCAACGACACTCAGATGTGCTGAGTCTTTAGATGATTTTAAGAAATTGCTGAAGACCCATCTTTTTACTTGTAATTTAAACATTAGTCTGCATGTTATTCTTGTTTTAGTATTTAGCAATTTTACCTATTTAACTTGTCTGCTCATGCAAATAATTGTGTGATTGTGGTGTTTCATGTAAAATTGAAGCTGGGTTTTTTAACGGATTATTTATATCGTTTTTCATTTAATAATTAAGCGCTTTGAGGAATTTTTGATTAATATTGCGCTATATAAATGTGGTATTATTATTATTATTATTATTATTATTATTATTATTATTATTATTATTATAATTATTTTCCTCAATTGCCGGATAGGGCGACACATAATCCTGGAAAAGAGTGGGTTAGGGTGACCTGGTCGAATAGGGCGACAATTTGGTGTCGCCCTATTGTTAAAGTCGCCCCTTTGGAGTGTTTTTTAGTAAGGCGCGTTGGGAAAGTGCTCTAAAAGGGCGACACTCGTGTCGCCCCAATAAGGTTATTTCGGGAAGAGTCGCCCATTTGCCGCATCCAGGAGATTTATTATTATTATTATTATTATTATTATTATTATTATTATGTTCAATATATTTTTCAGGTGTAAAATGGTCAATATTACATTTAAAAAAAGTAACCAAAAAATAATTTAAAAATGGTAAAGCAACAAACCCATCGAGAGACAAGGTCTAATTTTCGTGTGTTTTTAGTGTGAACACAAAATATTGTGGCACTTCGTTCATTAAACAGAGGGAATGTTATTGATATTCTAGAAAGGAATTGGTACCCCACCGGTGGTATGTTATATTGCCTTGTAATTGAGACCTTGCCAAATGTCAAAGCTTACTAGTCATTAGTCATCGAATAACAACCGCGTCCAGACGCTCATCAGACAACTAGAAAAAATAACATGACTCACAGAATGTAAGAATAACTTGCTGATTCACGCGATCCAGGGCCGTTGTTTTTTACCCCAGTTTACATATTACGTGGAAACGGCCTATCTATCCTGTATGTAACAGGCTGTTTAATTATAGCGTACGTATTACCGAAAACCAAAGTGTGCCGGAAAAGAAGTAGTTCCATTTAGCGTGTTTTGCCGTTCAATGATAATTTGAAAATTCAGATGGTAATGGTAACTCCCTGATGACTTAATTTCAATGGAATGTAATGCAAGCCGTTTGTGTGTAGGATTATCGTTGTAGAATAATTTCAAAGCGCTATCTCTCTATTACAAAAAAAGAGATAAAACTTGATATTGGAAGTCTTACCGTTGTTAGTAATTTTGACATCCCCAGATACTTACCAGTTTGATGATATAATCAACGAGGAAATCCCAGTATGGGCCCTATATATTAATTAAATTGGAATTAGAGCACATGCTCAAACGTTCGTTCTCAATAATGAAGTACCATTTCAAAATTATTTCCAAGGAAGAGAGTGTCCTTTTTAAAATTTGCTTTCAATGCTATGCATTTGTTTCAAAATTCCCAAATTGAGGAAGAGCGTTTGCTTTGTTAACAAGAAAAAGCCTATTTAAAAGGGTGAACTGACACTAATTCATAATATATTTCTGGGTTCATAAGTAGCATATACAGACTACATTAGATGGTTATGGTTTTGATTTACATACTTATTACATTTGTCTATTAAAATATTAATGGTAATAATTCATAAACTAACGTTAGTTTTACAATAATCAAATGTGCGCTTCATAACAAAGCCAAGTTTAAAACCCCTTGCGTACGGATGCCGCAAATGTGCGCCCAAAAAAACCAGTGCCACCAGGCCAGATGACACCATTGTTCGCTGTTTGTGCAGTTTGGATTATTGTGTTTAGGTTACGCTTGACTGCACAAACACATTGTAGCGGTTCGCTTGGCTGCCATAACCGCCGCGGCACCCCGACGTCTCCCGTAAAATACCGTACACAAGGGGTTAAGGGGACACGTTGCCTCGGATGAGGTCGCACAATTGGGCTACAAAAAACGCTCGTCTTAAATTTCATGATCTTAAAAGATCATGCAAAAGTAGAATATAATAATGTACACGACCATCCCTTGGAAATGCGCCGTTTGTCTGAAAATCACTGACGAAAATAATCTCGGGGACGCGAGTTTGGTTCGGAGAAGCCGGACCGTGGATTTCAGAGTGGTGCCCGGTTGGCACTTTATTTGCGTACAGGCTGCACTATCGTGCGGGGCCAGTCGGGCTGAATCTGGATGTCAATGATGCAGTTTTTCCCTCTTTTCATCGTAAATATTACTCAGACATTTCAAATACATTAGGTAACTAACCAACGAGATTAAATTTAGGGATTTCAGAGCAACGTGTGCCTCTAAACCATGGAGGAAGAAAACACACTCTAAGCTACGGCATACCATTATATATCCCTAAGAAAAGCCGTGAGCCATTTTACCAAAAGAAATACCATAAAAATAAAACGCAACAGGCCAGATCTAAATGAAAACAAATTCCTTACCTGTTTAATCTTGAGGGTGTACACGTCGATCACTTGAGGCTGAAAATAGTAAATTCCTTTAGTTTGAATCCAAACGCTTATCCAGCGGGAAATAATTCATTACAATGTAACAATCGCATAAAGAGGTTTTTTAAATGTTGTACTACGATTTGATAATTGCAGTATTTGAGTGCCGACAATAGCGACGCGGCACGTTTCGGGGGGACGCTCGGAACACCTGCCCTATTTGTGCAATTATATAGTACAAAAACTTTGAAAGAATAGTGATCAATGGACTAGTCGATTTACAAGCAGGGGTGAAAGGATTTCAATAATTTTAGATATAAGTTTTTAGGTTAGATTAGTCTGAAATTTTACTTCTAAAGCCTTTGTACGTTGCTTTAGTTTTAAAAGTACCATCCGATTCGGGACCAATTTTAAATTTTTTATTATTGTAAAAGTTTATTATTCAGAGTGCGTGTTCGACACCCCTATTGGTGGTTGTATTTAAATCAGTCCATAATCAATGTTGTGAACGAGACCTTTGGTTAAATCGTGACGTGCCGTTTGCTTTCAGCAAATAATGATATTTGTCTACCCCACCGCAGACATGTACAAAAGCCGAGGGCAGGCCGAAGATAAAATACAGGAAAAGCTCCCCACCACGATTGGTGGGTGTCTTCGCGCCTTGGGCCACATTATGACCCGCGGAAGGAAATAAAAAGCATATATTTGTGTGCAAAAGTTTCAATGTTTGTCTGCTACGATTTCTGTCTTTAGGGCTTGCGGCCAGTTGGGACTGGACAATGGATGAACAATCAGCCGACACGTGCCGAACAAACAAACAATGCATTTCGGAACTGAGATAACAAAGTTCAGAGTCCAAAATGACTGGTCAATAGCCCTTGACCTTTGCAAATAACGTATATAAATGCAAATTGAACAAAACGGTGCACTGCTAAGCCTTTTGCAGATAATGGTTCTTCTTAGCCTAAAGGCAGTGTACACGATTGGTAATTTCTCCAATTAATTTTTGTTATGAATTATTACGAAATATCTTACTGTAAGTTAATAGTAGTTTCAATCATCCTGTGAAATGATGGCACCAAGTGTGCTGTCGTTGTCAAGAAAAGTGGAAATTTATATCGTTTTTCAACGACTTCCAGCTGGAAATCGTTGGAAAACTGTCCTGTAGCCTTCAGACAAGGCGCGCGTGGCTACCCGGACGAGTGGCGCGCCCCGGACATGCTAGCATATTCCGGGCGGGTCACGCGTCCAGGTATCCGCCCGACGGTTGAAAACGAACACTGTTTTTCTCTCGTTTTTTGGCCATCCAACAACGCAAAACTTTTGAACAGGTCAGTGGAACTATATTTCCTATATAATACTAACCCCCAAATCCGCCCATTTCTGAAAATTGCAACAATGACCAATCATGTACTTTAACTACGTGATTAACTTTTGATAATACACTGCTAGATGCTACAAAATACTTCCCACTTGGAAATACCTTAAATATACAAATTGATGAAAGTTCACATTTCAACAGAGGGCGCAATCATTACAAAGTCATGCTCATCTCACTCGATCCAATTTAAATGACACAAAAAGTCTAAGAATCCAGGCACTAAACAGAACACAGAAAATCAGTTAACAGTGGAACAAAGATGAAAGTGTTCACGTTATTCAAATTAAACATAAATCGAAAACGCCAGGTTCAGTGCCAGCATAAATATTCCTCCTATTGTTACCGCTGAGTACCGGTATACCACTATGAACATCTAACAAAAGAAAACCCACGCAGTCCTTTGTTTGTAACAAAGGACTGCGTGGGTTTTCTTTTGTTAGATGTTCATAGTGTACGATCGTGTGCGTGGTACCTGACCGCGTGCCGTGGATGTAGTTGTCTGTTTTCTAGTCAACAACACCGACCACAAAGGGCAGCGTGGGTTTGGTTCAAGGTTAAAGGTACACATTGCTTTGGATTTTGCGATTTGGGCTATAAAACTGAAATGGATATGGTTGGGAAGCTTTGTTTAAAGTAGAATATAAAGATTCACATAACTATCCCTTCAAATTGCGTGGTTTTTGTTTAATTTCGTGACAAATAACGGTCCGCCATTTTGTAGAACCAAATTTTTGACTCCACAAAATGGCGGACTGTGTTCACCAGTCGTATTTCCAGTCGCATCTGGTTGAAGTACGTTCTGTTGATCCATTTTGATGTACTGTGATGTGGCACGCGGCGCGCAGCACTGGCGATATGTCGAGAGGTAGAGAATTGTACCTGGCGATCATCTGATAGGTTCACAAGGCCACTGGCTGCGGCGCCAGCCTAAAGACTCTTACAGCGTATTTTGCGCATTATTTAGACGGTGGTATTTAGTACTGGAAATAAGTCTATGTATCGCAGGTCAGATGTCAGGGGTAAGCGGCCAATTTTTTTTGTTTCGTAATCACTAATCACTAATTACAACACATTATACGTGTGTTTTTGCATGAACAACTCTTATAAAAGATAAGGAACATTTCCAAACAGTAAAATTTCATGACATTTGAAGGCAATGTGTCCCTTTAAGTACATTACCAGAAATCAATGGCCAAATGGCGTAACGAACGTGAATGCCAGTTGTGTGGTGAATTTGATAATCTGCTTCTTGGGCGAACACTAAACTGGAGGTGTTTATAGCCGATTTTTTTTTAATATAACTTCGTTGGGTAGAAAAGTCGTTTTCAACCCCCCTAACTTTAAACAGGTCGGGTCGAGTACATACATAACTTTATCTGTGCACAAAAACAAAACTTTATAAAGACATAACTTTTTCTAATTGTGCCTATCCGTGTTGGCAGCCACATATTATGTTTGTCAGTGTTGCATGCGCTGCGCAAGTTCAATAAACTTGCGCACGTAGGACCTATAGCACGACTAAATGGATTACGTATTTCTTTCTTTATTATCCTGGGTTGTCTGATCAGTGCATTGGCACCCCCCCCCCCCCCCCCAACACACACACACACACACACACATGTAAACGGGTGCAATCGTGGACCTCCCATTGTTCCTCTTTTGTTTATACTCTAACTTTTTCGGAAGACCTCCCATTGGTTTTGTACACGATTTTCAATCGTGGACGTTAGGTCAAACGTGGACCCCTTTGTCTACGCTCGAATTCTTTTGTCCTAGGTCCACGATTGCTGGCATATACAAACTCACCTAAGTGTGTAAATACCTGCAATCGTGGCCGTCCCATTGTTCCTCTTTTGTGTATTTCGGAAGACCTCCCATTGGTTTTGTACACGATTTTCAATCGTGGACGTTAGGTCAAACGTGGACCCCTTTGTCTACGCCCGAATTCTTTTGTCCTAGGTCCACGATTGCCGGCATATACAAACTCACACGCACACACACACACACACACGATTTTCAATCGTGGACCTTTCTCAATCGGGGACCCTATTGTCCTCTATTGTTAAAGGTCCCCTATTGAATGCAAACACAAACTCTTGTTCCACGTGTGGTGTGGACTTCCCTTTGTTTTCATGTAGTTAAGAAGAAAAAAGACAAAAGCTAATATAAACGCACTGTTAAAGCTCTTTTACCCCGAAATTTTGATAGTATTATATTTTCCTTCATCTTGCGAAAGATAAACCTAACCTCAAAATGCCTCTAAACCTGTTTTTTAGAGATGGGGAAACCTTAGGGCCTATGTGGACGTGTGCAAGTCACTGGCGGCGGAACATGGGGGGAGGGGGGCGGGCAAGGGGGGCCATTGTCCCCCCCCCCCCCCCACTTTTTCCACTTGGGGGAAATTCCCCCACCCCCCCCACACTTTTGGCAGTTCCGCATAAAGAAAAACATAGCACTGGCGCTGCTTTGGCCCCCACTTTCAAAAGTGTTCCGCCGCCGCTGGTGCAAGTCCACATAAGGTTTATAATCTCCTGCTTCGTGTGGACCTCTTTTGTTCACATGTCCAAATAGAGTATGCAAGGTTAGAGCACACGTAAACCTTCAATCGGGGACCTCCTATTTTTCACACTTAAACTTTTTGGCAAGGACCCTCATTGGTTTTCAAACGGGGACCTTTCTCAACCGGGGACTTTATTGTCCTCTATTGTTAAAGGTCCCCTATTGAATGCAAAAAGAAACCCACACACATCCCAGCTTTTGAATTGAGTCAGGAAGGGAAGAAAAATCCACTTACAACAATTACTGTACTCTTGGGAAAACCCACGCAATCAGATAGGGACTTAAAACCCAATCCCCAAAGTGCACCCGGACGGGAATTGAACCGGGGTCACCAACTTGGCCGCCCTATGAAATGAAAATGGATGGAAAGCTGTAGTTTTTGGTGTTGTTCTCCTCTTTTGGCTTGACTTGTTCTGAAATCCCCCACAAGTAAACAAGCTTTTGTCTACAGATGATAATTAAATATTCATAAATGTATAATTTACTTAAAATGGAATAAGTTATTGATCGTGAACAATGATAGCAATACGTGTACCAGACTACAACGTGAGAGATATATTGCTATCATGTATTTACGGTACTTCTTCAATCATCGAATGGACGTTGTATAGCTGTTGCCGTGCAGCAAATAACATTATATACCGATACTTTACGAATATTTTTCATATCAGACAAATAGAAACAAACGAATTAAAAACGTCGTCAAAAAATAACATTGTACGCCACTTTTCAAGGTTTACCGTTAAGTGTTAATAAAATTCAGTCGGGTAGAGATTAGCCGCGAAACCCATCACACAAACTGAAAGATTAAACCGCATTATCCGGATTAAATTGATAAGCTAATCAACCCCACACGGAACTGCAGTTTGTCCTCTTATGTGATTATTCTGATATAAATACAACAGTCCTTGGGTAAGGTTAGATTATGTTCCTTGCTCTATGATATGGGCAACAGACAATCCGGACAAACAGGAAGAACTGCACATTCATGAAGGTCCATTCAGCTATATCAAAGTTCGAAAAATCTCGAGTGCCTCTCCCAGTTTCAGGTTGCCACAGTGGAATTTTTTTCAAGATCCTAGAAATTTGCCACCTTCGTAAAACAAGAACCGGAATACGTTTTTCCAATGACGTCGGACTTTTTTTTGCACGCGTGGCAACGGTAGGCCTAATGTGCACTAGATCACGGAGAGCAATACTAAAATTTTCCCGCCAAGATGTTCTTGGAAACTTGTACATATTGCAGAGTGTTATTAAGATGCTGTGCAAGGATTTATATTTAAAATAAAATATATGTAGAGATATGACATAGCTTTGGTAATGATAAAAACTGATTAGTTTCAATCTGAAATACATTTTAGGCTTACCCAAAGGACTCCACATAATCAGTTAAAAATAGAAATAGGCTCTGTTAGGCCAAATAAAAAAAAAGCATGTTTAGCGTCCTGCCTTTTTGAAAAATAGGAAGGAGGAGGCCCTTTTTTTTTTTTTTTTTTTCAAAATGGCCGCTCGACACATTTTCCAAGACGTCCGGCTGGGCTATTTTTCAAGATGGCCGCCAGCATACACAAGGTGATGCTAGAGTCTAAAAATACGACTTTTTGTTTTGGGATTTTTTTTTCGAAAAAGATCAAATATTCTTTCTTTTTTTCGTGTTTTTTCATTAAAAAAAAAAAAAAAAAAAGCAGGCGGCTTCAAAAAAGGAAGCGGGCGGGGACGCTAAACATGGATTTTTTTTTATTTGGCCTTAGTGACTCGGGAGATGGAGAGTAAATCTTTCACTGGTAAATTTGTGTTTTGTTTTTTTTGTAAGGTACATGCTGAATCATGCAAAGCTCGAACACTACCCCAAACTACCGGTTATGTTGTCACTACCAATGCTTTTCGATGCTATGCAACGAGTTCCATGTTACAGGCTTCAAAAATCTTGACGGTCCCATGACGCAGCACGTGGGAACATCCCGGCCAAGCTGGAAATTTTTTTAGGAAAACCTAAGGCCTTTTCACACTACGAAAAATCTCGGTGTTGGACCCGGGTCCGACCCGTGTTGACTAGACTGACCTTTTCACACTGCAACATTTCAACACGGCACTGACCCGTGTAGAGCGCTCAACCCGGGTTGAAACCCAACCCTGCTCGGGAGGTGGGTTGAGAGCTTTGGACCCGTGTAGAGAAGTTGGACCCGTGTTGAAAGTCGTAGTGTGAACGTCTCCGGGTTGAGTTCGATCCGTGTAACCGTGGATCGGAGTGTGCGTGCAGAGCACCACATATAGGCTGTTCGATATGACGATATTTGCCGATGTTTCGGTATTATGTTGCTTTTTCAGCGTTTATGGTTTCTCCAAGTGTGTATACGTTAAGTGTGTATTACTAGTCTAGATTACTTTGCGCGAAATTATTTCCAATAAATTTGACGGCAGAATAGTACATAACGTATGGAGGAATAAATAAATACATTCTGTACTAAATGTGTCGTTTCTTTTATCGTTTTAAGCCCCGACATGACTTTTCCGACATCTCCGCGCCGTATGTAGCGCACATTGCGTGCATGCGTATTCCATCGTTAGTGTAGTCTTGGTCAAATGCAAACAACCGCACTGAACGCTACCATATTATTACTAGTGTACAATGTACGTACATGCAGCTAACATTTTGCAAACTTCGTCTCGAGAAAAGGCTACGTATGAGGGGGCCGGGGTTATTGCTCAATATGGGGAACCCCAAAAGTGCATCTGCGCGTGCGCGTTGCTTTGTTGCAAACAGCTGGCCTTGGCCGCCGGTCAAGTACAAGTGCAAGCATGGAGGAATAAAACACACTGGATACTTTTACCTCCGATATGTCGGAGAAAATGGGCCCCAAATCAGACAAAAGATCGACATGGAGTGAGGAGTATTTGGGCTGACAGCTCCATCCAAAGCCAGCTCGGCAGAACGACCAGAATGCAGTATGGGGATTTTCCGATTCGACCCGTGTTGAACGGCCGGCCGTGTGTGTAGTGTGAAACGATCGCACAATACACGGGTCGAAACACACACGTGTAGCAAAAATGCTGGCGCTGCGTTAAGTAGTGTGAAAAGGCAGCGTAATTGACCCGTGTTGAAATTTTAAGAAGTCTACACGGGTCGGACCCGTGTCGGACCCGTGTAGATTTCAACACGGGTCGAACGTACATAGTGTGAAAAGGCCTCTACACTCTAAAACGTAATACATGAACAGCATTGAACACGTTCATTATTTAACTGTTGATTTTCATGTTTGCCTTTTTAAAGATATAAGATTAAAATGTGGCTACTTTTCCGCAAAAATGAAAAGTCTTGGCTAAAATTCGATATCAGGCAATGTAGCCTCAAATTTGGCCCCAAATAAGACATGCATGCAAAACCACGAGTAACCCTAACAATAGAAAAGTATTTATGAAAAACGACAGTTAAATATAAACGTGTTACTGGTATTTTGGAACATGGACAAAAAGAGTGGCGAAATGCCAGAGAGCGTAAAATTGCCTATGCGCCGATTTGAATGTTTGTATAATACGAGAAATCGGCTTTCTGTTGGCAAGATGGACTTCAGTGGGGCGGGGCGGTGAAGATAAAATAGAGAGCTTAAAATAAGAACTGGGTATTGGCTAAAGTTTATGTCCACCATTTACCGTAGCTTTCGATGCACCCAAGGCAGAAAAGCGTATGCCTATAAGCCGACCGGTATGAAACCCCAATCACAAACTTGTACACATTTTCACTCGACCCATGAACTGCCACTATTGCGTTACACGTACTCGGGTAGCATCTAATCTTCTTGTTAGATAATCAGTCTACTCCCGCTAAAAACTAGTTCCTGGTCCACCACTCGGCCCTGAACGAGTGAACGTTAAAGCGGCGATAATCATAATGGCCGGCAGTGAAGTTGAGGGAACCAACCTGTTATTCACGCGTGTTCGCGCAACGCGAAGCCTGTCGCTTCCCTACCCATCACTGCATGCCCTTGCAAAGACTGTCCTCTCTATTCCAGCTAGTCTTGGTTCCAAGACGTTACTATTGTACTTTTTTACTTTCGCAGTTGCAATGCACAGGCAGCGCGATTAGGTAGTTGCAATATTAGGCCGACAGCGCGATAAGAGTTTGGATCTGTCTGTAGTAACGTCTTGGATAAGTTGGCATTTCGGGGCCACGACCAGACTGTGATAACTAAAACTGTTTTTATGCAGTATTCATATCACGTGATAATGATGGAGGTTATATGAAATCAGCGACCGAGTTTGAAAACAATAGACCGTGTAAGTCTCGCGCATAAAGGTCACAACTGAACTTCCGGGCACCTCCGAGCACCTCCGAGCCGCCGGTTATAGGACTTTTACGTGTGGTTAATTTTGTTTTCTATAATACTTTGTTTTTACGAAGATCTGAACCATGAAACGGCCATAAATATGGATAAATTCAAAATCAATTTTACAATATATGAAAACATAGGAAAAAGTTAGGAAAAAATGTTTGACCTGAGCGTCATGTTGCAACGTGATTGGCTCATTGTCGGGAAGAGAAAGCCCGGCCCCAAAACCCCTGCACTGCATGCGCGCACTTCCGACGTAAGTGAACGTGCGTACATATGCGACGACCGCCTTATACTGCATATGTCTACGCTATTAAGACTGGCGTGTGAACCACCAGAACAATGGCGAATGACGTATGTATGACGTACTAGACTTTTTCGTTCTCATTTTCCCTAAATTGATATATCGTTCAGATTTTGTAAATTGAAATAAAAAATAATATTTTGCTAAATGTTTGTATCTACCTTTCAGTAAAAAGAACAGCGTCAAAACAAATTATTTCAAGAAAACTGCTCGCTTTACAGGTTGAAGCTCCTATTCGAGGTGCCCCAAAGTTCGGTTTCTCGTAAACTCTCGTACGTTCTCGAGGTCAACTTATACGCTCTATAGAACAATCCAGTGAGCGTCGCCCCATGGTGTTCTGACCAATCACATTCGTGGTTGATGTCCAACATGCGTGCACGCGCATGTGACGCCCGCGGCTGGAGATCAATGGTCATGATGCCTTGTCATGTCCTATGTATTTGCGTGTAATGAATAGTTTATGATAAGGCTCAAACTCGGTCGCTGATTGGATCCCTCGGAAAAGCGAAAGAGAATCGTCGAAAAGTAAAGAAAAAGTTAAGAATTGCCTGCCAACTTATCCAAGACCCTTGTGGCGAGCGATCAAAATTCATGCACGTTTGACAAACACCGGCTGCGGATCCGGCTGCATTTTGTAAACTACGCATGCGTGAGGCCAGAACGCACGTACGAAGCCGGGATTTCGAGAAGACACAACGTTTAGTGAATTTGGCGCGCGGGCGCCTCCGACCAGCAATGCTCCACTGGAGCGCATTTTTAGCAGAGGCGGGATTATGAGGCCCCACCGTGCAAATCTATCCCAACAGATGCTGGAGACCCTTATGTTCTTAAAATGCATGAACATATCCTTTGGGGAACCTGCCGTTGATTTAAAAATAGAAAATCCTACAAAATCTTAACCTTGATTGAGTGGATTATTAGTTTATTACGTGTTTAGTAGCTGGCCTCGGCCTCGGCCTTGGCCTCGGACGTTGTGGCCTCGGCCTCGGCCTTGGCCTCGGACGTTGTGGCCTCGGCCTCGGTCTCGGAGGTTGTGGCCTCGGTCTCGGCCTCGGTCTCGGAGGTTGTGGCCTTGACTACAACACTGCCGTGAACACAAAACTGCATTCAAGTGGCGTACTATTCTTTATTCTGCATGCTTGCCTCAAATACAGAATTTCAAAGCCCGGCTGGAATTTCATCTTCATGGATGTAGAACAGTATTTACAAATAATTGGCGTTGCATATATATTTTCGTACGGCATATTCCCACTGTACTATGTACACTAATAAGTCTTTACACCGATAGATAAGTAATATACAGGGATAAAGGCACCGACACAGATCTGATAAAAAGCGCTATGAAAATTATGTCGCCCTCTGTTGACTTCAACAAACCAATGTCAGGCTCGGTCCCATAGAGCAATTATTAATATAATTTTTAGAACACGGACTTTTCATTTGACTGTTGTAGTGAGAATTCCGACACCTCGATTCTGATCCTTGCGCTTAGACCTACCCTCCCCTTGACTTCAACAAGTTTCAATTGACCTATCGCGGTCGAATCGCGTCAACGCAGGTTGTGAATTATTATCCAATCACATCAATTAGAATTCCACGTGGAACGCGCAAAATCTGAGACAAACAAAAGTTACCACACAAAATTCCCATAGGGTTGTCTAAGGGGCGTGGTTAACTCGTAAACGGCGATAGGTAGGCCCGGGTACGGTATCAGTTTTGAGTACATGCACATCAACTTGAAGGCGGGGCTGAAGCCTTTCGTTCGGGTCCAGCACTCACTCCAGGCTTGAGCAAATGGCGGAGCCGAAAGTGAAGCATTAATTAGGAAATCCTTTATTGAAACGTACACAAGCATTATTTGAAATTTGTATACTAAATGTTGAAATTGTGCATAAAGAAGTACACGTACGGCCTACATTAATTTCAGATGCAGTTGCACGAGCCGAGAAAGAACTTTCTTTTTTCTTTTAATATTTTAATATCTTAAAAGACATATTTTAAAGTACAAAAAAAAAATCAATTTTATTCATAATGTGCTGTATAACATGAAGCTGTGACGGGTAACAATTTTGTTCTCTCCAACTTTCAACAACTTTCGAAAACAAACGGGCCAATTATCACTGCATCAGCAGAACATGGAATACCTTTGTTAATCAAAACAAGTTCGACTCTATAGCACTAGTATAAGGGATAAAACAAGGCTTGGAATGTGAATTTCTTACACAGCACTGGTCAAATAAATTCATACATTATCACCAAGTAAAAAAAAAAGAATGCCGAGAAATAAAAAAATAAATTCATCTCCCTCTCAAACAAAAAAATTAACAAAATTAAGGGAATACGTGGGAATGTTTCCTATATCATGAGTGACATGCTGAATTCCTACACAAAGGTAAACAACCGAAAAAAAATCAAACTGCCACACAGATGCCAACTACAGCAAATTGTTACCAAAGTCTGTTAAACGCCAACACTGGATAAAGTCCTACTTAGCAGAAGAATTCAAATGGCATACTTTCAATTTAGCATATTCTGTACATGTTGCAAACTGCCAAATTACCCTACAATACTTTAAACCTTCATAATTACATCTATCACACTGGAGCAATAAAACAAATCAATTTACTAAGTTACACCATGGAGGAAGGATCCACGATTACACAAGGCAAGTGGTGAGCGAATAGATCTAGAAACAGCACAAAAAGCCAAGCCCCAGCTTAAAAATCTATGATAATCAGGTCAAAACAAATCTTCCCTTCTTCATAAAAAAGATGTAAAGTACAAAAAATAAAATCACAGAACTATACTACAGGTACATGATGAGTTTGGTTACAACTATCCAAAACAAATTCAGCTTCAGGAAAGAACAAAGAATGCTTACATTGTATAAAGGCCAAGGGTCAATTTTATAAAGCTGCTATGCAAAAAAAACGTGTCTTGCTGAGAATAGTTAACCAGCCAAATGTCCATGTGATTTCTATGGCAAGGAAAACTACTGAATACCAGTCACAATCAACGTACATAACGTGGAGATCTGGTACGGGCCAATTCCATAAAGCTGTTCAGCACAACAATTTGCTTAGCATGCAAATGCTTCCTTGATAAAAACTGGATTACCAACCAGATTTCCATGTGTGGAATATTGCTTTTGACTGGCATTCAGCTGTTGTTTGCTTAGCATGAAAATGACATGGACTTTTGGCTGGTAACCCTATTTTTACTAAGCAAGACATTTTCATGCCAAGCACATTTTTGTGCCTAGATGCTATATGAAATTTGCCCCAGATATCATGTTAAATGTACAAGTAGTGAGGCACAAGTTTTTGCAGGATCCTTACAATAAACTTCATTGCATTGTGACTTTCACAGAACACAGAGTGATTCATTGCATATGGATATCGTAACAGTGTCTATTTTTCATGCCTTTTTGGTCAAAATTTTCTCAAAAATAATTTCTATTTAGCTAAAAAAACACCAGAATGATAGTGTAGAGTAGTTTGTTGAAGTGAGCAACTCCAGTCAAAATTGACTTTTAAAAAAGGATGTACAGTCCGCGCTCTTTTCAATCTTATCCCTGAAAAATAATATATTTTTATAAAGCTATTTTTTTTAGCAATACAACAATTATTCACTTTTTAATGAGATGTAGAAAAAAACAACTCATCTTTAGTTATGAAATATTTACGTTAAAAAATATAGAATTATTTTGCGACTTTACAATGTTGTGTGCATGATATGTGTGAAAGCAAACCGGAATAAAAGTCTTCTTTGGAGGGTTGCAAACGCTCAAAAAAGTAGGTGTTTTTTCGTTAAAATAAAACATAAGAAGGAAAAACTAAGAAAAACATTTGTTATAGAGCTTGGCCAGTATACCTTTAACTATTTTGACAATTGTCACTGCATTGGATATCTGCAAGTTGGGTGAATATGAAATGTGAAACGAACGAACACATTGAAAAGCAATAGGCTTCCACAGGATTTTTGGATATGGGGACTTCATCAACAGAGGATGCCTTCAGTGAAATTCTACCGTTTCGTTTCAACTTTGGTGTAAAATGATGTGGTATATTTTTAAAAAAGTTTTTCCTTTTCTTGTCAAGATAAAAAACCATTGACGACTTTTACTTTTATTCTATTTTAAAAGAATGTACATGTATAAGGGATAAAACCATTAAGGATAAAAAATAAGGAAAGTTGCAATTTATTCCCTGTTAAAAACAATTACAAATTAATAATCTAGTTACACAAATAAACAATCGCCTTGAAAATCAAACTCAGTTATGTTGATTGGGATTGTCTTGAAAAATAAACAAATTGTCGAACAAAATAAAATCAAACTTATGGGGCAAATCTGAACTGCATCTAATTCCAGGTTGTATGCATCAGTTGCGATATGTCACGTTTTTTTTACAATGACATCATATCAACATCAAGAAAAAAATGCTTGTTGAAAATTCACTGCTCTCCGATAAACAATTGTATTGTTCATCATCATCTACACGAATTTCAATCTTCTTTTGCAAAACGGGGCTTGAAAATAATACACAGCCTATGTGACTTCACAAATGTTCCCCTTCACACATCAAGGAGGCATGTTGAAGATCAATCATATCTGGTAAAAAGACTGATGAAGTACGATCATAGAGTTATATGGAATAAGCCAGTTCGGTATTTCAACTGCGGATGTGCACAGTGACATTTTATCCCGAATGACCTGCGTGACCTAACGCGCTCCTGTGAACGCAAAATGTTGAATACGACCTTTAACTACTTCTTCAGTCAAATATCCATGCAAGGGAATGAGGAGTTAGCACTTTAGTCATTTAATACAGCATTATAACCTCTAACTTGGATAAGGAAATGTGTGCAGTTACAGGTAAAACCGTCTACACACAGCACTATGCTACTGGTGCTATAGTTTAGATCAATTTGAGTTCATTTAAATCACAATAACTTTAAATATGCATTTGTCCAGCACATGCCATTTTTGTTCCGCAAGTACATTTCAAATCTATATCTTTTGTCCATTTATATTTATGTACAATTTTTACGTTTTAAATATCTCTATATTTCATACAAAAATACTTTATACAAGTGCAAGACTTCATATCCGCTTGATGCTGTGATTTAATTTTGAAACACACACACTAAAATTTCTTTATGCCAACTGGTAAAACTTTTTTAAAGAACGACCCATCTTTTAGTCAGAAGTAAATTAAAATACCAAATGCTATCCCAGAGAATTTGAAGGAAATGTTAAAATCTGACGAGAAACCGTAAAAATTCAAGATTCCATTGTTTGGGAGAGGACAGTGAAGATTTTTAAAAATTTGATTATGGTAAGTATATAGCAGGTATTGCGATTACAAATTAGTCATCATAATTTATTTTTTGTGCAAATTCCGTTACAGAAAATTTGCAGGTTTCCCATTTGATTGGGTTTGATTCTCAGGAAGGGAAACAGTGACTCTTTAGACAGACAGTTTATACAATTTCCGTAAGAGTTCACTGGATGGACAAACTTCACATTAGCCCTGTCCCCGCACTTCCGGGTTGAAAATGAGGATCTCAGTGCTATTCAACAATTCATTCATGCAGGAATGAATCACGTATAAATGGTAGTGCAGCGCACGTTCAGTATATAGTAAGTCGTTTAAACTTAACACTGAGAGCCTCACTGTTGGCAAGGATTTCTTTTCGCCTTGGTAGTCTGGTGCTGGCACTTGTGTTTCACCCATTGACGTCTACAGGCGCGGATTGAAAATTACCAGCTGGCCGGTTGACGGCTTACGGGCTATACCGGCTTTCTCTGCATTTTCAATCCATTGTTGGATTATTGTGTATGTTGCCCTTAGCTGCACATGCATCTGGTGTCCGTTTTGCTTGGCTGCACAAGCCAGCCTAGCATCTCAGCGCCCCATTATAACACCCGGACTCAATGGGTTAATTTGCATAAGGATTTTGTCCTCCAATTGGAAGTCTATTACTTAAAAGTATATAAAATGTAATAACCCTAGATCATTTGTTTACAAGCAAAAATGTGCGTACGTATAACAAATGCAAAGATAGGTTTGGATTCCCTTTTACAGGGCATCATGGGATATGGGCATGGTCCCTTTACGTATAGCTAGATAGATAGATCCAATATAAAAAAAGAACTTTGATGAAACCTTTCGTCACGTGTGTGGATTCAGGCTCATGAGAGACGCCACGCTGCCATGCCGCTTGGGCCGGATCTCCAGCAGTCCCGGGTTGCTGTCTAGGATCCGGGCAAGGATGCGACCGATGTACTCCCTCAGGTCTCGGTTGAGTTGCTCCTCCTCACGCAGGGCTTGCATGATCTGAAGAAGGGTTGGGAGAAGGGGGGAAGTCAAATGAATTACTTAACATGCCTCACACTACAAAAATGAGTCTGATGTGTTAAAAATACAGTTTTAAGCTTTACAGTTGGTCTGAAAGAGCACGAAATAAGCTTTCATTTGATATATGGCACCACTCTGTAGTGTAGTTTTTTTAAAACGTTTTTTTGAAATGTGCCATTTCTCAGTTATATTAAAAAGTCAGACTCGTACGTGAAGATGTAATGCGCAACATCCGACTCATTTTTGCAGAGTGGGTCACATATATATGATTACTCTTGAGCACAGGCGGTGGCGATGTTTACATTCCGTGCTACCTTTTGAATTTTTAACCCTACCACCCTTACGGTTTTCCTGGGCCCAAATCTAAATAAAGGATAATTTTTACATGAGATTCCAGAGAAATTCTCTCAATTTTCAGACTAAAGACCCAGCAGGGTAACTTCCACCGTCGATGAAACCAACTCACCTCCCCCAAGATGCTGAAGCTAAGTTTCACAATAGCAAAATTGGAGTCTGTTCTTGGACTTACATCATCTTTTGAAGACTTCTCCAACTCCGATGCGAAGGACTCTGACCTGGAAGATCCCCTGTGTAGCAGACTTCTGCCAATCTGGAAGCCATCATTCAGCATCTGAGCACTCATCTCCTCGTTGCTCTCTCGCAGGCTGGCATTTTCCTAGGTGAGGAGGAGAAGACAGACAAAGTAAGAATGGGGAAAAATAAATGTACACAGGCTTTTTACTTGTTACTTCTGTATTCTGTCATTGAACGTGCGGTACCTGGTGCTACATTGCATGTACAAATCCTGGAAATATTTTCATTTGTTTATTGGTCATTTGTTTGTCATTTTGTTGTCGAAATTTAGAATGTTCTTGTTCCAGTTGAACGTCCAAACTTAAACGGCCTATTTTAGAGTATTGTCTGAAAGCGGTATCAATTGCAGTAATTGCAGATTTTTTATTGATTTATTTATTTATTTTATTTTTCGGGGGGGGGGGGGAGGATTAAAATATTCCAAGCCAGAGCTGTTACAACAATGGAAGACTTCCAATAATGGGGTTCTTTGTCCATGGTCTGGTCCATGCCTATTCAGCATTTAACTTAATATTTTGTCCGGCATATATTAATGAGGTGCTGGTATGCCAATATGAGCTTGTGCAGCCAAGCGTCATGCACACTGCACACAATATGCAAACTATGAATGGAATACGCGCAGGAATGCGCATATGGAGGACAACCAGCTAGGGGAGGGGTCTTTTTCAATCTGTGGCTATGGCCATCGTCTGTATTCAATGGGTTAATGACCGCTGCAAACTGGAAATCTTTGGCAATCGGACTGGGCTTCAATGAGCTCCAAGCTCTAGTTCTGACCTCATGATTATTCAGTTATTCAAGCCGGCTGTTGGAATGTTCCAAGTGTTTTGGCTTGTGAAATTCTCCTTAAGTATTCCAAGAGCACTTGGCAGGTAAATGAAGATTGCTTTTCTAAAAATCCTTGACTCGCTACCAGTTTGAGTAACCAGTAGAATTAGAAAAAAAGAAAAGAAAAAAGGAAACTAAACAAGAAATCCATAAAAGCAGACAAAATATTAATCTTTCTTTCTTCGGTGGGTCTGTAACACAGTCAGCCCCCGAGATATTTACCTTCTTGAGTCTCTGCAGCTCACCAGTGAGTTCCAAATACCTACTGGGCAGGTCTGAAATGCTTGGGCTTCTCAACAAGCGAGCTCCGTACTCACGTTGCTCCAGGTTCTCTTGCCTCAGCTCTTCCAACTCTCGAGATAAATCTTCCACAAGCTGGTGAGGTATAAGATCAAGATTTGTACGCATAATTAATAGACTAGACTAGCCTTTGAGTGTACATTTTGTAATTTTTTTTGTAAAGGCATGCCCGTGGTAAAAAACACAGACAGTAGACGGCCCTCAGCCGTCAGAATAATTTGTATGATTTGCAATCCTGAATTACTGGTCAAAAATTCTCCTTTTTTATCCAAAGTTGCCAATTTGATATCATGTGTGTAAATATTTGTGTTAGTTTTGCTTCCAATAATTTTATATGTATGATATCGATTTGTAATTTGGGTGTTTTGTAACCTGAAATTTATTGTAATATTTAAGTTTTTAATTTATCTTTTAATTTCTTGTCTTAATCTAAGCATTCTATTAGTATTTGTCGTTGCTAAAAAGAAATGAACAAATAAATGAATAACTTTTCAACAACCACTTGCTTCGACTGTAATAAAGAATCTACTGTCAGCTCCAAAAAGACATGACACTTTTTTATTGGCTTGGCGTGCGCTTACCACATTGTTAGCTTTGAGAGTTTCTTTCATTTCCCTTCGCTCCCGATGGTGATTATCTTGCTTCTGTTGATAGTCCATGGACAGTGCAAGCCACCTGTTGTCAAGATCTAGCACCTGGGCTTCCAGTCTGCTGTTCTCCTACAAGTAAACAGGCAAAAGATTTAATTAGGGATCATTTCTTTTTGTCTGAAAGCGGTCTCAATCGCGATACCGCTGGTCTTTTTGCAGTATCAGCATTAACAACCAGTTGGCTGATATAATGAGCTCATTCTATACAGGTCAGTGCCTACAGCAATATTCATGAGTGTGCCGTCCTCTGGCTGCGAGTATTTACAAAGAATCCAACTGTGGCAACACTAATCGCCTGGTTCACCGGTTAATCTATCTTGGTAGACATTGGAGAATTAAAGTGTTCCAACCCAGAGCTCTTTCATTGCAGCAAGACCTCCACTAAAAAGGTTCTTTGTCCATGGTCTGACCGCTGCAAACTGGAAATCTTCGACTAGCCGACTGGCCTTTAATGAGCTCCAGTTTGGACCTCATGATTATTCAGTTATTCAAACCGCCTGTCTTCACATTATCGGCGAGGTCTGAGGTACAGAATATGGCACCGCAAAGAAAAACTGCGGTACCGTAATCAGTACCGCATCTTGACAATATGAAATTCTCCCTTACGGGCTTGGAACTAGTCACTCCTCGTGCTTCATCATCAATCATGCTTCATTGGTTCCTCGGTTATTTTGGAATTCCTAGCTTTTTCTTTTTTAATTAAGCTGTTTTAATAACAAAAGAACATTGTTTTTAATGAATGCTTGGCAGGCCATCGCAGAATTTTGCTTAGACGAGCTGACTTTCAGCACCGAATTTGGTAACTTTCTAAAAGTTTTTACAGTAACTTCCGAGAATGAACAAAAGCTTAGAAATAACTACATTCAGCAATACATATGCACAGGTTTTTCAAGGTAACCCAGCTTTAAATCTTGGGAAAAGAAGGGGGCAATTGTCTCATTAACAACCTGACAGCATAAAATAAGCGAAAAGTCGCACAATAGCTTTCCAGGTTACAAAAAGAAACAAGTTTTCAATGAAATGTCAATTTTGGGATTTTAACATTTTTGAAAAAATATTTCAACAGCTCCGTTCTTATCCCAAAGTTTTAAAACTGAATTAAACCTTGAAATAAACCTTTGGGCATTTCTTTTTAAACTTGGGTTGCAGTGTGAACAGGTCACAATCACTGAGCTTCATTTTTCTCAAAACAAGGGGTCAAGACTCCAACAATTTCAAATGGTTATAGCACATCCCAGGAATGAACTACAGCAACACACAATAAGCCAGTTCGGTGTCTCAAAGCTCAAAGGTTATTCGGGATAAAATTGCTGACGTAATGTCACGCCATGTTATACGAAAACCCATTCTGATTGAATTTAACACATGCGCGTTGTGCGACCACCTTTTGCGTTCGCACGCACGCGTTAGGTCACGCCGGTTAATCGGGATAAAAGTCACTGTGCATATGCGTAGTTGAAATACCAAACTGGCTTATTCAGCATTAAAGCCGACTGCCTGTACCTTCAGTAAATACACTAATCTCAATCTTCCAGCTTTGCTACTTTCCTCCCATTTCGTGGCGCCACGTCACATTTAACTGCAATTTATGGAACTAATTTAATTACGACCTAGGACAGGGCTTCTCATCACACCGGCTGGCAATTAATCAATTTGATTCCATCTTGACAAACGCTGCTTTGAATTTCCAACAGACAAAATTGCTCCTTACTTGTTTGAGATTCTCCATCTGTGTTTTTAACCTGGACATCTCTGTCTCCTCTTGGCTCCTCTCTTCCTCAAGTACTGATATTCTGTCGACAAAAAAGTTGAACAATCATTGAAGTAATTAAGGGATCATTTCATATTGTCAAGCATGGCATGTGCACTCATGTGGTTTATCCTGTTCCATACAGCACTTACATTACAATCACTCCATGACAGTCTACATGTGGTGTTTTTGTTTCACACTATCTGGTCACATGGGTAGAACAGGTCTACATAATCAGACTGCAGACAGACTAACTGAATCCAGCTCACCTGTTAGTTAATATCTCTATCTGGTCACATGGGTAGAACAGGTCTACATAAGCAGACTGCAGACAGACTAACTGAATCCAGCTCACCTGTTAGTTAATATATCTATCTGGTCACATGGGTAGAACAGGTCTACATAAGCAGACTGCAGACAGACTAACTGAATCCAGCTCACCTGTTAGTTAATATCTCTATCTGGTCACATGGGTAGAACAGGTCTACATAATCAGACTGCAGACAGACTAACTGAATCCAGCTCACCTGTTAGTTAATACTTCTATCTGTTCACATGGGTAGAAC
This sequence comes from Hippasteria phrygiana, assembly GCA_037893225.1. Lineage (NCBI taxonomy): Eukaryota > Metazoa > Echinodermata > Asteroidea > Valvatida > Goniasteridae > Hippasteria > Hippasteria phrygiana. The sequence continues at coordinate 1,914,133 of JAZGUH010000093.1, forward strand.
AGGTCTACATAATCAGACTGCAGACAGACTAACTGAATCCAGCTCACCTGTTAGTTAATATCTCTATCTGGTCACATGGGTAGAACAGGTCTACATAAGCAGACTGCAGACAGACTAACTGAATCCAGCTCACCTGTTAGTTAATATCTCTATCTGGTCACATGGGTAGAACAGGTCTACATAATCAGACTGCAGACAGACTAACTGAATCCAGCTCACCTGTTAGTTAATACTTCTATCTGTTCCTGCATCTCATTATCCCTCTTAGCCTGGGGGAGAGACGACAAAGAATACAATGATTGATGAAACTGATGCACCGATAAGGACTGCTGATGCCTTCTGCTCAGTGCATTCCTGAGCCATTATGGAATTTTGCCAAATGCGCTGTGGAAACTAACAGTAGATCTGAAAGCGCCTGTTTTTTTTAACAGAGAATGCAAGGAGATTTGGCGCAAATATGATACTTCCCGCCATGCCATATAGGAGTTACAGCATGCAGCATTTTATTTGATGAAAATATTTTGTTTACCGAGTGGGCTGAGCTGTAATTTACCACAATAATGCGCTCTTGTGAAGGAAAAAAGAGCATTTCAATTTACATTTTGAAAAAGTACTTGAGACTTCACTTTAAAGGCAATATACATTTGCAAACATAAAAAAAAATTATTGAATTATTTTGTAATACCTTACTTGACTAAGTTAATAATAGTCTCAATCATCCTGTGAAATCATGGCACCTTGTGTGCCGTCATTTTCAAGAAAAGAAATATTTTTGTATTAACTTCTAGCGATGGTCGGAAAAAAATTCCCTAAAGAGTCTGAGAAAAAAAATTTAAGTAAATTTTACTGATACCCTCCGTGCTGAAAACAAATCCTTTGTCTCAAACTGACAAGGGAAAAAAATTGTAAGTAATTTATTTCACTGGATCATAGCTCTGTCTCCAATCCTAATTTGGCTTATTGCTCAAATTGGGATGAGGTTGACCAAACTGGGCTTAAGATTTGACAGTCAGAAGTGGCCTGAATAGACTATTTGAGAATCATTTACCCAGGGATGCAACTTGAAATTAACAAAAAACGAGAACAATTTCAATCTTTACAAGACTTTGCACAGTGTTTTTCAATTTTCAATGGCATAAGTGTGAAGTGAAAAACGAGGAAATCAGTTGATCCGAGGAAAATTTGCATGTCTGTTTACCATTAAGTCTTTATGTTTCTTGATATGAGAATCCTCCTTGTCCTGATGCCTCATCTCTGCCTCTCGAATTTGTTCCTCCAGGCTATGGACTCTGTAAATGGACAAAATAACATAACAATCGTTGGTACAACACAGACATAAACAGGGTTTTCCTCCGTACATTCCAAGAGTGATTCTAGGGGGATGCCCCAACACAGATACCACCCCTCCCCCCCCCCCCCCACCACCCACCCCCTCCCCCCACCCCACCCCCAACAAATTTGTATTAACAGAATGTATACAATATTTACAAAAATCTTAATGAGAAAATTGCTCAGTTATTAGTATAAAATTTTCCAAATTGTCTTAATGTTTCTAATTCCTGTGCGTGCGGCAAACGGGCAACTCTTCCCGAAATAACCCCAAAGGGACGACGCACGAGTCGCCCATTTAGAGCACTTTCCCCACGCACCCTACTAAAAAACACTCCAAAGGGGCGACTTTCACAATGGGGCGACAGTTATGTGTCGCCCTATTCGACCGCGTCGCCCGAACCCACTCTTTTCGAGCATCATGTGTCGTCCCAACCAGCAATTGAGGAAAATTCCCGAAAGTGTAAAAACATTAACAATTTCCAAAAATTGTGAACAGGTTTCAAAAATCAAGTTCCCTAATGATAGTCACCTTCCAAAAAAATAATTTTAGCCTCTCAAAAATTTTGGTGGAAAACTGCACCAAGTACAGCGTACTATGGCTTTCAGTGTATCCTTAGTGCACTGCATGATAACAAGGAAAAAAAAAAAAATGCAGTACTTACATGTACTTCCATCACACAGACAATATATTCCAATTTTATTGCGAGTTCCCAAGAACATTATGCCAACTTCGAAATTTATCCATAATTGCTATGTTCATTCAGATATAATTTGAACCGCTTTTTGTCCCTAATGTTTTCCTTAATACATTACTGACACCACCTGCCATCTTGTACAGGTGTGACCGGTGCCAATATTTCTGCATATCTAAGCCACAGCTCAGAATGTCTGGCAAATTTGCTTAGCACAAAAAAACGTGTTGTTTAGTAAAAACAGGTTACCAGCAAAAACTGCATGCGATTTTCACGCTAAGTTTTCGCAGCTGAATGCCACTCACAAGCAATCTATATACATCACAAGAAAATTTTGATGGTAATTCTGTTTTTACCGAGGAAGACTTTTCATGCAAAGTAAATTTCACAAAACCGTGACTTACGCCATGGCATATGACTTGCGCTATAAAAATGATGCGCAGCTGCGCAATGTTGTATTTGTTTTATACATCGCGGACAAGGCTGAATGCCGCTTTTATGACGACTGTTTTAGTACATAAAAATATTTAAAAAAATAAAAATAAAAATACATGGAACAGTCGTGAAATTGAACTGTGGGCGCCATTTTGAACCTTTCACTTTTAAGATTTAGCTCCGAAAAGAAAAAAAATTGGTGGCAACTTTCGGAAATAACTCACAGGTAAACCTGCAGTGGATGTTCATTCCATTACTCTCCGACATAATCTAGTGAATTTAATTTAAAAAAATTGAGCAACTAACGGCTATACTATGCTCACGCTCAGCTAGCTAAGTCATCATTTCGGTGTTTTTGCAGACACCATAAGCCACCTAAAACGGGTGCGTAAGTTGCGCCATAATTTGTGGCGCAAGTCAGCGACTTACGCACTGCGTTACTTTCGTGAAATCGATTTTTAAAATGTCACATATGTTGCGCAACTTACGCAATAAATTGTGGCGTAAGTAGAGTTACGCAATTGCGCAAGGTTTCTTGAAATAGGCTGCTGGTCTTTAATACAGACAGCTGGTTGTTACTGCTTACTCTTTGTGCATGTGGGTATATCAAGATAAAAAGTTGACATTATAAATTGTGTTTCATTGTATGGAATGACCAAATAAGAATTGTCCCCGTCAGGTATTGTTACAATCTGGCCACACTTGACCTATGGCCCAATAATATTGCTTCTTTTCTTTTCAAAGGGGCGGACTACAAACAAAATGTGTAAGCAAAGCACCGGTCTTGCAAAAGGCATTTTAAAAGAAAGCCATAATTTGGCTGACCAGGTGCTGTCAGTTTAACCACAAAACAAATTTTTTAAATTGTGAAAAGAAAGGAAATTATTAATATCACTAATGCAGTTTTCAGAAACAGCTGCTGCTGGATGGACTGCTCCTCTGGTGTAAACAAAAAATGTCAAGGTTTTCTGTAATCACTGTTGTCTGGTACACATTAAGTTCACTGGCCAAGGGCCGTTTCGGTCAGCTAATTTAATGGTTTAAATTTGCTGAGTAGCAAATCTTTAACATGTTGGTGAAATGCTAACAAAATTTACCAGTCATGAATGGTACCCAAATAGGCCATACGCTTGAATGAAATGAGATGCTGTAACAGTGCTTTATCAAGGCCATTTCGGGGTAAAGGTAAGAGTGATTTTGATGCCGATTGAAGTAAATTGTCAAATGTTGAAGACAATTTGACACTTGAAAGGACTTACTGATGCACGAGCATGATTTTGTCACTTTTTAATTTCCCCTGGTATCCGACTCGAGTTGCCTGGTCCTGCTCCAGTACTGTGACTTGCGTTTCCAATTCCATGACCTGAAATCCAGAACAGTGATTAAAACAATCCATGAATTCATGACGACTTATTAAAATTAACAAAAATCGTTTGACTTTCAAAAATACATGAGGAAGTTGGCGCAATTAGATCCATGTTCAACTATTGTTGGACTGACTTGACTTAAACCCGACTGACTTGACCTTGGATGAAGGTCTGAATTTTGTCGTTAAATTTCTGTCCTATAATGGTGAGGGAATGCCAACATTATAGAAGACGCACTCCCCCCACCACCAAAAAAAAAAAAAATAACATTGAAAGTGGGAGCAGCAGGGCTTCAAATTCCAGTAGACCACAGGGCTTGTAGCATCAGTGATCAACGAGACCAGAGTAATCTTTTTCATTACTCATGTCTGTCACAAATTCACTAGGGAAATTCGGTGATGGTGTACTACATTTTCCATGGAGTTCCAACTTGTGAATAAGTGAGAAATTGTCAGGCGAATGAAAATAAACAAGGCAGACTTGAAAAAGGCCACCTGGCTGGTTGTCATGTATACGCGCATTCCTGCACGGACTCAATCCATTGTTTGCCTATTGTTTGCATTACGCTTGGCTGCACAAGTCCATCTTGGAATACCAGCACCCCATCAATAACAGCTGGACAGAAATGTAAGATTACTTGAAAGAAACCCCCCTCCCCATCATGATTTTGTCTTAGAGTCTGCTAGACCTATGCATGAATGACTGGACTTTATTCACTGGGCCAATGCAAATTTCAAACACTGTCGGCCTTCTGTTTGTAGGAGAGCACAATTTGGAGAAACCCCCCATTTTAACGAGTTGGTATGATTTGAGAGTAAATTGCTCAGATGAGCTACACACCTTGTCATTCAGTTCCATGACGTCTGTGTCAGACGCTGCGTATTCACCAAAGGCGTCCTCTACGGCACCTTTGTGGGGCAAATTATTGTAGGATGATGACCTGTACAAATGACTATAAGACCAGGGGAACAAAATTAAACTTTGTTAACGCATAAAACTTGGCTAGAAAGGCCGAATTTCATTCCGTTTTTATGGCTTCCCTTATCCACACTGCCAAAAATGTGTTTCTTACATTTCTAAATTCAAGAAAAGTTTAGTTCACAAAAATTGTTTTTTCAATTCCTGAAAAAAAAATATAGGGAGTGAGACCAGAAAATTTTTTGCGAAATAAGAACTGTTCATTTTTTGTGGTGCAAAGTCCCCATCACGTGGCACCCACTGAGCAGAAACCTTTGATATTCCAAGTTCTGTACTCAGAATCTTCTCAACTCTCTCACGGGAGATTCCAACAGCATGCGATTAGTTATCAAAAGGGTTGAAATAAATGCATGCTAAGTTTCATTGATCTGGCATTATTCCTTCAGAGTCAACCTATGAACTTTTCAGCCAACCCTCATATTTGTGACAGGATCTTTCAAAATGAGGCATAAAGATGCGGTGTCCATGCCTTTTGGGCGTGGCACACTGAAAAATCAATTTTCAAACTCAATGGCTACTTCGTTTTTTGATAATTGATGAGTTTTCAAATGAGACACACCACACAAAAATCAGTCCTTGATAAGTAAATCTAAAACTATATTTAGGAGTGATATACTCCTAATAAGCCAGTTCGGTATCTGAAAGGTTATTTGGGATAAAATTGCTGACGTAATGTCACGCCATGTTAAGCTAATGCCAATTCTGATTGAATTTAACACATGCGCATTGTGCGACCACCTTTTGAGTTCACACGCGTGCGTTAGGTCACGCAGGTCATTCGGGATAAAATGTCATTGTGCACATGTGCAGTTGAAATACCGAACTGGCTTATTGTTAACATACAGGGTTATCTTTGCGCATAGCACATAATAAAGCAACTAAATATATTCTGGGAGACCACAAAGACTGCAGTTTATAGTGCTTTTTTCATTCAAAATACAGTTTTCACACTTCATGTTAAACATTTATTTAAATTTCCTTAGCATGATTTTTGTTTCCTGTTAACTCACTTTGCAAACTCCTTTGACGAGATTCTTCTGACCGGGCTGTTTGTTGAAAAATAGAAGAGAAACAACAAAAATGTTAACAGGAAAGCACTATGCAAAATCATCACGGTTGCTTATTGGCATAATGCGGTACGGGGCTGAAAGCAGACTCAACAAATGGCATTAGTGAACTTGTCCGATAGCGAATTGTTGCAAGTACATGTACCCTATGTGATAGAGACATGGTTATTGTCATTGCAAAGCTTTTAAGATAAGAACATGTTACACGTGTAGTTGCATCAGATATAAGCTAAAGACCATTTTTCATACTTACATGTACCGGATAGATGCCTCAAATACATTTTTTGTGAGAAATTTACGACAAACTAATACATTTTCAGAAACTTAACAGTATACTCTCGCAATATAGAGACTCTCGCAATATTCACAGGTAAAAAAAATGTACAGTTTAACACTGCAACAGGGGTGAGATTTGAGGAAATTCAAAAATTTGGAGGCATTCAATTTGTATGGCATTGCTGAAAAATGCATTAGAAAAGTGCATTTTCTACCAAACGATACGGTTCAAAATCACAAAAAAATAGGGTCATTTAATACAATTCAAAGAAGATTGTTTCAAATTGCAGAGGTCATTTTTGAATGATAAAAACAATTTAAGGACCCAAAAAAATCTTCCAGAATTCTGGAAGATGTCTCACCCAAAATCCTGAAATCAGGAAAAATCTGGAGAAATCTCAGCCCTGCTGCAAAGAAAATATTACAAGCACGAAAAGATCATGCAAGTTTCCATTTGCTGAATTTGGTCATGTTCATGTTCAATTTCAATTACAATTGATTTAGAAAGTAACGCAGCAATGTTAGTGACACAAAAGCAGTTGGTGTTGCCATGACGTTGCTGATTGCATACCGGAAGACCTAGAAACCAAAAAAATGTTTGCCAACAGTCTCCGTGCTTACCAGCGCCCCCTAGTGGTGAAGATACAAAAATTACTGTGTGGGCAATGTCACCATTTTTTTCAGTGTACAAACTGTTACAAACTGTGCAGATGAACACAGTAATTTTCATGCACATTCAGTAAAAAAAAAAGGTCGCATGACCAGTGCGTCGTGGCCATTCAAACAAAAGGCTCAACTGTGAACAGCTTTGCATGTGTTATCGGCGCCCTGCTTCTCGTGTATAGGCCAAACAGCGCCCTCAAGAGCCGTGCACAGAGTGGATACACCAGTCTGAAGCACCACAGGTGAAGCATGTACGAGCTACATGTATCTGTTGCAGACTGTAGAGCAGAGTTTCCCTCCAAAATTCTGTACAAATTCTGCTCTACTGTAGCATAACTTGCATAAGCTTTTGATGGTCTGATGATGATGAACTGCGAACAGCCAGGGCTACATGTAGTAATGTGTCTAATGATGTCCCCGGCATAATTTATTTGAAGTTGTTGAGATGAGATTTGGCAACCTTTTATAATACATTGGAATTCCTCCTGTATTCATTGCTCTGGAATGTTCTACTTCAATATGCAGATAAGCAGAGGAAAAATGCACTAATGAGCGCGCTTAGCATGCTAATGAGCAATCTGATATTTGGAGTTTTGGTGGGTAATATGTGTGCTTGAGACAAGTGACTATTCAGCTGCTTAAAATATTGGTGCTAAGCAAAATGAAAACTGCTAAGTATGTTTGCTGTGCCGGGTAAAAATGCTCATGACCGGAAGGTTCCACAAGTTAAAGCCAAAAACGTGTCTTCAATGATGTATTGTGACATTTTATTCCACTGTCCTTTTTCCTAGGGGAAAACACAGGTTTCTATGGATGAATCCTGATATTTGACAAAAATATCACCGATCTGCACACTTCCGGGTTTGAAAGCGAGGCTTTCAGTGCTCAGTAAATAACTTACATTGTACTACACTGAAAGTGCGCTGCACTACCATGTACATGTATGGCATGATTTATTCATGCATAAATGAATTTGTTGAATAGCAGTGTGTTTGTTTAGCACTAATTGACATCCTCGCTTTTAAACCCGGAAGTGAACAGACGAGGTTAATTTGAAATTCGTCTATGTTTGAATTGAAAAATACAAACGTGGAGGCCAGACACTTAGGACTCAAACATTTAGTTCTTCAATCTAAACACCAAATTGTGATGAATTGAAATGTTACTTGTCATTTTCGTCACTAGTACAATGATTAATAAGCAGTCATATACTCATTAAAAAGAAGAATAATTGTAAAATATATCAAACTTGACAGGAAGATAATGTTACAATGTTTTTACAAAAGGCAAATTGAAAGTGATAAATTATTTTGAGAGACCCCACAGATAGTATTTGTATTAAAATAAGAGTGAGAGTATTGTTGTTAATGTACTCAAAAATGACAGTCAAAATCAGGCCTTGTTAAACATTCCACTGCAATTTTCATAAATTCAGGAACCACTGTTGCAAATTGTCACAGAAATACATCACTCACCGACATGCACACTGCACAGCATATCATTCAAGACAAAAGACTATTCAGAAACAATCACTGCATATGAAGCAGATACAATCCAACAAAAGTAACCCAGGGTTGGAAGGGAGGGGGAGGGGGGGGGGGGAGGTTGCACATAGTGTCTTCTCCCCCTCCCCCCACCCACTTAATTTTGCAAACCGATATTTCCCCATCCTGAGGTTTACAATACAAAACACAAAGGAGTTTTATGCCTTTGAGTGCAGATTCAGGCTTTGCCCTCAAAGGCTGCGTCCTCTTTCTAAAAATATTTAAATGGTAATAACCGGAACAGCCCCAGTAACTTGTTCCTGATATAGAAGGCCTGCCATATTAACTTTAGCCTACAAAATCTTAACTAATTCAACTTAAACAGCCGAAACTGAAACAGAAAGAGATGCATAGTTACATACACCTAGCACACATGCACAATTAAGTTCCGTCAGTTTGGAATAATACATTTACATGTAGACTTGCGGCCATCTTTGTTTCCCATTCTACATGTCTGACGGAAGTATGCAACAGAAAATAAATTCTGAAAAATGAACGCTTCAGTTATTCAACATTGCTCCATTGTTCATAATACTGTCTCTGTTCTGAAATGTTTTTTCATGTACAATGTAGTCACTATCATGGCTGTGCACACAGTCCTATACTTCCCCAATACGTCCGAGGACAATGCTTTGTGTTTCCTATTGTTCCTTTAATATAACCAACCCCCATAGACTAAGCACGCATCCTTACGTTCGAGGACCGATTTCAACAAAAGACTCTACGTTCGAGGACTGAAAGGTTTCTTTGTGTTTCCTTTCTTCTCTTGCCCTCGGAGATATATACAGTGCACGTACACATTAACAATGACACTATACACACACACTGCCGGCAATTTCACCCTGTGAAAAGTGTACAAAATGTTAGTCTCCCCTCCCTAATTCCCCTGGGTTTCTATCACTATGTCCGACACTAAGCAAAAGCATGCCCCCAACAAAAATGAAACAAAAACAATCAATGCTTGAAATACGATTCATTTAGACATAACAAACACACTGAACACACAGCGCTCCACTAACCAACCAAAACTGAAAAAAAAAACTGATATCAACAAGTCATGCTTCATTCGTACAAACCAAAACTGACGGCATATTTTAGTTTATTTTGGCAGCTCAGCTGAACAACACCCAAGGGAGATATGTAATTACCTAAGGTACAGTCTGTTATTGCAGAGGGAGCTTTTTGAGAAGAGAAAAAAAACATTATTGGAAAAAGACATTATTTGTTGGACGTTTATTGTTATTCTGCATCAATGTTTACACACTGCCTAGAATAATTCTGGGTTAGAATCAAACATGGTTTTGGTAAACAAGATTCATGATATAACACAGGTCTGTATGAGACAGACCCATGTTATCATGTCAATTTTTCTTTTAAAATGTAACCTGTTACTTTTGACAGTTTATTTTTTTACATGATGTGGATCCATTGTTGTTCCAGCATTCACAAGTGAATTATATTGTCAAACAAACCACAAGGGAACCTGATGACTACATGTAGGTACATTGAATGGATTTTCAAAGTGAGCAAAGAAAACTGGCGACCTTCAGAATACCATATCAGTGCTCTACCAAGTCCCAACAGAGCTATACTTGCCCTGCAGGTATGTTGGCTTTCTCCCAAATTGTCCATCTTTGTTCCCTGCTACAGGCATCATGGTTTATGACTTCTGACTTGTGACCCCTGAACAAGGAACACTGACAATTTGAGAGACTGCCAACGTAGGGCAAGATAGCTCAGTTGGTAGAGCACCGGTACAGTATTCCGGAGGTCACAGGTTTAAATCCCACTCCTGCCAGTTTACTTTGTTCACTTTGAAAAATAAAAAACAAAAAAACAAGAGGATTGTGTTTGAATTCACACAAGGTGTGGGAATGAGGGAACACAGTTTTGGAACTTTCATCAACAGGCCATAAGTGTTTTGTTTTTTTGGTGGGGTTTCTAACATTCGAGGTAATTCTGCCCCAATACTAGATGATGCCTCAGGCGAAAGTTGTACAAGCCTTTTTCCTTGTGGCCAAAATCTTTGTGAATATGTCACAATCATAATAAACAAGTACTTTTGAGTGCAAACAGAACCATAAAACCTGTTAATGTAAGGAACTAATACAATAAGGTAAACCGTAAAAATTTCCTGTTAACTGCCCCCTGAGGTAAATGCACGGAAAACAAGGTGGATGGTTAAATGAACGACACATACAGTGTATCATAAATTCCTGTTAAATCAGTAAAACACAAGTACACACTGTATTACAGAAACTTCCACAAAGAAACACCAACTTCACTATCTACAATTACTCACAATGCACTATCACACTACAAACGAGAGGGTTGCCAGCAGTGTAGAATTTTAGAGGCCTGTTTTGAAGCTAAACTCCATATATGTACAAATTTAAAAACCTGGCAACAGGTTATAGCCTTTCTGCTTGGATACAATGTCAAGCCCTCCTAACTTGAATCATTTATACATGTCAGGTCATTCTGTTTGGCAAGCTGTCTGTAGTGGCGTTTTTTTTTTTCATTTTGTAAGCGGACATTTTTCATGGTTGCTATAAACACACAGGTAAATTTTTCATAGAATGTTGGCAAGCCACCTTATAACAGGATGAAATCCTGGGACTGTACTCAACCCTTTCCAGAACTCCATGCATTTCCACTGCTTTCAGTTAACACATTCCTTATTGAAAGAAGCCTCTCAGACATGTTAATGCTGCTTCTTCGGGAATGATGTAAATTAAGAGAGATAATTTTTTGCTCTCTCCCACTGCATGCTCAGTGCTGTCAGAGAGCCTGTGGGAAAAATTTCACAGGTTTACTCGGGTGGGATTCGAACCCACGACCTCCTGCTTACTAGCGCAGACATCTTAACCACTTTAGTTTCTTGTTATCAAAACATTATATGCACCTGTAATGATTTTAATACAACAGGTGCATGCAATTTTTTTTTTAGATCGGGCGGTACGCAGTCCATAACATTGACAGCCGCACGTAAAACACTAGTGTGCTTTGCATGCAACTTTTTACCAGCGCGGCATGCAGTTGCACCCAACTTGATAGGCGAGTATTTGATCAAAACCCAGTTTTGATTAATCCAATACTAAATTATTCGTAAATGAACAGCCCGAGTGAGAATGGAAAAGTACCGGTATGTCTGCCGTCACTAGTGTAAAAGTCTCCCATTGTGAGTGATTAGCACCACCATCAAACTGGTCCTTGTTTTGTACTACATACACACACTGGCAACCCCCTTGAAGACCAATATGAGCTAGTGACACTGCCTACATATAGTACACAAAATAAGGAGTTAAAAATCACACAGATACGAGATGTAACCAAATCCACTCTACAAACACAATGTGGCACAATCTAGGCTTATATCTACATCACTGGTACCAATCAGTAACTGTTTTGTTGTCGTATCTTGGACAATTTCCGGAGAAACCTGCCTATTTCTCGGTCATCAGGTCATCAGGTTACCACGGTGATATCCAACCTCATCCCTCCGCCTCCTCTCAAAACAAGGATCTCTGCCACACCATCAACAAGCATATTCACCCAGAGGCTAATTTCATGTAGCTGCTCAGCACAAAAATCTGCTTAGCCTAAACAGTCTACCTTAGCAAAAACAGGATAAGCAACCAAATGTTCATGAGGTACATGTACATGTATACTGCTCGTGACTGATATCAGCTGCTGCTTGCTTGGCATGAAAAGCACATGGAGTTTTGGCTGGTAACCTGTTTTTACAGAGCAAGACTTTTTATGTGCTAAGCAAATTTCCATGAAATTGGCCTCGGGAGTGTTAAGCCCTGTCCGCACTGGACTTATTTTGGTAAAACTTACCGAGACGATGGGAACTTTTCCCATTTTAAGTCCAGTGCGGACAGCCTAGGACGTTTTCCTCTCAGTTACTTTTCCTGAGTCCAGCGGTTTCTTCTACCGGCCAACTGCTGCCCAGGAAAACTGACCAGGTAACTTTTCCCGAGACGATAAGCCCAGTGCGGACAGTGCGTTGCGGTAAAAGCGGCTCAGGAAAGCGTACATCCGGCCAGAGCGCAAGGTCATGCTTCACAGGGAAACCACGCATGCGCTTTGCATTGTTTTACCGCGGTGCGGTGCACGTGGCAAGTTTCCAAATTCCAGTGCGTTGTTTCTCTTTTGTTCGCAATCATGGTAGGATTTTATTATTGATAAAGTCGGAAGTTTGATTGGTGCTAAAGACGTAGGCCTGCGTGTACACATCGGCCGGAAAAAAGAAAAGGCATGCGTGATTTGGGTCAATCGCGTCAATGTAGAAAGGTCATGCAAAGCGCCCTCATGAGTCGTTATATTGACAGCTCGGTTACTTCTCCCACGGTCTCGGTAAAATTTTCCCGTGTCGAAAGTCCAAGTGCGGACAGTGGTCACATTTGACCATTTTTCATTTTACCATCGTCTCGGTAAAACCTTCCAAAATAAAAGTCCAGTGCGGACACGGCTTTAGTCCCTGCCTGCGCTCCCATAGGGTACACTCTAGCGGTGTTTGTCACTGGTGCTAGTGCACATGCAACGGAAGTGAATTGTATGCACATTTTAAATTTCTTTTTTTGAAATGCCCATTTTTCTCCAAGATTGAAACTACACTTGCGGTTCACAGCCAGTTCGTCGTCGTTTTCACAAAGTGACGAATCGCATTTGCTAATTCCGGAATGCTAATTCCAGTTGACAATGTCTAGAAGGATTATAATTTCTCCCCATTTTGTTTTGCAACAAAACAAAATGCCACAAAAACAAATATTTTTAATGAAAGTCAATCAGTATTTTGTGATTGACTTTTGTTATGCTATTTTACCAGCAATACATAACAAAAAATTCATGAAATCAGTCACATTCATTAAATCAGACTATCCTATCATACATACACACACAATATTTTCATGAATGATTATCCATGGCGTCAACTTTTACACTTTGTTGATAAGCACCATCTTGTAGCACTCCAGAGCTAGGCCAAAATTGACAGCTGCATCAATGCAGATTACCGTAAAAGCCGCGACTGACACTCCTGGGTTTAATGTGCTCCCGACAATCGACAACCTCATTTTTAACCATCTCTCCTCATCTAGTTTATCATTCCAAGACAACCGGGCCCCTCCCCATGTGATGTTTTCTCTGTGCCCTCCTCGTTCCTCTTTCTCTGTGCCCTCCTCGTTCCTCTTTCTCTGTCTCTCTTGAGCCCTATCTTGTAATCTATCGATGCCGATGCCCGTCTCCAATTTCCCTCTATACTCGCTGGCATCTAGCCTGATCTACTACTCCATCTTCCCGTGTATTGATTACTCCCTCTGGTATTCAGCAGTGCTAGTCTGCAACCTTCGTGAATTTCTAAGTAGATCAATCTGTACTTTCCTGTCTGTGATTGTCAGTCAGTGGATATGTTTGTTTATGTCGCTGTTAAACTGTAAATAATTGCTCACCCCATCCTGACATAATTCCTTATTAGTGCACACCTGTTTATTTACCTGTACACCTGTTGTGATATTCATCTTTCTCCAAACAAATATCTCCACTGACATACATGTAGGTGCCCTTGAATGAAAGGCTGCACTGTGCTGAATAATTGACTATTTTGATGAATTGACAGCAACCCTCACCCCTCAAAAAAGCTTTTAAAAAAACCTAGTTATAATTTGATTTTTCCCCAAAAGTTCTAAGGCCCAATTTCACATTTCTCTGCTCAGCATTACAACAAAGAAAAAAAATCTAAGATCCAGAGGAAAAAAAATCTAAGATCCAAAAGCTAAAAATTCCTTTCAACAAAGTCATCAGATCCTCCCAAAACAAACATTGAGATTTGTTTGAAAAAAGATGGAAATCTCTTAGCTGAAAATAAATTAAAACGCTGGAAAAATAATCCATGTTTCCTGACGACTTGTCTATTGGTCGGGCTGTCTGTCTGTCTGTCAGTGTGAGATGTTTATATTGCATTGTCATCTATTGGCACTTTCGACTATCAACTCACAGTATATACAGTACCCATTTTTTCCACATTTTCACCATTCCATAAATCTACAGGCCTTTTTATACTAGAGCCTTCTCAACCTAGGTTGAAGTCAACCCAGAGCAAAGCCTTGGACAGCTCCTGAGCCGAGTCTTGATTTTTCAGCCCAGTGTTCAACACTGCACCATGTGTTGAGTTCAACCCAGGGCGAACTCACCCCCTGCTCACTTCATACTGCTGTTGTCAACCCACCTACCTGGGGTGAGAAATCTCAACCCTAGTCAGAGCAGGGTTCGAGTCCAACCCGAGGCAAAACCAGTCTCGGGTTTGACGCGGGTTGCATGCTTTCATGTGTCATGCACTTGTTTTCAACCTCGCGTCAATCCCGAGATTTGCCGAATATAAACAGGCCTCATGTGTATGAGACAACCTTCAGGAACCACCTTATCCAGAGCTCCATTGTCTTTTGGGTACTCCGCCACGTTTTTCAAGTCCACACCGAAGATCTCCACATTTTCAGATACAATACATGTAGAGATACCGACAACAAAAGTAACACTTTGAAGATGAAGAGTGTGTCCATGATGAATATTTCTACTGAAGGCAAGGTAATACCAGTGAAACATGGGTGTTTGGAGTGAGGATGTTACAAAGGGTGTTACAGAAAGAGTTGGAAGATAAGGTGTACATAGACACGAACAATGCAGCACTGCATGCAGCGTTTTAATGTGTTAACATGAATACGGAATGGGTTAGCATTCGGTACCATTTCATCCGGCGAACGTGAGACCACACGTCCTTCTTCATCATGATGGGCCGTGACCGGCTATCGTAGGGCAGCAATAAGCTATGGGAAAGGAACGGGTTCAACGGGGAGGGAAGAAACGAGGTCATGGAGGCTGGTGAATTATGGGAGAAAATGTCGTCAAAGGGAGAAAATGTCGTCAAAGGGAGATCCTGGGAAGGCTGGCACTGGTTATATATGAAACAGTTCTCTTAAGAGCTGAGGGGAGGGGGGGGGGGGGAGGAGAATGGCAGTTAGTGATTAACCTGTTACCTAGCTTGAACAAATACATGCCAGACACTTGTTATTCGATTTTATTGCATTTTGGTAAAGTAGAACTTTGCTGCAATGAATTTGGTTCCCAAATTGTTATATTCAATACATACCATTATTCACTATAACGAATGACCAATATAGTGAACATTTTTGTGGACCCTGTGATGTTTGTTATAGTGGACTTCTCCTGTTGTTTCAGTGTTTGGTTTTGTTCCAAAAAAATTAAGCGAAACAATTACAGTGACACATTTTTGTTTCACACATGAACTTTGTACCATGGTAAACGCCTACTTTAACCCTATAATGTCCTAGGCATTCACTTAGGGTACTAACAGTACACTGTACTATAAAAATACTACTCAATTCTCATAGGCCTGTGTAGTAAAAGTACTGCATACTACAGTTTACTCAATTAGTATTTTGTAGTATTCGGTGACGTTAGGGTTAAAAAGGAAATTGTTTTGTTGATGCTCAATGCTCATAGCATAGAATCTGAATAGGTAAACTAGGGTTTAACCCTAACCCTGCTAAATGCAACAGAATGCACCAATGATAACAAGATGTTGCATGTTGCTTCATTTAGCAGGGTTCTAACGGTGTTGCATTTTGGCAGGGAGCTCAGAGAATACCTCGTGGGGGTTAATTAGGGTTTAATGTGTTTTAAAAGTTTACCTACAATACAGGTACATGTATATGTTGCGCCCTCATCAGATGGCATTAATAATGATACTGGCAGGCAAGAAAGCAAGAAGTGCGACAAAACAATTTTGAACATTGCATCTTGCCTATGATGTTAATTGTAGCACGCACCATAAATTTAAAAAATGCTTTTGAAATCAAAACTATGGTGTACCTGCAATTTTTTGCTGGCATTAAAAACTAACAAATAAAGCTTTAGCTGATATTCAGCATCTACATGTACTTGTCAGTATAAACCTGCATGCAATAAATCCCATGGACACATTGGGAGCTGGTACACTTTTTACAACCCGGAAAAAACTTCACTAAAACTCTTCAGTTACGTGTTCAAACGGAACAGACCTGGGAATTTTGGAACCAGGTTTCCTCAATTGACCATGACACAATTCTAGAGAAAAAAAACAGTGTGAAACTAATGACCAAGTTCTGCACAAACCCTGCACCCAAAACTGCAATCTTGTATTTTCCGCGTTCGCATCCAGCCATTTTGACTCATTAAGTCATGCACTGTCTAGTATGTAAACTTCATGTATTGTTCATGAAGTACCAACATTTCCCAACCGATCATTTCCAAAATCCTGAACACAAAAATCAAACCTTTTTGCCTTCTGTGCCCTGGTTCACCACACACACGAAGACTAGTTTCCAGAGTTGTGTGATACAGATGGCCAACGTAATTTGTTGACATGCAAGCCATTCATGACTTCAATGCAGCATTCATGCATAACTTTGCATGGGATATTGATACAAACTACACCCGAGTTTCCAGGACAGGTGTAAATAGGGATCCAACAAAAATGAGTCGTAAGGACAATATTGACTGGTTATGCATTAGAGTATCCAGCCCCCGTATTTTGATATAAACACTTTGTTTTAAATCCTGACAAATAAGAATAGGAAGACGAAACAATTCCTGTTGATTTTCATCGTTTCAATTGCCTGCGTATCAAAACTACCTAAACATGACTTGTGACTCAATTTGTATGACTGGATCAAATATAATAATAATAATTTATAATAATAATAATAATAATAATAATAATAATAAATCTCCTGGATGCGGCAAATGGGCGACTCTTCCCAAAATAACCTTATTGGGGCGACACGAGTGTCGCCCTTTTAGAGCACTTTCCCAACGCGCCTTACTAAAAAACACTCCAAAGGGGCAACTTTTACAATAGGGCGACACCCTATTCGACCAGGTCACCCTAACCCACTCTTTTCCAGGATTATGTGTCGCCCTATCCGGCAATTGAGGAAAATAAAAATAATAATGGACATTCGTAAAGTGCACGTATCCACCAAGACCACGGTGCTCATGGCGCTGTATTATTACCCCTGGTCATCGGGCCCATTAATCATTCTTGAAACCTTCTCAGCTCCCTGGAGAGTATACAGCCCTGGCTGCTATTTAAGCGCACGCAGGCTAATCAAACACATGACCATCACTGCCCTCACAGGTACCCATTTACTCCTGGGTGGAGAGAAGCAACTTGTGACGAAGTGCCTTGCTCAAGGACACACACACCATGACCCCAGCCGTTCTCGAACCCACAATCTGCAGTATCACCGAGATCTTGAGTTCGATACACTAAGCCACGAGGCCACAGCGCTTCACATCATATGGACATTTATGTACAACATAAATACATGTATACATTATTCAATGATGTACATTTATTTAATTATAATGACACTTGGGGATATTATGACGCAAAACAGAAACAGGTGAGAAACTGTGATTGGTTGTAAAATTGTTGCATTACTTTACACACACTCTATTTAAGTTTCAATTGCAAGGGATGCAACATTTATCACAAAAAAACAAACAAAAACAAAATCAACAACTAAAATTGCTTGTAATTTGCCAGACAAAATTCTAGGATATTGAAATACTATTAAGCAGTGTGCAATGACAAATGACTTGAAGACCTTGCTCATACTGAATGGAGCTCACGCCATGCTGCACATTGCCCAGAATTCACAGTGAAGGAATCCAGTCCACGTCCCAATGCAATAGTAGTTTGACTTGCTTGGTGGGATTGTTCATCTAGCAAATTACATTATAATCAAATGGCCCACAAGGGCTGGACAACCCTAATAATTGTGATCTGTGGTGCACTTCCAGAACATTATTATTATTTTCACACATCTTTCACTGTTTTCACAGTTTGGTTTTCAATTCATTGGGATTAACACAAATCTGCATTTTTGATGGCGAAACATGCAGGGGAGGATCCAGTGTTTGGAGGGGATTTCAACCACTCCCTTCTACCACTACCATCTCACCCTCGTCCACTGCCCATTTTTTTATTTTTTTATTTTTTATATTTTTGGGTGGCTAATCTTTTACACTACATGTAACAATGCCAAACCAAGCCATTTTGCAGATTGTTTTCTATTTTTTTAGAGGGGGAGGGTTATGTCCATTTATTTTTATGCTTTGACAGGTAAAAACTATTTGGCCCAATACCCCACACGAAATGTCCTAAATTCTTCCCTGAACATGCCTTAATAAGTAACGAACGATGCCCAGAGGATCGAGTTAAATTGAAAACAAAATCTGACACTTTTGCTTGCACCGATTATTATAAATTCCTATAGATGCTATTCTTTAGGAGACATGAAACATTTTGTCATGAATCCTTCAAGAATATGCACCTTGCAAATGCATATTCCGCCTTCGGTCGACATTCAATTACAGACTTCGATTTCTTTCCAACACAAGTCTATGCATGTATGTATAAAAAAAAGGGCATTGACTTTCAAATGATTCAAGGAGATTAAATCAGGCCGAGTACATGAAACACACAACTCAAAATGCGTTAGCGGCATTAGTACTCGCATGAATCCTGACAAGTGTCACAACCCTTTAACCTTTGACACTTACCCATTGAGCACGCCCGAGGGTGTTTCTCGCTCGATGGTGTCCGCCGAGTCGCTGACGCTGGACACATCTAGGACCTCGATCTCGATCCCACTCCCGCTTACATTCTGGCCGAAGTCTTCAAAGCGTTGCTCATCATCGCTGGGCAGGGACGAGGCAAGGCTGGTGTCTTCCACTATTTGTGGAACTCTGAAGGGATTAGTGGATGAACAAAATTAGTTGATAAGTAGAAATAGCACAGAGCCACTATGCACACAAATCTGAGACAAAACATACCACAACATCAAGAAAGATTTTGTTGACCACTGGTCCATTTATTTATTTGAAATCTTTCTGGTAATGAAACCAAGGATTCCTCAAAAGTGCACACTGTATACATGTAGCGCTTGTAGCTCAAAACCCTAAAGAAACCTGTAGGAAAACGACAAAGAAATGTTCAGTTTTAGAAGTGGGAGGAAACCCCAGAATGATATTCTAGGGAAACCCATGGAATCAGGCAGGGAATGAAAACCCAATCCACATGCCGGCCCTAGTTTGTATTTGCCTAAAGACACCCCTGAAAATATTCATTTGTATTGGTCTACATGTATATCCGCTTTTACAGGTAAAACACATTTAGGACAACACCTCAGGAATTCCAGATTGCAAAAGAGATTCTTTAAAAATTCTGAAATCCTGACAAAAAATCCTGAAATAAAGAAAAATCCTGACAAATCTCAACACTGATTTAAATACAATTTTTTTTAATAAAACGTGTTCATTTAGTGCAGGAAAAGGTGAGATTCTGAAAAAAAAAAAAAAAAAAAACGTAACCCGACTTTTGTGACTTTTAGGCAACACAACTATTTTGTTGGCCTCATCTTAAGACCACCTGATGAGAAGTAGGATACAACAATTAAAGAAGACACCCGTTAACACTGAATACTCTGAATCTCTCTGACAATATGCCCACCTTAACGGTTCCGATGGTGACATGAAGCCATTCATGTTGATGGTCGGCCCAGCAATCGCACTGTCTGTATCGTCACCATCCACTGCGGGGCTGAAACCGTCGTAAAGTAATGGGGAGGTATTATCTTCGCTCATGTCCGTTAAGGCACTGTCGTCATACTCGTTGTACGTGCTCTCCGAGGTCTACAAATTTTGTAAACAGATTAAAGAATTCAAACATATGCGTTTGTATGCCACTCTGATTAAAAATATTTGGGGAAAAAACATTTAAATATTAGTGTAGCAAGATTGTGGATGCAAAGGGGGAGTGGGGGGGGGGGGGGGGTAGTACTGCTTGTGGAGCGTCGGTGCTTTTGGTCACAAAAATATAAATAAAATACACAGATTGGCAACATTTCAACAGGGGGAGGACAAGTTCAACCCCCAATAACCGTGACGCACTGTAAACACGCAAAACCACATTGATTCACATAGTGGCAACTGCCGTAAAGTGCATAAGAAAATTGCATTTTCTACCGCAACAAGCTGTTCAAAATTCAAAACAAGACGTCAGTAGAATTAAGAGAAGTCTGCTTTAGGTTTAAAAAAAATCATTTTGTAATGAGAAAAAATACCATTGACTTTAATTTGATCAAAACTAAAGAGGGGCCCTACACTACACAATGGCCATGAAATTGGCCCCTGGTAAATAATCGACTAATACACCGAAACAATTTTTCATCTGACAAAAAAAGAAAAAAAGAGTGGTGTCCTAAAATACACTACATTGAGAACTGTGCCATGTACATCGAGACCCAATTTGCAGATGAACATGTCCAAGTACACAGAAACCAATCTACTGGACAGTAATTACACGTTTTCAATTTGAAACCCAGCCTTGGAAAATTAATAACCGAAGGCACCGTTTGCACGGTCTGATGATAAACTGTTTGGGACTACATGTACATGACAGCAAGGTGAGTGCCATCCCCCATTACTTTTACCATTTAAAAAGCGAATCAACGAGGGACCCCAGATAATTGCCTGTGTGGATAATTCCATGTGTTTTCAGAGTGTTACATGTAGTTACAGTAAGCCTGTACTTATTGCCATTTCAGCATTGTGAACTACATACATGTATGATGCGAAAAAAAAATAAAAAATCAGATTTTCAGGTAACGTTTAAATTTCATGAAAAATACAGATTTTCTGAGCAAAATACTGATACGGAAATGAGTTTGAATAGATTGGCAAGCTCTGTATGCACCGTTTTTATCAATAATGTTGGTGTTAAACCAATTTCAAAAATTAATCTGAAAAAAATTGGCGACTTTGTCAAAGTTTCGACTTTTAAGCTGCTGACTCGTCGACTCAATGTATGTCGCCCAAAAAGTCATACTGCCATCATAATATAGCCAGGGAACACGCCCCAAATGTACGATACAATTTGGGAAGCGACATTGTGGGGATCACCTCCATGGGATCACTCAATGAGGATATATATATGACTTTTTAAACTTATAATATCATCAAACAAAACCCACCTGTGGTTTGTTTGACAAATAAAAAAGTTTTGGGGAAACAATAAAGGGGTCTACGTGTATTGTAGTAGCTAGTACTTGTGTGGACCTGTACATGTACTGCTGCAGCTGGTACATGCTACATGTATACTTAAAATAAATGTGACTGATTAAGCAATTTTACCATAACCATTACCCTCTTCAATGCTTTTCATGTGGCCCTACTAAATCCAACGATTTCCAACAAAACTGAAATGAGAAGCCTGCTAAATACAACAAAATCCAACAGCAAATTTTGTTGGATCATTCTGCAGTGTACCGCCTACACACCAGCCTTGGCATTTAGTCACGGTAGCTACCCTGCTGAATCCAACAAAATACAACCGGTATTCGTTTTACATGGAGGAAGCTTCTTCTTCCTCCATGGTTTGTATGAGCCCTGCCAATTAATCCAACCAAATCCAACAAAACCCAACTGAAATGTTACTAGAAGAGAAGTCTGCTTTCACCCTCCTAAATAATATGACAAAATCCAGTATTTAGCTGCTATATGTACCCTGTTGAATATAATAATGTATTTTCAGACGTATAGAATTATGTATTGCACAAAACATGTAACTTGCACAAGAGCAACGCACATGGCAGGTTCTCCCATAATCGCTCATAAAGCAGCTAGTTAAAATATTATTACATGTAGGTACATGTATTCAAATCCAACAGGTACATTGTACCTTGTAATTTATGTAGTGTAAACTTGGGACATGCACGTTTGGTCTTTGCCATAACCATGCACTATGTACCTTTTCCTTTATAACATAAGCACATCAAAATCCCAAGGCCAAGTGATATGTGTACAGAACACATGTACATGTACTTACCATTTACTGCACAAATCTGCTTTGCTACAACTGCTTTCCAATCTGTTCACAGCACAAGTTACCGATATCCGATACAACCCAGTCTACACAAGTGTACAGTATACCAGTACCACACTAAAATGAATTCCCCACACTGATCCTCAACACACATCGATTGATGAAAGTAATGAACCACATGACACGCTTCATGAGCTCTATCAATACTGTATGAAAAAAAACCACTGACAAAAGCGCCGATCCTTAATACGTAGAATTTAACTGTCAGTTTCCGCAATAAATTTCCCATGGGTAAACATATTCTCAACAACAACACTTCCTTCTTTCACAGTGAAAAATCCACAGTGCCACCACTACTGACACAAAACTCACATTTCAATTTCTCTCTGTGGGCGTGACCTTTGCCCACTCTTTGACAACCCTTGTGATTCCACCTCTCAATAAGAACACAAGGTCAGAAGACAAGTTGCAAAACAGCTGGTGTCATTGAAAGGGTAATTTGCATATCAAAACATTGACTTGGCTTGTGCATTATGACCAAAGGGTGTGGGTTTTGCAATTATACACAAAAACAAGTTGACATTTTCATAACTGTTGAACATCATGGTCTAATTTAAATACAGTGCTTTGGATACAATAGCAAATGGATCTTTTCAAGCAAGAAAAACAAATTTACATCAAACAAATTTACATAAACAAATGTTTACGTAAATTTTTTTTACATAAAAACACATTTACATAAAAACAAATTTACATAAAAACAAATTTACATAAAAACAAATTTACATAAAAACAAATTTACATGAAAAACCTTTCCTCCTTCCATCTACTGTGTGGAGTCAGTTTCTGATTTTGTGCTATTTATAGCTTTTAACCCCTTGCGTACGGATGACGCCATAGGGCGCAAAAAAAACAGTGTCACCAGGCCGGATGACGCCACTGGCCGCTGTTTGTGCAGTTTCAATCTATTGTTGGATTATTGTGTATGTCATGCTTGACTGCACAAACACATTGTAGCGGTTCGATTTGGCTGCCAGAACCGCTGCAACACCCCGACATCTCCCGTAAAATACCGTGCTCAAGGAGTTAAGACAGATTCTGCCAGGATAAAAAGTCAGGCCCTCCGAATTTTTACCGAATACATTTATACAAGTCATTCAAGTTAGCAATCAGTTCGTAGCATTTCATTTCACACATAAAAAAAATCTTTGCACAGACCTGATTTCATTAAAAGAACCAAAAAAACTCTTGAAAAAAAACGAACAAAGAGCTTATTCTTTTGTGGCTTTAAGCTGATCAAATCAATCAAATTGAAAATCATTTCATGTTTGCATAAACCTTAAAATTATTGGATTTGAATTGATTTCTTAAAAATCAACACAAAAAATTTCAGTAACTACATAATGGATGAGGCTGCAATACCAAATCAAGCATGATACTTTACTGCCTACAATTAACTCTTTTAATAACTCCATGTTTCCATAACATGGAAGTAAGCATGATCCAGCACATGGCAAACCACAGCCAAGGCTCTAAAATCCTAACACCAATTTTTGTCCAGACCAATTAATCCTAAGCGTAAACAACCACTGACTGGTCATTTCCCCTTTTTTGCTTTCTGTCTGATACACTTTTCCTGTTTGTAAGCCACTGTGCCCTTCAGCCTTCAGGCCAACTAGTCACTCAACCAAATGAAAACTTTCCCCTGCATGCTGTGGCCTTTGTTATTCAGGAAGGCTCCATTTTCATATGGGGATAAACTTTCAAAAGTTGAACAAAGTTCTGAGCACTGTTTACTGTTTTAGTGCATTTGAAAACTGGAGAAAAAAAAATTTACTTTAAAAATCTTGAAGGTTTCTTGAGCAAAATAAAATTTTAAAAACTGAGTTGAATACAGTTACATGGAAATTACAGATATCTTTTAGTTGTTACAATGTGTGTCTGGCATTTGAGAGTGACACCCAGGGCGTGTTTGTTTCACGCAGATCCGGAGCGCGATCAGTGATCCGGAGCATCGAAAGCTGCTCCGGATCACGTTTTTAGTGACCCTGCTCGCGAGGTGGGTTCGCAAGATCCAAGATGGCGACGTGCGAGACGGACAGAGAAATGTGACGGTATTTTTTCGTAGATTTGAAGCATTTAACGAGCTATTGTGACAGTATTTACTCATAATTCTTTTACAGTCTATTTTTGTTATTAAAGCTATGTACGATTTATTTACTTTTCTGGAAATACTAGATAGTTTATCATAAAAATAGCTCTACAGAATCTGAAGCAGACGACATTGTCGTGTAATACAAATTCTCCCAGCATGCAACATATAGCAAGAGGGATTCGCGATCCTGTTTGTTTTCGTTCGGCTCTAACACCTCCCGATCTGTGTGAAACAAACAGGCCCCCAGAAAAAAATATTTGAAAATTTATTTGCTGTTATGTTACACGTATCGTATTTGAAATCACCCAATACAAGGTTGAAAACCACTCTAGGTAAATGATCACAGATAGTAGGGTTGGCACATTTTGAACTGCCAACCCTACCACCCTTACAGTTTTCCTGGGCTCAGATCTAAATAGAGGATAATTCTTCAACACTGCGATACCAAAGAAATGATCCCAATTTTCAGACCCATAGACCCAGGAGGGGTAACGTCCACCGTCAGCGAGACCAATTATCTCACCTTCCCCTGTATGCTGCTGATCTTGATGTCAAAAGAAAATTCATTCCATCATTTTATAAACATTATACATTGTACTCTACTTAAGTATTTTCCTTGCAGTCTTCCCAAGATGAACACATAAGGCCTTTTCACACTACGAAAAATCTCGGTGTTGGACCCGGGTCCGACCCGTGTTGACTAGACTGACCTTTTCACACTGCAACATTTCAACACGGCACTAACCCGTGTAGAGCACTCAACCCGGGTTGAAACCCAACCCTGCTCGGGAGGTGGGTTGAGAGCTTTGGACCCGTGTAGAGAAGTTGGACCCGTGTTGAAAGTCGTAGTGTGAACGTCTCCGGGTTGAGTTCGATCCGTGTAACCGTGGATCGGAGTGTGCGTGCAGAGCACCACATACTAGGCTGTTCGATATGACGATATTTGCCGATGTTTCGGTATTATGTTGCTTTTTCAGCGTTTATGGTTTCTCCAAGTGTGTATACGTTAAGTGTGTATTACTAGTCTAGATTACTTTGCGCGAAATTATTTCCAATAAATTTGACGGCAGAATAGTACATAACGTATGGAGGAATAAATAAATACATTCTGTACTAAATGTGTCGTTTCTTTTATCGTTTTAAGTCCCGACATGACTTTTCCGACATCTCCGCGCCGTATGTAGCGCACATTGCGTGCATGCGTATTCCATCGTTAGTGTAGTCTTGGTCAAATGCAAACAACCGCACTGAACGCTACTATATTATTACTAGTGTACAATGTACGTACATGCAGCTAACATTTTGCAAACTTCGTCTCGAGAAAAGGCTACGTATGAGGGGGCCGGGGTTATTGCTCAATATGGGGAACCCCAAAAGTGCATCTGCGCGTGCGCGTTGCTTTGTTGCAAACAGCTGGCCTTGGCCGCCGGTCAAGTACAAGTGCAAGCATGGAGGAATAAAACACACTGGATACTTTTACCTCCGATATGTCGGAGAAAATGGGCCCCAAATCAGACAAAAGATCGACATGATGGAGTGAGGAGTATTTGGGCTGACAGCTCCATCCAAAGCCAGCTCGGCGGAACGACCAGAATGCAGTATGGGGATTTTCCGATTCGACCCGTGTTGAACGGCCGGCCGTGTGTGTAGTGTGAAACGATCGCACAATACACGGGTCGAAACATTACACGTGTAGCAAAAATGCTGGCGCTGCGTTAAGTAGTGTGAAAAGGTAGCGTAATTGACCCGTGTTGAAATTTTAAGAAGTCTACACGGGTCGGACCCGTGTCGGACCCGTGTAGATTTCAACACGGGTCGAACGTACATAGTGTGAAAAGGCCTCAAGTCTCACACACCAAAAGATAACTCAATAAACTCAACCACAATGCTCTGGGACAAGACATATGGGCTGGCATACGACAGACAAAATCAATAGGGGCCGATAAGCCATGCAAATCCAATGAAGACACTCCACATGTCTCTGGCTTTGACAATGAACTCTGTCTGTGGCTATAGGTGTATGCATAATGGAATATAAATACAGGAAGGGCATTTCTGGGCATTACTTAAAATATGCCTTGGGAGCCTTGGGGGCCTTAGGGCCTAAGGGGGGGGGGGGGGGGTATAAGGGGGGCCTAAGGGGGGCCTAAGGGGGGCCTAATGGGGGTATAAGGGGGGCCTAATGGGGGTATAAGGGGGGTATAAGGGGGGCCTAAGGGGGACCTTGGGCTCCATCTCCAGCTGTACCAACCTATGTTTGAAGCCTTGAATACTTAAGAACAGGCTCAGGCTATGGATTCAGCTATAAGATTTTAATGCGCGTCTAGCAAAAATGAGGTTCAGACAGAGCAACATCTTGGGACCTAAAATTATGGGAAGCTAAGCCTTTCTGATGCGCATACAGAAATCCTTCAAAGTGAGAAATTTGCCAGCATTGTAAGTTCATGAATGTACCCCCCCCCCCCCCCCCCCCCCCCCACAAATTGCGATGATGATTATTTCAAACATTTTGCAGAACTGTTGAAAAACAAAGTATATTAAGTTTTATATACATCTCAATAATATGCGGGATGTAACAAATTTACCATCAATCTCCCACGGAAGTTACATTGTATATCTCCATGCATTTCCAGTGCATGTACATGTACATAAAAGAGAGTATGACTTTCCTGAATACAAGATACAACAGCAGTAAATTTCTGTTGGATCTTGATGAATCTAAAACAAAAACATCTTTTGTTCTAATTGTTGGATTCTGTTGGATTAAACAGCTGTTCAATAATTGTTGGACCTAGCATGGTCTATCTGCATCAGGGTTAGGGTTAACGTTAATCAAACGTTAACCCTAACCCTGCTGAATCCAACAGGATCCAACAATTTGACATTCCTGTTGTAACCTGTTGGATCGAGCAGCTAACTCATAATGTTACAATCATGTTGGATTCAGCAGGCAACAGAAAAAAATAGACACAGTTGGATTCTGTTGGATTTAGCAGATAAGTCATTCTATTTTTTAGGTACCCAGCAACTTGGCATGTTGGACTGTGTTGGACTGTGTTGGATCATGGAGGAATGTGTTTTATTCCTCCATGGTTGGATTGAGCAGGAAACTCATATGAATTACCACTGGACTCTGTTCTATTTATAGTACGATAGTCCTACATGTAAGCATGGAGGTAGGAAGGAACCATTATGGGGTTAGGGTTTTAAAGCAATTCATTTTGTTCATTTCTGGCATATTTTGTCAACCTTTCCAGCAAGAAATCAAAAATACAAATGAACAGAGCAAGACAACTTACAACAGAAAGTTTAACTTCAAGAGAAACTTTATGAGAAAAAAAATCTGTAACACAACCATTATTTTGTGTGCAGGAAAAATTGCTGCTGTCTCCTCTTACCAACAGAGGGCAGCATTTTCATTTGGCTGGCAATAGTTTGACATTTCGAGCTGGGTTTGCAGTCATCATGGACTTTGGTAAGTCGGTGATAGGTCTGGCTAGGGTGTGGTTGTCCATGCCATTTAATCTGGATTAGATCTGTACAAGGTCACATAATGTATTACGCTTTACGGACAAACAAAGGAACAGGTGCATGTAGGTACATGTATGTGTACATGGTTTACACATCCAATTAAAATCAAGGAAATTTATCCACCCAAAAATGTCCCCATGTTTCAATTCAACAGATTTCCTCTACTGCAAATAAATAATTGAGGAAAACTGTTTTTGAACAAAAACAAGTAGTACACTTGCAATCTATTTGGTCTACTTTACGTGCGATGAGTTCCCTATACATTGACCTATAAGAGTACATACTGTACATAATGTATAGTCTGAGCATTCTGCTCCGATTGCAAAACTTAATCAACTGTGGTATTTATCTTCAATCAGTGTTTTTGTGGAATATCAAAAAAGTGCCGGAAAGCTCAGAACTATAACAAATTGGCAACATTTTCAATTTGAAAATTAATTTTTCAGGGTGCCACGCCCAAAAAGCACAGACATGGCATCTTTAAACAATATACTTGAAATGAGGGAAATGGTATTCCTTTCGGCTCTCAAATTTGAAGGAATACAAAGAAATCAAACTGTCTCTGAAATATTTTTTAATTAGAAAAATACACATGTTTACATGCGGTGTACAGCCTAATGAGAAATTTCACTTACAAGACTGAAGTCCTCCCTCTTAACCCCTTGCGTACGGATGACGCCATATGGCGTCAAAAAAAAAAGTGCCACCAGGCCGGATGACGCCATTGGCCGCCGTTTGTGCAGTTTCAATACATGTACATTGTTGGATTATTGTGTACATGTATGTCATGCTTGACTGTACAAACACATTGTAGCGGTTCGATTTAGCTGCCAGAACCGCTGCAACACCCCGACGTCTCCAGTAAAATACCGTGCTCAAGGGGTTAAGGAAGGTCCCAACTTCACTGAAAATGAATGCTTAATGCTTACAAAGGCAAGGATCATTAAAAATGTGACTCGAAAATGAGTTGAGTTGGAGTCCAACAAGTCTAGAAAGAGTGTAATTCAATAATGCCATCTATTTTCTGTCTAACAGAAATCATAGCCCTTAAAAATAATACATACACGTACATGTACCCTACTAAAAGTAAAAGTGTGCAATAGTGTCTCTTAACGACAATAAAACATTCCGGAACACACACTCGACCATTAACGAGCTCATAATCAAGCCGCGCAAGTCTAACGGTACTCATGATCTCTGTGGCAATGGCACATATCTCTTTGTATGGGGAAACTGCCGTCATGGCAACAGTGCATCCATTATTCAATTTGTATACCCTCCAATACACAGGGTTGCTATGGTTACAGCAACACCACCCTCTCCGTTATAATAAATTATGGTGGGATGCAGAGTGAGGATTTCTGTTATGGTTACATATCATGGTCAGAGTGCATCTGTTTACGCAATGTGTGTTTATAAATAGCGCTTGTGTAATTGCAATATTATTATTCATGCAAAAAAAACAGATCAAGGTTTTATATGCCTAGGAAATATAGAATGCCAGTCAAACCAGATTTGAAGGCTTTGATAGTTTGAGACTTAAGTCATAAGGCCAAGTAAAAAACATCAGTTGATCGTCCGTTTTTTCAAAATGTTGGTGTACATGTACTTTTTTTATGACAATTTTAAAAGTTGGGTCTGGAAAATTTGAATTCACCCCCACACTCACATTGAAAGAATTTGAATTGACAAAAACTGTAAACTGAAAATAACTGTTATGTTGCGAGCATCCATTTTCCTGAATACATGCTGTACATGTGAGGCACAGTACATTTATAAGGCATATTTTGCATATCGCTCCATTAGCTCTATTTACCAAGTGTCCCAAAATAGGATCGGAGAGCCCTTACAATTTCTGCACATGCAGAGTGTCAGGTGCAACTATGCTGGTAATTAAGCCCAGGGAGCGATACAAAATGAGATAACAACTGAAAAGATGGCAGGATAATGCTAATGGTGCTGAATGCATACATGTACTTCAGCTGTACTGTCAATTCATGTAACAGAAGAAAACAATTGGCAATACATATGTCTTCTTGACCAAATCATTATTATAAAACTATAAAATACATACATGCACAGAAATTTACTATAGCTGAGTTGTACCTGACCTGTGTATGGGGTATGTGCGCTGATACCAGCAAATTGATTTTAGAAATTTTTCAATAAAAATCATGGGAATAGGGAATTGGAAAAATGAAATACATGTGTACAACTGTACACTATACAAATGTGAATCCGGAAACAACTGAACAAAAAATGAAAAAGGGGTTTCAAAAATGTTAGCTTCTCGTACCAGCATATCAGCTGAGATTGAGAAAGAGTATTTTTGTTCTTCTTTTTTTCTTGCCAATTTACATTTGTAGCACCAAATGCTACTGAAGTTTACATTTTTGTTGAACACTATGAACAAAAAAATGTTCTCAATAATAGTGGAAAACTTTGCAAAAAATAAAAAATTCAGCTAGGCCAGATAACGTTAAGAAAAAATGACTCAATAAAATAGATCAACATTTTGTGAGATACCGGTACCTTTCCAAAATACCAGTTGAAATTCATCAAAACCTCCATGAGTAAAATGGCAATACTTGTGTGATTTCTATTTCCCGTGAGAAATCAATCAATGAGACATGTAGAACATGTAGTCTTCACAGAATCCGAGCGATTTATCCTTGTATAACTGGAGAAGAAGGCCGTGCTTTTTATCGTCAATAATTAAAAAGATACTAGTGAGTTCTATGCATACAAGTCCTTGACTAAATTGCGATGGATGGCCAGGAACCAGGAATAATCGTAAATCACTGCTTGGGACAACTACCCAATTTCTCCAAATTCAATTGCTTAAGGCCAAATAAAAAAAAAAACATGTTTAGCATCCTGCCTTTTTGAAAAATAGGAAGGAGGAGGCCCTTTTTTTTTTTTTTTTTTTTTTTTTTTTTAAATGGCCGCTCGACACATTTTCCAAGACGTCCGGGCTGGGCTATTTTTCAAGATGGCCGCCAGCATACACAAGGTGATGCTAAAGTCTAAAAATACGACTTTTTGTTTTTTGGGATTTTGTTTTTTTTTCGAAAAAGATCAAATATTCTTCATTTTTTCGTGTTTTTTAAAAAAAAACAAAAAAAACAAAAAACAGGCGGCTTCAAAAAAGGAAGCGGGCGGGGACGCTAAACATGTATTTTTTTTTATTTGGCCTAATCAATATAATTTATACTTTCACCACAATGAGTATCATATCAAAACGTAGCATTATACAGCTCTGGAAAAATTATTGCACCACAAAAAGTTTAAAGTAGAGGTACACGTATATCAAGCCATTTTACACTAGTTGAGAATTTGTCAAAATTAATACAATGATTATCTTTTCATACTGCAGGCCACAGCACAGTATCCACACATCACTGAAATTATGGAAGTGTGGAAAATCATATTAAAATTGGAGGATTCAGGACTGTTAGGGTTAAAAAATAGTCAGGCACCATGATTTTGTGGTTCACACTAAACAAATTACCATTGACAAAAATGTTAATGGTCCGGTATTTTTTCCAGAGCTCTATCCATGCCTCTGAACCAATGGGATACTCTTTTCAGTGGCTGCACCTACACTCTGGAACCGGCTCCCCTCGCACATCCAAGACACACCCTCGATAAACTCATTCAAGGCTCAGTTGAAAACATATTTGTTTGCATAATTGAGAGCGCTTTGAAACATCCGTAGAAAGCGCTATATAAATGTAATTTATTATTATTATTATTATTATTTTCGAAAATGCTACATACCGGTAATTCCTGAAATATATAAGGATGCTGCTGTTGTACAATGACAATTTAGGTTCACTTAGACCATGTAGACATATTGGCATAGAAAAAAAAATTCATAATCATGATTTGTGTCGCAATCAAAGTATATTATTCTTTGCTTTTTGATTTACTGACCACAATAAACTACACAAACAATAGAGAATTAACCTAGATTTATCAGGAAAAACCCAAATTTCTAGCAACTTAAAAGCAAACATTAATCTGTGATCAGGGTGGGTGTAGTGGTTCCTTCCTCGCCTGCCACTTCTAGTGACCCTGGTTCGATTCCCATCCAGGTGCACTATGTGGATTGGGTTTTCAGTCCCTACCTGACTGTGTGGGTTTTCCAAAAGATCGTCCAGCTACTAAAACTGAAATTTCATCTGCGTGGCAAATTTCAGCAGATTCACACAGATGAGTTTTGAGAGATTTCTCCGCAATATTTTTCCCCACTGTTTTTGAAATATTTTCTGGACTCCGTCGCAGTGCAGCCTACATAGACGGAGTCCAGATATGGGCTGGACTGTGCTTTACAGAAACGTGCTTAAACACGAGTTGACATCACTGCCTCCTCTGCAATTGCTTGCTAATAGAGAATAAGCCAGTTCGGTATTTCAAAGGTCAAATGTTGTTCGGAATAAAATTGCTGACGTAATGTCATTCTGATTGAATTTAACATGTGCGCGTTGTGCGACCACCTTTTTGCATTCACACGCGCGCGCGTTAGGTCACGCGGGTCATTCGGGATAAAATGTCATTGTGCACATGCGCAGTTGAAATACCGAACTGGTTTATTGCAACACTACTTTATAGTTGCAAGTATCCTTGATAGTACATGTAGCATATTGATTGATTTACTTTCTGTTACTGAAAGCAAATAATAAATGCTCCATCACTTCTAAACACAATCACTGTCTTTGGATTTACCGTCAGAACTATCAGAGCAACTTGAGGGGGAAAAACTACATTTTGGGTCATGACCGTGGCCTAGCTTACATTCTGGGACAAGTAACCTGATGTCAAAACATGATATTGTGCCGAATCATAGAAATGCTATTAAATCATGCATGTTATTAGACTCACCCCATTGCTATGAATGTCATCGTCATCTGTTATCTTACATCGAAGCCAAGGATCAGGGGGATCACAACTGCTGTTGTTGACTGGCGCTATAGCAAGACAAAAGACAATAAAATAAGGAATGTAAAATACATCCCTCCAAAGGGGTGGATCCAAAGGGGCATTTGGAGGTTTTAAACCCTCTTGTACTCAGGGGAGGGGGAAGGGGATGGGAAGGGGACCTTTACAGAGAACAGTCTTATTAGTCCTGGCCCGTTCACTGACTTCAATGTAAGTTCACCCTGAACAAGGCTGAAAGCCACTTGAGGTACAGAGCTACATGTACATATGTATGTACAGTACAAAAAGAAAAAGAATCATGTACAAGAGGTAAGATTCTTCTTGAAACAGAGAAGATCGTATGACGAAGAGAAACATGCACCAGGCAAAAAACTTGCAGATATGTTGAAACAGTCACACCTGATCCCATCAAAAAGGGGACGGATCCAAAGGGTGCATTTCGAAGATTCAAATTGTAAGATTCTGTTGCTCAGTTCCAATTATTTTTTTTTTGGGGGGGAGGGTTGATGAGGGAGAAGGGGGCTTTTACACTTAACTGTCTTAGTCCAGGCCCGTTCACTGACTTTTTTCATTTTGGAGCTTTTACATGTACTAGTAGAAATTTTCAAACAGCCACGCCTGATCCCCCAACCCCCCAGAAAATTATTCTCAAAATAGCTGTGATTTTGCATTGAGTGGGAGGGTGAGTTGCAGGTAATCCATACAGGTATTTATTGGAAACTCTTTTGGTCATGGTCAAACCACCCTTTCAATGGAAACATAGATGCAATCCATGTTGGTAGAGCTTTTCCAGACCAGCAAGAAAATGCTGGCCCCCCATAATAAAAGCCTGAAACTGGACTAGACCTACAAGGTTAAGGGTCAGGAATTCCAAGGTCACATGTACACACGCAGTAAAATACACATAATAGCCCTATGGGTGCACTACACTAATTCATGTCCGAATTTATGCGCCAGCTCATCAACATAAAATGTATACCCACAACTTTTTTTGAAAAAGGAGAGTTTGTGCCTCCAAAAATTGTGGGATTGTGTAAACATAGCCCAGCATCAACTCCCTGGTTTCTGGGCTTCCATCCGTGTACAGACTTGATAAAATTACTGTTGAAAAATGGGTCCTATTTGCCCGAGAAAGTGGAGGGATGCCATGTTAAAAATGGCTGTTGATCGGCTTGGGAAATAGGACTTTTTTGGAGGTGGGTTTGTTTTGTGTCAATAATTAAAAATGTAATTGGTTAACCCCCCAAAAATAGAAAAGAAATGGACAGACAAAAGATCAGACAATAAGTGGCATTTGTTTGTGTAGACCCCAGTGATGCTGGGGTACAGGTTATTGGGCCCTGAACTTTGTTGATTTTACACTGTTGTCAATGGAGCTGGAATTAGTGTGGTGCACCCCTATGGGCATGTCAATCAGGAATGTACTGATGAAACAGGCTACATGTAGGCTATACGTTCAGACACCATTTTAAATTCCCTTAAAACACTAGTTGAACTCGATTTGGTATAAAGTTTTAGCTAAAACGGTGTCTGAACGGTTTTAAACTTGCACACTAGCAATCTCAGATAAAGATATATACCAACAGCTGAAACCTTTTCCAAATTAGATGAAATCAATTAAATAAAAATCTGGCACATGTGCTGTCTGCACAATGGTCAACAGAAAATCAACCCAAAATTAATTTCGGAATTTTTTCAACCTGCCTCTAAAGGGTGCTGTATTCATATCTTATACTGTTTTTACGAAATGCTGTGAAGAGGTATTGTCGAAATATATAAAAATTTAGACAGAAATAGGAATATAATCTTGAACGATATCAGTAGGTGTACAGGCTAGGCCTTTGCCCGAACACCTAGAAACATGTTTGGGGTCCCAACAGCCCACGCACTTCTTTTTTTTCCAGCTATATGTTTTTTTCAACGCAGAGCAAAGAGAAGAAATGCCTCTCAGTCAATCCATTGCATTCGCTTTGCCTTTGTCAAGGAAATTTAGCTATCTTGCACAAAATGGGCGCAGCCATCTTGGAATATATTGACCGGCATGATCTAAAAATAGAAGTAAACTTGTCTCCTCTTCTGTTTTTTTAAAAGGGCGTGACGCTAAATGTGGGGGGGGGTGTGCCTAATTGGTTTAAAACCTACGGCTGGTCCGTCACAAGTGAATTGTCTTTCTAATAATTTTACAATCTAATTCAAAATCTCACATTTTGACTTTACTGCCCATTTACAGTCTACATATAGCTTCTAAGTTCTAAGTTCTTTATTGTCCATTAGGCCATGTAATACTCCCGTTTTTCGTGTCACCTGGTAGTATGTACATGTACCTGACAGGATATGTATTAAAATAATCACTTACAGATCCACGTTGTCATTGCAATCAAACGGACTAGGGTGAAATCAAACGGAACATGATGGTGAAATCAAAAGGAACAAGAGGGTGAAATCAAACGGAACAAGAGGGTGATAAATCAAACGGAACAAGAGGGTGAAATCAAACGGAACAAGAGGGTGAAATCAAACGGAACAAGAGGGTGACGGAAATCAAACGAAACAAGAGGGTGAAATCAAAGGGAACAAGAGGGTAAAATCAAACGGAAGAAGAGGGTGAAATCAGCCCTCAAAATCTGGGCCCCCTCTACGGGCCCCCTCTACGGCCCTTCAATTATACGTCAGACCACCGTTTCTTGGCACGTATGAACTTTCACAAATTAACCCTAACCTACATGTACCTCCATCAAAATCCATACACCGGATTTTGGAGGATTTCGGCGGATTCAGGATACCTCCATATTGAAAACTGGGGGATTTTGATGGATTGAGGATTGTAAGCCTAGCGGTATTGCAGGATTTTGATGGATTCAGGATACCTCCATATTGAGCAGTCACCAAAACCAACTTTTTGTGCATGACAAAATAGGTGGATTTTGGCAGATTCAGGATACTTTCTAGTAAAGTTACCCAAGGGGTTAATTTCATATTTTCTCTGAAAAGGGTACATAATACATTAATTCTCCTATTATTTATACGTCAACCCACCGCTTTATTCTTGGAGGATGCAGCGTTTCATACAAGGGTGTCGACAGCTTCATAGACGCACTATCGTGCAAACAAATATAGCGGCCTCCTGATGATCTGCATGTGAGTCCAACTTTCTCGTAATATGTCTTGTTTTTGAATGCATTGGATATGGACTGAAAAGTCATGTTCCATTCTATTCCGCTAACAACCTTCATTTTTTGATTCAGGACATCTAACTGAGTAGGAAAACATAGTTCCCCAACTGGTACCATGGAGGTCACTTTCTGAACGTTTTTTACGGTAGTGTAACATGACCCTTTTATACAACACCTGAATAAATCCCCGCCATCCAATTGGTGGAGAGTGGATCACGTGAATTGAATTATTCGACCCATCACACGACGCGAACCCGCCCCGCCCAATACGTTCTATCACATGGGTCTATCACATGGTGCGCGCGCATTGATAGAACCAAAAAACTTTTCTAATTTCACGGTCACTAGGTGGCGCTACAACAGCGCTGTCATTCACACAACATGGCGGCCAAGTTACCCGAACTGCCGCGGTTTGTTCTCCTAACAGACGACGAAATATTGGAACTTGTAAGCAATGCTGACGCTCCAAATACAAATACAAAGAGACAAATCAAATAGGGTATGCAGTGAAATGATTAGATGAATTTGCTAGACACGCAGGAACAACAATTGAAGCTTTAACTAATTCGGAACTCGACAATTTTTTGTCCCGGTTTTATGCGGGACTGAGAAAGGAAAACGGCACGTTGTACACAAAGAAATCCATGCATGCAATCCGCATTTTTAACTTTTCTGGACTAGTACAGTTGTAAACTTCCATAAATTGGATATGAAAGTGCATTAATTGGTTACTGAAAGTTCTGAATTTGTAAAACAGCTTTTTAACAATTCTGAACAGTTTGATCTTCAACACTTCGGAACGGATATTTTTAGATGACATTCTGCATCTGAAGTGAATAATTCTTCTGAACTTGTTGAAAAACAGTGAACATTTAGAACTGTTTGAGACTTTTCGAGACAGTAATTAGTTACTGGAAGTTCTGAATTTGTGAAACAGTTTTTTACAATTCTGAACAGTTTTTAACTTGAATAAAATGCATTGAAAGTGTTCCCCCAGCTATCAGTGTTACTACATGTTTCTTACATTTATGTAAGCACCAGTTTACAAGTTACCAATCAGATGACGAGAATTTATTCAGGCGTTGTATAAAACAAATAATGAATGTTTCACATTCGTGCGATGGAAAGAATAATTTCATTCGGTGACAGATGGCATGTTCTATTCCACTCGGCTTCGCCTCGTGGAATAGAACATGCCATCTGTCACCTCATGAAATTATTCTTACCATCACACTCATAAACATTCATTATTTGTATAATATTGACTATATTTTCTGGACGCAAATGGTTTAACAACTTAATTTTCACACCCATCCAAGAAATTGTTAGATGTTAAATTCCAATACGATAGTCCTACTGTATTTTGGTTGCAGGAATTTCTCCTGCTGGGTCAAGTGGATGTTTGTATGAAATCTGATGCCTACACTAAAGGAATTGAGGTTTGTTCAAGTTGTTGTGTAAGACAATATGCCCAAGGAGTTGGACACCAGGGTATTAACTTGAAAGTGGACGCCCTGTTTACTTGACTGTTTATACTGTCAAGTTCAAATTTGTCTGGTAGGAATGGAAACCTGTGGTAACGTGGGAACCTTTTTGTTCAAAACAACAGCAAGCTGGCTAGCAGGTTTTTAATTTCATGTTCTTCAAGGAATTATTGGGGGGAAGGGGTGCAAAGCAGCCAGGAGGTAAGACACCATAACTTGAAATCACTCTTGGGCTTTTCTAAGCTTGATGAAGACCTTGTTTAGATGACTAACATTTATTTTCAAGCTGCAGACTTGACGGAATTCTTTTTCCTAATTCAACCGAAAGTGTTCCACTTATCCCATGGTTTGGAAATTATATGAAATTATTGGATCCAAATCAATTCCATTGTCTGGATAATTTATGAAAAACATCCAAAGGTTATTTGAATAATTGAAAAAAATATTTCCAGGCTTAATAGCAAAGCCTATCCTGGTCTGTCTGACAAGGGGAGTGATTCCAAAAAGATCTCAAACAAAAAATCGGGTGTGTTGACAAACACGCGCCCCTGCCAAGCCTGTACAAATCCTTTGACTGCCGTACATGTACATGCATGTTTTATGTGAGCTGTATAATTGTGACCTTGACCTTTGACCTGTCCATCCCCAAAGTCTACCAAAGAGGAGCAATCCCGAAACCAAATGTAAAGTGCATATGTAAAATATTTCTCAATTCTCCCCCCACCCCCCCCCCCCCATTGTTTTAACCATTGTGACCTTGACCTGTACATGTACATGTACATGTACTCTTACACACCAACAAACCCAGGCAAGTGTGTAAACACCTTTTTGGCAAAAACATTGGTTTTGTACACGATTTTCAACCGGGGACCTTTCTCAATCAGGGACCCTATTGTCCTCTGTTGTCAAAGGTCCCCTATTAAATGCAAAAACAAACCCACACACCCACAGCCGACCAGACTGAAACAGTAGGGCCCCTTCCGTGAGGCATAAAATTAAAGGAAAGAAAAGGTTCTCTCTTCTCACCAATGGACTTTTCTGTGACAAAAATTAACATGTACATACTAAGGCCTTTGTTCAGTTTCCTTCTTACATATTGCGGAGATCAGTTGTATTTGGCAACTCAAGGTACAAATAAAACTGAATTTAAAAGATAGTTTTAAAGATATACATGTATTGTCTGTGCTTTTCAAAAGAATTTTATTTTTTGTTCTAAATATTTCCTTCTAGCATATTTTATATTAACTGAAACAAAACTTTCCTATTTGAGGTAGCTGCAGCCGTTCCCTAAAAGGCATTCTTGGATGATTTTGCACATCTTATGCACACAATAATATGCCCGAATTATTGTTGGGCCGCAAATAGTTCAACATTTTTAAAGTAATTATTCAATAACTAAAGGTAGGTGGGTTTTATCGTTCAATGCTTCATACAAAAGGAACTTTTGTATTGCTGGAAAAATAGCAATAACACAATTGGGGTGAAATTTGAAAGTCACTGATGTAACCTTTAATATACCGTACAATAATAAATGAGTTCTTGCAATGACAATACCTTTTGCTGTAGAATCTGTGACAACAGACTGAATTCCTTGGCAGAAAGACTCAAAGCTAATTCTTCCCGTGCCCAGTGGATCCAACAGCCTTAAAAGACGATGCAAGTCCTGTCAAGACGGATATAAAAGGAACTTTATGTCATCATTTTTCATCAGTCGTCCGTTTCCCACCTCCAGTGTTAAAATTCTGCTACGCAACAAACCAGTAATAGTGGTAGGAAACAGTGCAAAGGTTGGCATCCCTAAAGCATTGAAAACCTTTTTACTGTTGTTTAATCAGATACAGTTTATCTTGAATTTATAAAACAGTGAGATTTTGATAAAATTTAAAAGGTATGGTTCCGATAAATACATGTATTACCATAATCATATACAAATTTGTTTGAACAGGTAGTTCTCTAATGCAAACATACTATGAGTTACTGTAGCTTCTTGTAGTCTTCACTTAATTCAAAGGCATAATCACTAGCAAGCATTGTAAGGGGGTGTGTTAATGATAAAACACCTGATTTAAACATGTTTTCGTTGTTTTAAACATGTATTTTGTGCAGGACGCGTATAACTTGTATAACTTAGAACTTATCAGTTGGTTTAATAGCCTTTTTTTATTCTTCTTTCAATGTACCACACCTTTACTTTGGCTTGAGAGTGACGACGGTGTGTTGAATAAATATCCTAAATCCTAAAATCTGTTTTCCTCTCAAAAAAGTATTTACAACTGTAATTCCATCTGCTATCCAGGAAGAAAGGACATGTATTACAAACAAAATGGAAGACACTTCCAAACTGACAGGCATGAACAGACAACAAATGTACAAGTTCCTAATAAAAGCCTGAAAT
Source organism: Hippasteria phrygiana (assembly GCA_037893225.1). Taxonomy (NCBI): domain Eukaryota; kingdom Metazoa; phylum Echinodermata; class Asteroidea; order Valvatida; family Goniasteridae; genus Hippasteria; species Hippasteria phrygiana. The sequence continues at coordinate 1,954,117 of JAZGUH010000093.1, forward strand.
TATGAATCGGCATACAATGTACGTGTACATGATATTTCCTAAATGGATGTCAACACACAGTAGGTGCATCTAAACTGTACACAGTACGCATACCAGCATTTTAAAAAGGTCTGCAATGTTTTGGCATTCGTTATTTCTTGTTTATAATTTTTCATTTGTTATTATTGTTTCTTACATTTTCTAGCCACAATGCAACAAACTCTATTCAAGACATATTATATTACCATCAGAGAAACAAGCTTATAAGACAACTTTCTAATGACTTATTCATACATATGTAGATCAACATATTCAGCTTCAAATATTTCTTGTTGAAAGTTACGCCCTGGGTACAAATAAACTGAAATTTACCAGTAGAGATTTTAAAATAAAAAAGGTTTGAACCTCAAAAACGCAATGTCAGTTTTCTGTGAAATCTCTGAAATAAAGTATTTAAATTATTAAAATGTTTTATGTACTTAATTCTACATGTACAAAGACAAAATCACACCGTATTTGGGACTAAACACTTTACAATTTGAAAATGTTGACAGCTTTTTGTAATCAATTAATCTGTTAACATTTAAAAAAGCAATTCCCATGGCGGGGCAAAAAACAACAAACTCCTAACAAAAGGACCCAAATTCAAATTTGTCAATGTACCAAAACAAACCAACAATCGCTAAGCAATCCTGACGACCATTGCAAGTTGCTTTGTGTGCGTTCCCCAGCGATGGCATTCTTTTTCCCGTTGGCTGATTTTTCACTAAAGATGCTGCTTTTAAAATGACAATGGAGACCCTCTTAGCGCTCACATTTAAACCATCTGGTGGTCGATCTGTTTTAGTTTAGTTGTGGCGTTGAGGTATTCATGTAAACTCCACAGCTGAGAAACACACCTGCTCATTTTGGTTTGCACTGTGATAGGGAAAAAATACTTATTTTAAAGGAAATATTATGTGTTTTTCTCTGCAACAAAGTTGCTTCATTTCTATACTTTGATTGGAAAACTTACATTGTGAATATCAAAGAAACACTTCTTCAAATTGCAGGAAAACAAGTTAGAGTACATTAACATATAAAATGCATCTTTGTAGAAATAACACAAAGATCAAGGGGTTCTTTATACACTGCAAAAACTGTGGTGTTAATCTAACACCATCTGGTGTTCATATTGGGCGAGTGGTCCAATATAAACACCACATGGTGTTAATTTAACACCACAGTTTTTGCAGTGTAGAGTGTGGTTTTTACTTTACCTTGACATGGAAAAAATTCCTTTTAATTGTAAATTTACTCGGCCAACAAAACCAAGGTAAAAAGGGTGACTTACTGTGCATCAGAATGATAAAAAAATAATAATAATAATAATAATAATTTGAGAACAAGACAAGTTTTAAAAGACTTGACAAAAACACTTCATTGCATAAATTCTGAGTCAGCAAAAAGTTGAACAGCAACATTTTCTGAATGACTGGGCTGTCTGCAATATTAAATGTAACTTGCCCCTCTTTTCTTTGTATTTGAAACTGGCCTTTCATGTCCTTCAAATGCTTCACACAATGAAACAACAAAGGATCAACTGCCAATCTTTGAATTATTAACCACACAGAAACCTGTTCCTAATCAATTATCTACAACCAGGATGGTTCCAACAATTAAGTGGCACAAGTTCATATACACCACATTAAAGCTGATGTCTGTACTCTGACTGAACAAATTTCAATTTAATAGACTTCTCCGCCTGCTAACCATTAAGAAAACTGTATTGTAAAATGGTTTTCTTTATGGTCTTCACTTATTGTTATATCAGGGGTGAGATTTCAGGAAAATAAAAAATACACGAAAGATTCAGAGGCATTCAATTTGTATGGCGTTGTTGAAAAATGCACAAGAAAACTGAATTTTCTACCGAAAGATGTGTTTCAGAATTGCCCCAGAATAGGGTCATTTAGAATTAAAAGAAGACTTTTAAGGACCAACAATCTTGAAGACGTCTTACCAAATATCCTGAAATCAGGAAAAATCTGGAGAAATCTAACCCCTGTTATGTATAAATGTGCTGTGCATGAATATGTGGGAATTACATTGTAGCCTTGAGCATCTCGTTTCAATATAAAATTTGAAAATTACTTAACTGTTTACATATACACATGTACGTGTACTTATTGTCCGGCAATTTGTGTGTGTGGAATGCCTCATTGCAAAGCTCATACTCTTCATGGTAACAAATTAACAGTTGTGTCATTCTATCAAGTTGGAATATGGCGTCCCTGTTACATGTACCCAGAACGTGTTGTGAGGCAATTTCAGTACTTCTATATCACTACACAATTGTGCTATCATACAAGCCTTGCAAACTCCAACAGCAGATTTTGTCAAGTTTTGATGGGTTCAGTACTGCAGGGCTTTTTGGCACCATTACTTTACATGGAGCTGTGATTCCCCAATTTGTCTTAAGTCCAAAGAATGTGCCATAGGTACACTGCATAGTGTTGGATTTTGACAGGTTGAGGAAGCCTCATAGTACAAATGCCTAGGGGTTTAGGGTTAAAGGTACATGTAGTGTACATGATTGGTCATTGTTGTAATTTTCAGAAATGGGTGGATTTAGGGGTTAGTATTTTATAGGAAATATCATTCCCTGACCTGTTCAAAGTTTTGCATTGTTGGATGGCGAAAAAGAAACAAGAGAAAAACGGCGCTCGTTTTTAACCGTCGGGCGGATGATAGCCTTTAGTCAAGGCACGCGTGGCTATCTGGGCACGTGACGTGCCCCGGATATGCCATCACTCATCCAGGTAGCCACGCGCGCCTTGACTAAAGGCTACAGGGCAGTTTTCCAATGATTTCCAGCTGGAAATCGTTGGAAAACGATATAGATTTCCACTTTTCTTGACAACGACAGCACACCTGGTGCCATCATTTCACAGGATGATTGAGACTACTATTAAATTACAGTCTAGTAAGGTATTTCCTAATAATTCAGTAAAAAAAAATTGGAAGATTACCAATCGTGTACACTACCTTTAAGTTGGTTACTCTTACCTGTAATACAAGTGAATCATCTCTATAAAAACAATTTCATCATGGTGTACCCTTGTGTGACATTTGCTACATGTACCTCGAAACATATTTTTCAACATACATTTCATGTATGTTGAAAAATACCTTGTAATTTATCTACAATAACCTTTTAAAAATACCCCTTGCAATTTATCTACAATAACCTTATAAAAATACCCAATTTATCTATAATACCCTTATAAAAATACTTATGGTTCCATTTTGTATGTTAGTAGTATGCAGAGAAGGTTTGTACAATAAATCTTGCAACATTACAAACTGTCAAACTTCTCAGGAAACTAATGTTGGAATGTTAGAAAACTTGCCCAAATCTGTCCAACATCCAAAATCAGGAATAAATATTCAAATAATTTAGATAGATGGTACATGTATGTATTTATGTACATGTACATGTAACTGGAAACTTAGCAAAATGTCACACTTTGTGTCCCAACTTCATGGAATGACCAAGTTCCATTTGAACATTTATTTTCAGTGTGGAACATCCCAAAAGCATCAAGGCATAGCAGCTTATATGTACATGTACATGTATACAACTGTAGAAGGGCTCTTTTCATTCCATGGACCATGGAGTTCCTCCATGCATGGACAGATGAAACACAAGGTTGGTGGTTTAGTATTTGATCAGAACACATTGAAGGCTACACAATAATCAATAGTTGTTTTTTTGTTCAGCATAAATGTATGAGTCATCCTGATTAAAATAGAACAGCTGTGATCCCCACCCTAAAGTTGGGAGTTTATAAAATGTACATCTATGGGTAATAATGCAATATACAATGTAAATGAATTTGCAATGGACGGAAGAAGTATTATTAACATAAAAATAAATTATTAATTTGTGACAAACAAACAGATGTACTGGTCAAATACAGACTTTGTATGTATATTCTTTGATGACAAATACATAATTTCTCAATACTTCCACTGTACGTTAGTGTATTATCATTATTATACCAGACAGTGACCCTCATAAATAAATGGGGAAAAAATTGTACAGACATAAAACTGTTTAAAGAGACCAAGGAGCAAAATGGAAGATGTTAGTTGTTTTCTTTAGCCTGTGTCACAAAAAAATGGAAGCTTTATTTTTTTAAGGTTGCTTTCGAATATATCCTGTTTCCAAAATCCAAAACGAATAATAGAATTCAAACCAAAATGTTAACAAATCCAGATTTATATCCCACCAAATATTGGAAATGCATTAGTAAGATGTCCAATCACATTAGGGTATAATTTGACCCAGAACATGTGAAATCTGATGATAAAAATAAAAACTACTACTGGCAGATTTCTATAGGAGTTGCATAAGGGGCATGGTAAGGTCACTAAATTTCATTTCTTTTTACCTTTGGAAAAAAATCTCCAAGGATCAGATGATCACTGAGTTACCATTGTCGCAGCACACAGTACCATGTCCCAAATTTTTAGCTGAAATTTCTACTTAAAAAGTTCAGAATACACGTACATGTAATTAACCCTCCTATGCAAACATACATTCTGAGCCATGTTGTTGTATGGGTCAAAATCAGTCAAGGTGATTGTTTTTGACCCTCCTGCCACAGTACAAAACCACATGTAATCTGATCATGTCTGTGTAAAAGTATAGCAGAGGAGGTGGAAGGAAATTTTGACTGAAGTGTCATCTGACAATCTGAAAGTTCATGTACAAGCCCTCCTGTCCTTATCTTCAAACTTTGGACAATAATTATTACTAAACTAACCATGCAAGGTAAATATAACCAAATTTAATCAGGGGCCTAGTTTACACAATGGGGTAATAACACAAACGCTGTACGGAAATGTAGGCTGTGTGAGGTCATTTAGAAAACCTACACTTGGTGTCTTTTTAAATGACATTTCTAAAACTCTAATTGGACAACAGTATATATCAAGTACGTGAGCAGAATAACCACACTGAATCCAATTTTTTCTTTAAAAGTTGCAAACCTTCAATACTGCTCTGTTCAAGTTTGACAGACACAAAATTAGATTTGTTGCTTTGACTCCGATACAAATTTAAATGTAGTGTACACGATTGGTAATCCTCCAATTTGTTTTTTACTGAATTATTACGAAATACCTTACTAGACTGTAAGTTAATAGTAGTCTCAATCATCCTGTGAAATTATGGCACCAGGTGTGCTGTCGTTATCAAGAAAAGTGGACATTTATATCGTTTTCCAACGATTTCCAGCTGGAAATCATTGGAACACAGAAAACACAACATTTTTCTTCCCCTATATTGCACAAAAATATCCCACAAATTCTCAAAATTAAAGGTTGTGCCATGACTTATGTCTTTAGTTTATGAACACAAATGGATGGTTATTTTTCAAGATTTGCTGTTCCTTACCGATTTTGGTGGGGGGTATTAAAAACAAAAATCTTTCCGTATTTTGTAATTGACAAATTATGATCAACCATTATTGTATTTATTTTACATACCCAACTTCATATTTGTCAGAAATCTTTGTTTCTTATTTTCGGCACATTTTAAAAGGGTTTACCACACACTTCGGAAAGAGTTTACTTCAATACCCCACCAAAATTGGTCAGAAACTGCAAAATCTAGTAAAATAACCAACCCTCCTTGCTACATGTAACCATGCTAACAACTATCTGAAAATGTGGCACAACCTGCTATTTCAAGGTTTTTTTTGTCAGCAAAATTCATGAAAAATGAGGCAGAAATCAATTTGTAGGTGACCATACAAATACGGCGATTGTGTGGTGTAGGGCCCTGTTCCCTATAGTATAAGGGAACAAAAATCCATTTTAGGTTATTGAAATTGCCAAACTAGTTAGTGACATTACAAACCAACAGGTATGCCATAGATAAAGGGCAGGGTTTTAGTTTTTGAGGACAATTTTGGGGTAAAGCGGCGATGAGGACGACAAAACGCAACGCGAAAATAAAGATGGCGATCACCGGTGGCATGACACCGGCACCGCGACGCACAGTAGACACGCAAAACCACGTTCATTCGCATAGCAACTGCCGTAAAGCACGTAAGAAAATTGCATTTTCTACCGAAATAAACTGTTCAAAATTACAAAAAACGATGTCAATAGAATTAAGAGAAGTCTGCTTTAGGTTGAAAAAGTCATTTTGGAATAAGAAAAAATACACTTGAATCTAATTTCATCAAAACTAAAGAGGGGCCCTACACTACAGTACACTACACAATCGCCACAAATACAATAAGAAAACACAAACTTTCTTCTCCTATATTGCACGAAAATTTCCTGAATAAAGTCACAAATTTAAACTTAAAAAGGTTGTACAATCCTGAACACAAATGGATGGTTGTTTTCCCAAGATTGGTGGGGGTATTAAAGTAAACTCTTTAGGTGGAAGGAAATCATAAGGAACAATCACAGACTTTGGCTTCAAATTTAAAACAAAACAAAAGTTACTCACGTCTCGACTGCCGACCCCAAAATCCTGCGCCAAGTCCGAGAATCTCTCGTCGGTGATGTACCCAAGATTGTCCTCGTCTAGCGCCTCAAAAACGGTCCGGAGACTCGCATCTGAGGCCATGACCTACAACTCCACCACTCGAGCCTCCATCAGTGAGGTACATATAGTTTATCTTCTTTGGGGAGGCATTTCGGGGAAATCTAAGGGAATTAAAGCTGGCCTTGAGTTGTTTAATTCTGTGCGTACGTAGCGACATCAGCTGTTGTTCTGAACGAGCGTGCGGTTTCTGTTGATGTTGATTGATCTAAACTAGACTAGCTGTACCAGTCACTGATGCCTATAATGTGTGGGTACGTTTAAAGGGGTTTCCCTTACCGTGAAGGTGGGGCTATTTTTAAGGGAAAATCCACTACACTTATCTGTACAACTACAAGATTCAGCAAGATTCAGATTCACTCTATTTTTCACATAAAAAACAGCCAGTTGAATGTCGGTCATGTAATAACCACAGCACGTAGGATGGATGTCCGGACCAATAATTTTCCCCAGCAGAATTTGTTTAGAAGCGTGTGGGGGTGGACCTCCCATTGTTCCTCTTTTGTTTATAACTTTTTCGGAAGACCTACCATTGGTTTTGTACACGATTTTCAATCGTGGACGTTCGGTCAAACGTGGACCCCTTTGTCTACGCCCGAATTATTTTGTCGTAGGTCCACGATTGCCGGCATATACAAACTCACGATTGCACCCGTTTACATGACTACATGTGCGTGTGTGTGGGGGGGGGGGGGGGGGGGGGGCGGTATATAGCGCGGACTTTCTTCACAAAAGGATGACCGTTTTCATTATTTAGAGCCTGTTCAGATACTCATTCAGTTTGACAGAGAATGCGAGACCGAACCTGTATTGGAGTGTCGAAGCCCAGTGACTTAGCTAGCTTGGGTGGCTGGGGCGGGGAAGAGTTAGACTGAGTATCATACGTTACATTGCATCAGCGGCTATTCCATAGGCTAGGGAAGAGTGGAATGTGCTATTATTTAATTCAAAAAATAAAATAAAGAATACAGATTTAGGCGTACCCCGTCACAATCAGTCTTGATCCCAATTCTTTATACAACCGACGTACTTTTTCGGGCGAAAAATTACCAATCCTCAGTCTCAACCTGGATAAAGGGCACAACCGCGGCCTGCATACAATGAAAAACTTAACCTCAGGCGATTTGACGTTATCATCATATACTACTCTAAGGACAGAGCAAAGAACTTTTTTCGACGATGCCGGGACTGGAGCAAAACAAACTGAGTTATAAACTTTCTCTGTGCATTGTGTGGACCTTCAAGTATGGAGACTTGGATGACATCTTTTTGCCAAGGTTACTCATCAGAAGCGCTGAAGAAATTCTAGTAATGTCTAGAATTGCACGCTTGAGGCATGCTGACCAGCGGCGGTGAATTCTCAAAGTTGGGGGGGGGGGACGGAGCAAAAAGCACCGTACAACCAACAATAATTGTTAAGCATTTTGGAATATGTGCTCTTGTGTATCTTGGGAAAATTTTGAAAATGTGTGCTGAACTAGTGTATTCTGGTGCATTCTTGTGCATGTAAAAGTCAACGAGCCATAAAATGTATATGACAAGGGGGAAATTATTGGGGGGGGGGGGGGGCACTGCCACAGCTGTCCCCTCCCCCTCTAAAATATTGGTGGGGGACGTGTACCCCCGTCCCCCCGGGATCGCCGCCCATGCTGACTTACTCTACATGACAATAGCATTGGACAAAGCTTAGAATTCTTTTGCCACCTTATACAATAGACGTGACATCTTCAAATCGGTCGTGTGGCGTGGGTGAAAATTAAAGGGACATATTGCCTTCAAATGTCATGAAATGTTGCTGTTTGGAAATGTTCCTTATCTTTTATAAGAGTTGTTCATGCAAAAAAACACGTATAATGTGTTGTAATTAGTGAGTAGTGATTACAAAACCAAAAATTGGCTGCTTACCCCTGACATCTGACCCGCGAAACATAGACTTATTTCCAGTAGTAAATACCACCGTCTAAATAATGCGCAAAATACGCTGTACGAGTCTTTAGGCTGGCGCCGCAGCCAGTGGCCTTGTGAACCTATCAGATGATCGCCAGGTACAATTCTCTACCTCGCGACACATATCGCCAGTGCTGTGCGCCGTGCCACAGTACATCAAAATGGATCAACAGAACGTACTTTAACCAGATGCGACTGGAAATACGACTGGTGAACACGGTCCGCCATTTTGTGGAGTCAAAAATTTGGTTCTACAAAATGGCGGACCGTTATTTGTCACGAAATTAAACAAAAACCACGCAATTTGAAGGGATAGTTATGTGAATCTTTATATTCTACTTTTAAAAAAGCTTCCCAACCATATCCATTTAAGTTTTATAGCCCAAATCGCAAAATCCAAAGCAATGTGTCCCTTTAAAGTAATTTCTGGCGACGATGACTGAGCCAACATCATGCATGCGACACTGTAAAGATACACTCTCCAGGGGCGGCTCCAGAGGGGGTTCTGGTGGTCGAAACCCCTCTGCTCGTTTCCAATTCTTTTTCCTTTTGCTTGTAATGGCCTACGCCTAAAGTACCGTAGCAAACCAGAAAAGAAAAGCAATTAACCCTGTAAATGTCTTATTTGGCGCGTACGGGTAAGAACAAAACAAAGAGGTTAGTGCTATTGAGAAAGTGTGTCCCCCTTGTAATATTGTTTTCGCAGGCGAAATATTTGGGGAGCCAACATTTTGGGCAAATGTAAAAAAAATAAAATCATAAACCCCCGCAAACAACAATCCTGGATCCGCCTCTGCTCTCACTTGTTTGTGAAAAAGTCTGAGAATGCTCAAGCGCTGTTGACAGCAACGCGCCTTTACAAACTTTTAACGTGTCAACAGGGGGCGCACTTCCTATTTAACGGTTACTCGGCTTGCCTTTCTAGGGTTGCGCACATTGGTTGCGCACCAGTAAATGAAGTGCCATAGACCCCAGTCATAAATGTCCCAACTTCAAAAATGTATTAAAAAACACTTACAACTCTTTAAAGTGTTCGAGTGACACATCAAATTAAAGTTTATTTTATTATCTTTCATTTTCAATTTTCATTTTTTTGGGTAATAAAAAGTAAGGCAGTGGACGGTCAAGGTGGGCAGTAACAGTGGGCGGAGCGTTAAAGCAAGGCATTTAATTGGCGGAGACGTAAATGACCGTGCTGTGTACGTTCAACACGAATGAACACTATTGAGATCAGTATATTGACTAGCCCTACATGTACGTACGCATGCACAGTATTAATTTATCACTTTTTAAAGAGTTGCATGCCGTTTTAGATTTGAATCATATAGAAATTATTATTACGTAGTCAGTTTCCCTGATTTGTTTGACGAAAAATTATTTTGTTGAACGTTCAAAATTCCACCCATTACATTATCTTTGTTTAATTAGAACCGATACATCCCTATCTAATTCTTTTCAGGTTTTTTTTCTGGTCAAGAAAAACCTATTTTGGCAGGCGCATATAGCCAGGGTTTTGTTTGCCTGTTGTTGCAAAATAGAATTTAAGCTGTTTCCACCGTCCCGATTTTCCTTCTACCAGCGTCCCGATTTTGCGTTTGAAATCACCCTCCCCGTTGCATGCAATCCATCAACTTGCACCCGCCCTGGATACGCCGCTGAATTTGGGTTACTTTGACGGTCCAAGACGATATGTTTTTGAGTCCAATTCTTTACCTATCAACTGTTTTCCCCCACCCCTTCCTTCGCGTGCTGCCCCACCCCTGGCTGTTTGGATTGGTAATTTTTGGTGGGATATAAGGAATTCAAGTTGGTCCTTCTTTGAGTGGAAATTTAAAATACAAATGCCTTATAGAGTACCGAAGTCTGACGTCAGTTGGCATGACAACTGGCTCCAAACAAATGTAAATTTCGACTGTTCCTTTGTTAACAGCCAGTCATGCAAACACATAAAAGTATTCTGGTTCCAAACATTGCATTGACGTCATCACTTTTGTACAGGGAACAGCGCCCCCTGCGGGATGGGGTTTCGTGATTTCTGAAGTGAAAATCCCAACATCGAAGGTGTGATGGGTGGGGGAACTTTGATAGGTGCATTATATACTTGGACTGGTCCCATATGTCCATGCGTATCAGTACGAAGTATACAAAGCACGTGGAATTTGTTTCGGAAATTCACCCTATCAATATAAATAATTTAGGGCAGCATTACGAGAAATGAGTAGTTTTTGGTTCACTGAGGCGGAATTTTAGATTGACTCCCCACCGTGACGTCGATCTGTTCCCCGCAAAACTGCTGGTGGAGATGCGAAGCCAACTCTGATCCCTATCCACATAGTTCGCTCGCGGGAGTGGATCACATTCTTCTGGTGGCTTTGACACTGACATAAATTACTGGCATGTGTATGACGGGAATCAATCTAAAATCCCGTCTTGAACCAAGACTAGTATCTGACAATGCCAGGAGCACCAATGGTAAACACGACTTGAAGCTTTGCATGGTGGAAACGATAAGAATGTAAATGAGAGATTGCGGGTGACACCATGTGAAAAAGAATATCTTCTTGGAAGATGTGTGGTTCTGAAAAGAACCGGGGTGAGAATAGAACTCAACGTCTCGGACAGTGTGCTATGTCCGCCCTCAGGAGAGTAAGAGTAGGGCACCAAGGGATTAAAAACGAAAAAAAATCCAGTGGGGATGGGTTTAATAAACTTAGGGACACATATTGTCTTCAAATGTCATGAAATTTTGCTGTTTGGAAATGTTCCTTATCTTTTATAAGAGTTGTTCGTGCAAAAAAGCACGTATAATGTGTTGTAATTAGTGAGTAGTGATTACAAAACAAAAAATTGGCCGCTTACCCCTGACATCTGACCCGCGAAACATAGACTTATTTCTAGTACTAAATACCACCGTCTAAATAATGCGCAAAATACGCTGTAAGAGTCTTTAGGCTCATGGCGCCGCACGCAGTCAGTGGCCTTGTGAACCTATCAGATGATCGCCAGGTACAATTCTCTACCTCGCGACACATATCGCCAGTGCTGCGCGCCATGCCACAGTACATCAAAATGGATCAACGAAGGTTTTTGGGCGAAGTGGTTTTTGGGCGAAGTGGTTTTTGGGCGAAGTGGTTTTTGGGCGAAGTAGTAATTGGGCGAAGTGGTTCTTGGGCGAAGTGGCGTTTGGGCGAAGGGGTAATTGGGCGAAGTGGGATTTGGGCGAAGTGGCGTTTGGGCGAAGTGGTTGAGGGCGAAGTGGTTGAGGGCGATGTGGTTTTTGGGCGAAGTGACTGTAAAGTTGTCGGTCACTTCGCCCAAAAACCACATCGCCCTCAACCACTTCGCCCTCAACCACTTCGCCCAAACGCCACTTCGCCCAAACCCCACTTCGCCCAATTACCCCTTCGCCCAAACGCCACTTCGCCCAAAAACCACTTCGCCCAATTACTACTTCGCCCAAAAACCACTTCGCCCAATTACTACTTCGCCCAAAAACCACTTCGCCCATAAACCACTTCGCCCAAAAAACACTTCGCCCAAAAAACACTTACCAGTGTATTTATCAGTTCTAACTGAATGTTCCTTTTAATACCTCCATGATGTTACTGAGACTTTTTAAAAAACATGCACCGCCACTGCCCTGGAAGAGTTTTAAGCCAAAAAAGGATAGGGCCTATCCGTGTTTTTCGAAAGTACAAAATGACTTTCGCGGTGTTTTTTTCGCCCTTCCCGCCCGTACGGTAAAGCAGGAATCACGACAATACTGGAATAAGTTAAAACCTAAGTTATTGTATATATGCAGATTTAATTTATTTGTGTGGGTACTTGTATGCGTGTAAATATTAATGCCATATATAGTCGTGTTTGTAATATAGGTTTTCCTGGCGGGCAATTTGCCGTTTTCGTTTATTTGGTCATATTCAAATTATGGTGCATTCAAGGTCTGTATTTGCGTTCTTAAATTGAGTTTTGTGACATCCTTTTTGTGACCATGCTTTTCTTTTCTTATTAGTAATATGCCTTAAGTTATATATGGGCAATTATTTTCATCAAGCAGTGGCGGATCTACGGGGGGGGGGGGGGGGGGGGTTTGGGGGTTTAAACCCCCCCCCCCCCCTTGGGCTGAGAAAAAATTAAAAATAGTGTCGGGTGTCGAAAATTCGGCACGCTGGGGTGTGTAGGCCAGCGCCAATCACCTCAGGTAACCCCCCCCCCCCCTTCCCCCCCCTCCCCCCCCCCTTAGTGAAAACCTAGATCCGCCCCTGTCAAGTGGTCATTCAAATGATTACGATTTTTAAAATTGATATATTTTCCAAGAGGTTTTTATAAAAATTGCGTGAAATTTACAATGTAATTTTTTACAAACATTTATAATGTAACATCTTAACTGATATGAGGGATTATGATGTATGTAACGAACTAATAAAATGAAAATAAGGCATACGGATCGGGCATGGGCGAAGTGGTTTTTGGGCGAAGTGGTTTTTGGGCGAAGTGGTTTTTGGGCGAAGTGGTTTTTGGGCGAAGTGGTTTTTGGGCGAAGTGGTTTTTGGGCGAAGTGGTTTTTGGGCGAAGTGGTTTTTGGGCGAAGTGGTTTTTGGGCGAAGTGGTTTTTGGGCGAAGTGGTTTTTGGGCGAAGTGGTTTTTGGGCGAAGTGGTTTTTGGGCGAAGTGGTTTTTGGGCGAAGTGGTTTTTGGGCGAAGTGGTTTTTGGGCGAAGTGGTTTTTGGGCGAAGTGGTTTTTTTGGGCGAAGTGGCTTTTGGGCGAAGTGGCTTTTGGGCGAAGTGGCTTTTGGGCGAAGTGGCTTTTGGGCGAAGTGGCTTTTGGGCGAAGTGGCTTTTGGGCGAAGTGGCTTTTGGGCGAAGTGGCTTTTGGGCGAAGTGGCTTTTGGGCGAAGTGGCTTTTGGGCGAAGTGGCTTTTGGGCGAAGTGGTAATTGGGCGAAGTGGTTTTTGGGCGAAGTGGTTTTTGGGCGAAGTGGTTTTTGGGCGAAGTGGTTTTTGGGCGAAGTGGCTTTTGGGCGAAGTGGCTTTTGGGCGAAGTGGTAATTGGGCGAAGTGGTTTTTGGGCGAAGTGGCGTTTGGGCGAAGGGGTAATTGGGCGAAGTGGGATTTGGGCGAAGTGGCGTTTGGGCGAAGTGGTTGAGGGCGAAGTGGTTGAGGGCGATGTGGTTTTTGGGCGAAGTGACTGTAAAGCCTTCAACCAGATGCGACTGGAAATACGACTGGTGAACACGGTCCGCCATTTTGTGGAGTCAAAAATTTGGTTCTACAAAATGGCGGACCGTTATTTGTCACGAAATTAAACAAAAACCACGCAATTTGAAGGGATAGTTATGTGAATCTTTATATTCTACTTTAAAAAAAGGTTCCCAACCATATCCATTTCAGTTTTATAGCCCAAATCGCAAAATCCAAAGCAATGTGTCCCTTTAACCATGGAGGAAGGACTCCTCCATGCTTTAACTATAGGGTGGTGACTACGGGTAAAAAACTTGTTTGACTGACCTTAGTCAATAGAGAGGGCGCTATTGATGGAATTGACGACGTCACTTATGACGTATCACCACCTTTTGATGTAATGCTGAGGACTGTGCATCACATAAGGTTTCTACGTGAAAACAGAAATTAAATTCGTTCATTTGTAAATTGCCCCACCCTGTTCACAAATGCAAGAGGGCGCACTCATCAAAACACGGAAACGTCACTGAAAAAAGGGAATAAAATAGACTAGCCCCAACCCGCAGTGCTCGGTAACTGGTTCTGGTATGTCTGTTTCCGCAATGTGCATTCATTCTGGCAACGGATCGATCGGCATCGAAAACAACGAAGGACTGAAATGAAATCTAGGGATGTCAAATGACCTCGGGTGACCTGGTGCTGGAACAGTCATCCAAAATGGCGTTTCGTGATGGAGCGAACGGTGAGTCATTCTTCTTAACGTTAGATCCTCAATTTATTCGATTAATCGTCACAATTTTTCGAAAAGAAGCTTATTGTCTTATTAAAATAATATTTAGGCAAGCAGGTGGTAACAAAGAATTCAAAATAGATGTGTCAATTTTTAGAGGGAAACGTTTTTAGGAGTTGACTGATCTCGACTGACTTGGCCGCTTGGACGACGAAGGCTGTTCCGTCCATTTATTTTGATAGCGAAATATCGGCAAAAAAATATCGCGATATTCGATATTATCGTTATGACGTCACTTTTTCCTTACCGGAAGAATGGAGGAATACAAAAAATACATGATGGAAGTCACCACGGCATCGTGAGATCGGGGCCACTGGGATTGGGCCCGCCGGGATTGAGCTGAGATCCGCTAAAATTTAATATCGGGGGCCGGCCACCGAGATCGCGAATCGGGCCGGGGCTGGCAAGTTCGGGACCGGGACCGGCAAGATCGGGGGCCGGCAGGAACGGGGGGCCGGCAGGAACGGGGGGCCGGGTTGACGAGGCTTCCCTCCGCTCATTGAGTACTTGGAGTATTACGACATTTACCTTCAGTTGGCTTCTTTATGGCACTCCAGAAAGACTAGCGTTTGTTTCTATTTCGGTATTGTTGATTATTAACAGATGATAATACCGTGGACGATCACATGCTAGCTGTCAAAAAAGTCGTATCGTATCGTATCGTATCGTATGTTTTGTTTTGTGAAGACGACATTGCACAATGTACAATGGATGCGCTGCACGTGTTTTAATCTTTTCTCAAGACGCAGTTCGCTGCACGTAACTGCACGTACGTGTGCCTTGCACACTGGGGAAAGATGGTGGCATTCAGTGCGGTTACTTGTAGTAAGTTGTACTTGACCAAGGCTAGCAACAAAGCAACGCGCACGCTCAGATGCGCTACAAGGGTTGACCTTATTGCAAACAATTGCCATACCCCTCGATCTCAAGATGAATTCGCAACACGTTAGCTAGCGTTGTAGGTACATTGTACACTGGGAATAAGACGGTATAGCATTCAGTGTGGTTGTTTGCTCTTGACTATGCACGGCGCGGAGATGTCATGTCGGGGTTTAGAAAACAGTCAAAGAAACAACACATTTAGTACATGTATGTATTTTTATTCCTCAAAGTATGTCATGATACATCATAATTCTACTATTCTACCATCCAATAATTGGAAATAACTGGAATTTGGAGCAAGGTAAACTGGACAAATCCACACTTAATGCAGCCAAAAGGAACATATCGCGATATTCTTCGGTATATTGAAGTCCCCGATATTCCGGTTTTTTTAAGGGGCCGATACGATTTTCGATATGAATAAAATATCGGGAAATATCAAATCGAACAGGCTTACGACGTACTAAACGTTAGATCATGTAGATATATACCCTAGAACTAGGCCTATAGTATATGGGGCTCCTACTGGAAGCCCCATAGAAAGAAACCCAATTTTCCCATAGGCTACTGCAGCAAGAATAAGAACGTAACTTTCATGCACCGTGCGTACAAAAAGGGGTCATACTAATCACCGTCAACACACCGTCAACACCTCCAAAACACATTCTAAATAAACAAAAGAGGCATAGAAATGTAATGCCTAGGCTAAATTGGAATTTCTGTCGGTTAAAAGTCACATTTCATTTATGAAAATTGATATTTTTTTTCACGCGAAGCAGCACAGCCGTTGGCCGCCATCTTGCCTTCGCACGCGCTGCGTGCCCGCGACATGGCTGAGTGAGGCACGGCTGCCGATTTAGTCGGGAAATAATTTAGTCGGGAAATAATTGTGTAATATAGGGAAAGTAAGTTTGTGTTTTTGTGGAGATGTTCTTGGCACTACATTGTATGTATGGTCACTCAAGGTGTTCACATACATTGATTTCTGCCTCATTTTTCATGGATTTTGCTGACATAAATCTTGAAATAACATGTTGTCACATGTTTAGACAGTTGTTATTAAAGTTGTTACATGTATGTAATGTTTTGCCAGGATCTGAAGGGGAGAGAAATCCCCTCTCCCCCCCCCCCCAAAAAAAAAGAAGATAAAGTACAAATTAATGTTTTTTTCTTTCTGTTTCCAGATGAAAGGAGCAAGCCTTCCCTCAAGCTAGACTTCACCCGCATCAATACACAAAATGACAATGAGGTTCACGAAGGCAGTACCACTGTGTCCGATGGCAATTCATCCAGCCAACTAAGTCTGGTCACCAGCCCCAGCAATTCCAGCATCAGCAGTACGCACAGCACACACAGCACACACAGCAGCAATGGCAGCGCTGGTAACCAAAGGGTGGAGTCACACCTGTAAGTATAATAACTACACAGCCCTTTCACAATTTTAGCAGCCGATAATTTTTATCCAGAATTTGTTGAAAATGAGACCTGTTGCCATCTTGAGATAATATTTGCTTGTTGAATATATATACACATACATGTAGAGTTCCTCCAGTTTGTATGCAGTTAATAAAAGCATTGAATAATATACAAGTAATGAATGTTTATGAGTGCGATGGTAAGAATAATTTCATGAGGTGACAGATTGAATGTTCCATTCCACCAGACGAAGCCGAGTGGAATGGGACATTCCATCCGTCACCGAATGAAATTATTCTTTACCATTGCATGAATGTGAAATGGATTTCTTGGTGTACAACGTGCCGTTTGCCTTCTCAGTCCCGCATAAAACCGTGACAAAAAGTGGTCCAGTTCCGAATCAGTTAAAGCTTTAATTGTTGTTCTTGCAAATTCCTCTAATCGTTTGACTGCATATTTCATTTGTCTCTTTGTGTTAGCAGCGTCAGCATCGCCTACGAGTTCCAATATTTCATCGTCTGTTAGGAAAACAAACCGCGGTTCGGAAACACCGTCCACCATTTTGTATAAATGACAGCCTAGACTGGTTCCCGGTCCCCATATGTATATAATATACATTTAAAGTCCGAAGGACAACGGAGGAACCGGGAACCAGTCTAATGACAGCCGTGTTGTAGCAGCAAAGAAGTTCTATCAAATGCGTTACCGTTTGATAGAACCATGTGATAGAACTTTTTTGGGCATTACGGGTTCGCGTCGTGCGATGGGACGAATAATTCAATGCACGTGATCGACGATCCACCAATCGGATGGCTGGAGATTTATTCAGGTGTTGTATAAAACAAAATAAGCAAATTTGGCTGCGCTGCTCGGGTGGCTTTATAGTGGTAAAGCGTCTGATTTTCGGATCATGTGCACCAAGTTAAAATCCTCAAAATATCTTTTTTTGTTTTTCTTATTTCTTTTTCTGGGACAAATTTTCTATTGAAAACAAATTAGAGTAAACTTTAAAAAGTTTTTTTTTTATTATTAAAGAAAAAGTCTGAGATTCAGTCCTGCAGCTCCCATAGCAAAGTACACAGAATCTCGCTAGCCAATCACAAGATGGCAACAAGGCTATGACTAACGAGCAGTAAAATGTGTCATGGTTGTAAAATGAGTGAGGAAGAATTTCTTTTTAATTTTTTGTATTTAACATGTATGAGACTTTTACCTCTTTGATGCTGCTACATGTCATGTACACAACCATAAAACATTTGTGTTTGCACATGCAACAATAATAATGCGGTGCTTATATAGCGCTTTATACAAATGTCTCAAAGCGCTTTACAATTATTACCCCTGGTCATCAGGCCTTGAGATCAGTTCTATGCAGCAGTTCGAGATCAGCGCAATCTGTTCTCTACACTCACAGGTACCCATTTATACTCCTGGGTGGAGAGAGGCAATTGTGATAAAGTGTCTTGCCCAAGCACACAAGCACCATAATCCCCAACAGAGATCCCTCTATTGGTATGGTATGGTATTTTACAGGAGACGTCGGTGTGCCGCGGCGGCTCTGGCAGCCAAGCGAACCGCTACAATGTGTTTGTGCAGTCAAGCATAACCTATACACAATAATCCAACAATGGATTGAAACTGCACAAACAGCGGCCAATGGCGTCATCCGGCCTGGTGGCACTGGTTTTTTTTGTGCCATATTCCGTCATCTGTACGCAAGGGGTTAACAGACTATTACTTGGTTCCCTTACAATGTGTATTGAGATATCAAATTAAGGAAAAGGGAACCAGACTAAGTTCATGTTTCATGCATGTGACCTGTGGTCACTTTATTTTTTGGGACGTTTGGGAGCAAGAATTTTTGCAATTTGTGTGTAATGTAGTGCGTTTATCGTATGGAACATCACAGGCCCATATACAGTGTTCGATTTAGACGGGTGCACGCATGCACTGGTGCATGTACTTTTTCCTCTGTGCACGTAAACCTCTGATACAACGTGCACGCTGTGCATGTACCTTTTTAGGCCAGTACGTACACGTACCTGCTGGTATATTTCCCCATGTTGAACAACGTATCAACGCGCACCCGATTTATTGCACGCAACGATCGACATGATGTGTGCGTGCCTGCATATTACCATCGTTGTAGTCTCGGTCAAGTGCAAACAACCACAACCGATCTGCTACCATATTATTCCCAATGTACAATGTACGTACACGCAGCTAACATTGACTTGAGAAAAGACTTGTTACCCGGCCCCCGCGACCTGGGGTTAGAGCAATTGATCAATAAAGCCAACCTCAAAAGCGCATCTGCGCGTGCGTGTTGCTTTGTTGGTAGTCTTGGTCAAGTGCAAGCAACCGCACTGAATGCCACCGTCTTATTCCCAGTGTACAATGCATGTACACGCATCTAACACGAAGCGAAAGTCGTCTTGAGAAACGACAATGCGTGCGGCACATGAATTGTGCACAAGACATGCAAGACAATGTTTTTGACAGCTCACGGGTGATTTGGGCGTCCATGGTATAATTTATCAGCTGTTACTATAAATCAACAGTGTCAAAATAGAAACAAACGCTCGTCTTTAGTGCCGCAAGGAAGCCAACTAAAGGTAAATGTTGTAGTACTCCAACTACTCAACAAGTGAAGCCTTGTCTGAGTTGTCATCAACCCGGCCCCCGATCCTTCCTGCCCCGATTGCCGGCGCGGCCTCGGCCCCCGGGCCCCGGCCCGATTCGCGATCTCTCGGTGGCCGGCCCTGATATTAAATTTTAGCGGAACCGAGCTCAGTCCCGGCGGGTCCGATCCCGGTGGGCCCGAGCTCATGATGCTGTACACGTGGTGATTTCCATCAAAAGAAAAAATTATTCCTCCATTCTTCCGGTTAGGAAAAAGTGACGTCATCACGATAATATCGCAATATTTTGGGCCGATATTTCGGTATCAAAATATCGAACAGTCTTCCGTGGAACATGATACTACAGTAGTAACGTAACTTCGGCTTCGGCTTCGTCTTCTCGCGATCGTGTCAGAGATTGCTAATTACCACTGATGAAATAAACAAACAGCGAATACCAATTGTACAAAAACACATTTTATTTACAAAGCAAAACAATACCCTTAACAGCACTATACATGTAATAGCTACATTTGAAAATTTGTAGGAATACACATATTTTAAAACAACAAATATGTCTACCTATTGTTCTTTTGGGTTATGACTTGTGTGCACATTTTTTTGTGCATGTAAAATTTATTTTGTGCATGTAACTTTTTCGGTCTACATGCACCAGTGCATGCGATGTTTTTTCTCTAAATCGACCCCTGCCCATATACCACTTTGCAAAATTTGCATTGATTATGTTAATTATGGAAAAAACTGATTTTTGGCTCAAGAAAGACTGGTCTTGGTTTTGGAAGTTGGCAGGTATGCCCCAGGTAAAGACCAGAGACAGCAAAATTGTCCTTGTGAAGTTCATGATCTGCTTATATTCTCATTATGCAATTGAAATATTTGGGCGTGTTACCCTGAAATGTACACGTTCAAATTTATTGCTAATTTGTTATCATTAGATTAGTTATGAGCTTTCCATTAACCCTAACCCTCCAGGGTATTTTGGCTAGAAACCCTGCCAGATGCATCAGATTGCATACTGTGTCACATTGACTTGTGTGCAGAGTGCAGCAAGGTCAAGCTATCACCACAGATGCACTGTGCTGCGTCTGGCAGGGTTAGGGTTAAGACATTCCGAAAGAAAACAAATTTGACGAATAAGTAATACTGTCAATACATACATGTATAAGTTTCAATTTTTTCAATAGGAGCTGGACACTCCTATTTTTTAAAGTGTTAACCCTATAAGCTACCTGAATCCATCAAAATCCATACCCCTGTTTGGGAGGATTTCGGCGGATTCAGGATACCTCCATATTGAAAACTGGGGGATTTTGATGGATTGAGGATTGTAAGCCTAGCAGTATGACATCAGGTGGCTCGGGAAGAGCCATTTTGAAAGTGGGCAAATGACATGTTATTGAATTGTACATCCTGGTATTTTGCATTCTACTGTACAAAATGTACTTGCTCACTTTGAACTTATTCTTTAAATGCCCTGGGGCCAATTTCATAGAGCTGTTAAGCACACAAATGTGCTTAACATGAAAATGTCTTGCTTAGTAAAAACAGGTTACCAGCCAAACGTCCATGTAATTTTCATGCTAAGCAAACAACAGCTGAATGCCAGTCAAAAGCAATATTCCACACATGGAAATCTGGTTGGTAATCCAGTTTTTATCAAGGAAGCATTTGCATGCTAAGCAAATTTTTGTGCTTAACAGCTTTATGAAATTGGCCCCTGATTGGGTCTGCATGTGAAGTCAGCCGCTTAGTGTGCATGGGATAGGCATGTGTGCCCTCTAGATAGAAAATTCCTGATTACGCGGTACCCGCTGCTGCATTGGATTCTAAGCTCAATGGTTAAGTGGTTAAGACGTCTGCACTAGTAAGCAGGAAGTCGTGGGTTCGAATCCCGCCCGAGTAAGCCTGTGAATTTGTTCACACAGGCTCTCGGAAAGCACTGAGTATACAGTGCTTCATACATTACGTCGGGACAGGGCAAAAGAGAAAACATCTCTGTTCTAATTAACTCTGTGGTGTATGCTAAGTAGTATAACCTGCCACTGGCCACCTGATTGAATGCCAAAATGGGACCAGGAATCAGTCTGTATAACTTCAAACTGTAATCTGACATACTTGTATACTGTGTCTCATTTGTATTTAATGCAGTGACAGAATGCGTTCACGTAGCCTGGATTCCATAGGCAAGCTAAGCATCTCTCCTGTTGAGGTAAGTAATTTTAAAGGCTGTTGGATTTTTTTTTTAAAGGTGCAAACAGACATTAGGCTGTGAACAAAAGATCTGTTGTTCCAGCTGTTGGATTCTGTTGGATTCTGTTGGATTCTGTTGGATTCAGCAGTGTGCTTAACCCTAAAACTCCCTAGGCATTTTTACTAAAATCCAACACTGTGCAGTATACCTAGGGCACATTCTTTGGACTTAGACAAATTGGGGCATCATAGCTCCATGTGAAGTAATGGTGCCAAGGCGCTACAGTCCTGAACCCCATTAAAATTTAACACAACCTGCTGTTGAAGTTTGTAAGGATTGGGATAGTTAGGTTTAAAGAAAACCTGAAGTAGCAAGGATTTAAATAAACATGAAACTTGAAAATTTGTAAGAAAAAATATCAAATTTATTGAAGAGCATGGACGTTATATGCTTAACATTTCTGTGCCAACAAGCCTCATATTTATTGGCTTGTCTCTACTCTTGGAAAATTTTCCAAATCTCTCTGATGGATTGTGAAGGCCCTTGGAAGATTGGGGTTAAGTGAATGACTTTATTTGGAGGGGGTTACTTATAATTGATACATATTCCTCACTTTTTGTAATTTTTTGGCAGACGTACGACTTCACATCAGACGATCTGGAGGACAGAGGAGAGATCGGTCGTGGTGCGTTCGGGTCGGTCAGTAAGATGTGGCACTCCAGGAGCAATACTATCATGGCAGTAAAGGTAGATAACGTTCTGTTATCTTAATTACATTCTTACACAAATAAACAATGGCAAAAGTCTAATATTGATACTTCTGCATGTTGTGGCAAATACATGGGAAGTACAAAGTTAATTAATCATTTTTTTGCAATTCAGATGTGTGATAACCAATAATTAAGAACAGCAAAACACTGTTTGTGAACGGTAGACGTATTCAGTAAGTCTGGATGAACTTTACTGGATGAACTCTGACTTGTGACCTAGGTTATTCAAGAATCTCCTTCAGCCTGTACTTGTGTAGTTTCCCTACCAAATACTTTTTAAGGTTTTAGTCTCTTGAGTACAAGGTAGCTTTTGGTCAATCATCTTTTTTTTTTGCTTCATACATCAGGTTTCGATCTTAAGCTTTTTTTAACTAGTCCACCGGGCAAGTTAACTGGGTTTTTTACTAGCCTGCAGAAATTTTTACTAGCCTGCAGAAATTTTTACTAGCCCACATTTTAATGGACACATTGTAAAATATCTCATTAACGATAAACTTCCTACGGTGTCCGAAATATCGTATTAAAATTGGAGGATTCAGTAGAGTTATAACTAATAAGGTATTTTTCAAACTATAAAATAAAAGAGAAATTACTGAATGATAGGGTAATATGTTTCCTTCCACTCCCTCCGGTCAGTTTCATTTCACGGCAAACACGGCAAAACATCGTATTTCCATCCTAGCTAAACCAGCCAAAGTCCCGCTCCCAGTCTTGTCTGTAGACACGTTGTCTTTTATTTTTGCTCTAGTTTGCATCGTATTCTCTTTTGCAACCTTTTTTGGACGAATTTGATACATTTAGATATCGCCACATGACGGAAAATGTAAAGACCCAAGTGAAAAGAACTTCTCACCAACCACGTACACGGTACAACACCACGCACAAATCTTCGCACGCGCGCACATTCCATGCCTTCTTTCATGCACTGCATGCATGGCTCATGGAATCGCTGAGGTCAAGTGCCGATGCGCATGCTCAGTATGCACGTGGAATTCCCCGGTTGGGCCCATTAACCCTTTCAGCCCCGCATTGTTTATTGGCATGCAGCCTCTGGTGCCCACATTGTTCACGCACAAAGCACTTAACGGTCGACTTTAATCGCCATTGGTGCTGAAGGGGGGTATAGTGCACGGGCGACTATAGTCGCCATTGGGGCTGAAAGGGTTAATCAAAGCTGGCTTCAGTACGTACCAAAGATTGTATAGCGCCACGTACAGTGTATGCTTACGGTTCGCTGCGTCTTATAGACATTCATGACATTATTCCACCAATATTAGTTGCCGTTTTCCTTCAAATTGACATGGGCCAAAAATGTGACGGTCCTGAATCATTTTTTTCAAACACTGATGATGTACAAAATAAAAATGTTTGTGTCAGCCGTATCGAAGCCGAGCATTGAGAAAAGATCCATAGTCTTTTTTGTGTGCACTTTCACTGTACTTTTCTTCCCACACCCAACCAGTCCCATGCGTACAGCATTTGGCAAAAAAGTGCACAACACAATCTGGACTTGATATGAGACTACCAACCAATGAATGGCATACATGTGTACTGTATGCACGTACACATGTTGCCATCAGGACACAAGCTAGCTGCTGTGAGACAGCGAGCGGCATGCATAGCGCTAGCGCGGCGGCTCGGCATAGTTTTGAATGTGCGGGACGCCGTAGCGCTGTACTCGGTCATTAAATGAAGAAGAAGATTCACTCAAACTTACCAAGAACGTTTGTTTGATTCATATCAAGCAACAGTGACAATTTTAAGCAGGTAGGTATGCTTTTTTAACTAGCCCGGAGCAGTTTTTACTAGACATTGTACGCTGGGCTAGTGCTAAGGTCGAGGCCTGATACATGTACTTTACACACTTATGCTAGACCAAGTGCTGTGTGTTGACTGCCAGAAATACAAAACCACTAAAACTGACTTGGAGAAAAAGTAGAATCACATACAGGAGACATTAAATTAAAGAGACATTTTTGTGTGTCTTCCTAAAATACCCTTTTTAGAAGGAGTTATTGGCGTTCCAAGGTTCAGAATTGTTGAGAATGCTCTCAAAATTAAGATTCTACATGTAGTTTAAGTTCATTGCTCAAAAGGTTATGTCAGAATAGGGAAACAAATGTGTGCACGTATCTACTGGTGTGTCTCCCAAATGTACCAGTTTTTATTATTTTTAAATGGAAAATATCGAGTCCAAAGACAGTTATTGATGAATTGGGGAAATTGTCTAAACATTTTCCTAACCTTCACAGATCCTTCAAATCCCACCAGGAGGTTTTGGAGGATTAAGTAAGATTTAGAAGGATTGAGAATGACTGAAGAGGATTGAGGAGGATTGAGGAGAGTACAACCAAGCCACCATTATTCTATATGGGCTAGATCTACTTTGAAAGTCATTTACTTATTTATTTTTTATTTTAATTTTGGTAATGAAACCAAGGATTCCTCAAAAGCACATATTGCAATGCAGCTCAAAAGCCTGAAGAAACCTGACGTAAATGTTCAGCTTTTAGAGGTGGGAGGAAAACCCCAGAATGATATGCTAGAGAAAACCCATGGAATCAGGCATGGAATCTACATGTCGGCCCTGGTAGGATTGGAACCCGGGTCACAGTGGTGGAAGATGAGCAAAGTACTACTAGGCCAACCTAACTCCCCATTCGTTGTACATTGAATGTGCCATTGGGTTAAATACTGGTCAGTGGTGAATTTTTGGCGGATTCAGTAAGGTTCCTGCCGAGAATGCTACGGGGTAAGAATGTTTTTATGATTATATGGCTTGGATTTGGTCTCTGGTTGTACTTACAAAATGTCTCTGTTTACCAGAGAAATTTCTCTTGCGAAAGATTCTGCTCAGATCGAAACGTCCGGCACTTCTAACTTTGATCGATTAATTTACAGAGAATCAGATCGACGGTTGACGAGAAGGAACAGAAGCAACTACTCATGGACCTGGATGTGGTCAAGAGAAGCAATCACTGTCCGTGTATCATCAAATTCTATGGAGCACTCTTTAAAGAGGTAAGTACCGACCTGTCACTACAACAGTTAATATGTAGTGGTAAAATTTGTCTACACTTGGTAATAGACCGTTTTCCATTGCATTCCTAATCCCTAACCTTCCCAAATCCTCCAAAATCCCCTTTGCCAAATGGAGGAATTTGGAAGATTGAGGGTCTTTGGAAGTTGAAGCATCAGAGGATTTTGCAGGATTGAGGGCATTAGATGATTTTTGCCTCGGGAGGAAAATGGAGGATCCGGATCATCATTCCCAATCTGATGCTGGATGATCTTAGAGGATTGAGGTTACTGGGGTGTTTATCCAAAACCCACTGGAGGATTTTGCAGGATTCAGGCGGTGGTCCTCGGTAACAAACATTGGAGGATTTTGGAATCAGAGGATATTGGAGGATTCAGGTTACATGTAGGAAAAATGATGTAGGGAGTTAGGGTTAATTATGGAATGCTCTGCCATGGCACATACATAATGAAAACTGACTACCTTTTAACTGTAGGTTAAAGGCAGTGTACATGATTGGTCGTTGTTGCAATTTTCAGAAATGGGCGAATTTGGGGGTTAGTATTTTATAGGAAATATCGTTCCACTGACCTGTTCAAAGTTTTGCGTTCTTGGATGGCGAAAAAAACGAGAGAAAAACAGCGTTCGTTTTCGTAAATGGGATCGTTTTCAATTGGTCACATAACATGTACAAAGGCCGAGATCCACTGCATGCACTGGTTACAACGCGTCGCTTCAGTACGCATGCGCCCGTTTTCGGATTGCTAACCCATTTTTAGACACAACACGGATGAACTACATTCGGTCAATAGATTGTTACGCGGAACAGTAGTTGGAAAACAAAATATATTTCAACTTTTCTTGAAAACGACAGCACACCTGGTGCCATCATTTCACAGGATGATAAAGACTGCTATTAACTTACAGTCTAGTCGGGTATTTCCTAATAATTCAGTAAAAAAAAAATTGGGACGATTACCAATCGTGTACACTACATTTAACTCTAACCTCCCTTCAGTGTTTTTCATATAATTCTGCTAAATTCAACAATTTCTAACAAAACTGAAATGAGCCTGCTAAATACAACAAAATCCAGCAGCAAATTTTCTTGGATTATTACATACCAGCCTTGGCATTTTGCGGCTACCCTGCATTTATTTGTATGAGCCCTGCCAAATCCAACAAAATCCAACTGAAATTTTACTAGAAATCTGCTTTCACTCTCCTAAATATGACAAAATCCAAAAGGTATGTTTAGCTTCCACCCTGTTGAATACGTCAAAGTATTAACAATATGTTATAGACTCTAAATTTATTAAGCAATCTAAGAAAGCTTGTAAGAGGCTCCTTGCCTGCCGTGAATATTCATGATATTGTAATATAGGATGAGTGGCGGAAGTACTTGTTTCCACATTTGGATATTCACTGCAAAAGTAGAATAAGACGCTGGCCAGTTTTCTTTATAATTTGCTGCAATTAACGACCCGTCCAAGAGATTTATGAGCAGGAACGTCTGATTTTGAAAAGAACTCCGTTTATTATGTAGCACTTTGCTTTTGAATGCCTTCCAGTGCGAAGTCACAGAAAGAAATGGTTTACAGGTTGTTTTTCATTGATACCTGTTTTGGCTGTCTCCTTTCAGGGTGATTGCTGGATATGCATGGAACTAATGAGTACCTCATTGGATCAATTCTACAAATTTGTGTGTGATCATCTCAAGAGCCGCATCCCAGAACCCATCTTAGGAAAGATCACGGTCTCAGTGAGTTAGCCTGCTCTCTCTTTTGCCCCTCTGTCCATTTGTCAACTTCATTTTATTTTGTTACAGATATTAGTGGACTACCGGAGAGAGAATTTGAATACAGAAATAAATTGAACAGTTTAAAAATTGCAAGGAAAATTATCATTCAGATTCGTTCTGTTCTTTTTCAAGGCCCATTTGAAGCAAGATATGGGACAGAGGGACCCCCCTTTTGTGTTGGTCATTATGTTCCCAGAATCTCAAAAATTCCTTTTAAATATCCGGGGGGGGGGGGGGGGGGGGGGGGGATGTGATAGATAACAATAGTCTGGTGTGTGTAAAGGGTATAGGGACAAGAGTGGAGGGGCGGGTCCCATATCTTGCTGGGTATACTCAATATTACCGTACAGAAAAATGACAGTCAAGTGAAAAGCAGTGAACATCTGGACATACCACAAACTGGCAGACGAGGCATACAGACCACCTACACAGACAACAAACTTGCGGTTTGTTTGACGATAGACAGCAAACTTAGAAAATGGATGAATCGTCCCTACACATCCCATACAACTAGCACAGTCGCTCTGCATATGTAGTATTGTCTTTGCAAGTTTGTGTTCATATTTCAAGTCATGGGTTCGGTATTTGGGAAAATGGTCCACTCCCTCACAACAAAATATGGATCTTTTTTTTTTCAGTTTATTATTTGCTCAGGTTCCAATACCAGAAATAATTTCTCTCAAAGACCATTTATTACTCGGCCGATAAACTCGTCGCAAGTTATGTCTACGGGTCATCATTTCTTAATAGTGTACTTGGTCCTCTTTTGTGCAAATAATGATGAAGTCCAAGACTTTTCCTTGCTTGATTTATTCCCATCTTCCCTAAACCTTGCAGACAGTAACAGCGCTGAATTACCTGAAGGAGGAGCTAACGATAATCCACAGAGGTTAGTACTGTCACAAGTACACTGGTATAAAGCAGTAGGTCGTGGGTTCGAACCCCACCAAAGTAACCTATATATCATCTCACAGATTTCGGAAGGCACCAGTGATATACTGCTGATACAAAATCACAAAGAAAAACTTGTAACTGCTTATGCAAAACAAACATTATTTCATTGTATCTTCAAGTGTGATTTAGAAGAAAAAAATGATCGATCCGGGATTTGAACTTAAGACTGCCGGATCGCTATTCCAGTATTTCAACCCTGAAATGATTCAGCCTGTATCTGATCCGTTGAAGTTATTTTTAACTCCCAAGTACAAAATTTATGTGACCCAGACAGAGTTGCATTTTGTAAGAACGTAATTGTTTTGTTTTGCATTCCAGACGTGAAACCGTCAAATATTCTACTAGATACCAAAGGCAACATCAAGCTGTGTGACTTCGGTATCAGCGGCCAACTAGTAGATTCCATTGCTAAGACGAGAGATGCCGGATGCAAGCCGTATATGGCAGTAAGTTGATTTGTGGATGCAAGCCTACATGGCAATAAGTTGATTTGTGGATGCAAGCCTACATGGCAATAAGTTGATTTGTGGATGCAAGCCAACATGGCAATAAGTTGATTTGTGGATGCAAGCCTACATGGCAATAAGTTGATTTGTGGATGCAAGCCTACATGGCATTAAGTTGATTTGTGGATGCAAGCCTACATGGCAATAAGTTGATTTGTGGATGCAAGTCGTACATGGCAATAAGTTGATTTGTGGATGCAAGCCGTATATGGCAGTAAGTTGATTTGTGGATGCAAGCCGTACATGGCAGTAAGTTGATTTGTGGATGCAAGCCTACATGGCAATAAGTTGATTTGTGGATGCAAGCCATACATGGCAGTAAGTTGATTTGTGGATGCAAGCCGTACATGGAAGTAAGTTGATTTGTGGATGCAAGCCTACATGGCAATAAGTTGATTTGTGGATGCAAGCCGTATATGGCAGTAAGTTGATTTGTGGATGCAAGCCTACATGGCAGTAAGTTGATTTGTGGATGCAAGCCGTACATGGCAGTAAGTTGATTTTTGCAAATGTGCATATGGTGGCCAAGTGTGTCTTATTTACAACAACTGGGCAATAGCGCAATTGCCCGTTGATGTGTTGATGTTGATTGGTGATGAGTGGGGGAACACGCATGCTTGCATTCACCCAGTCAGCATAACTTAATCCTTCACTGATTTGGACGTGGTCATCTTTTCGTGCCCACACCACCATGCCTTTCTAGCACACAAAGTGAAACGGAAGTTCTCTGGTTTTGTGTACATCAGGCACAAATTTGGTCACTTAACCCTAACTCCCTCCATCATTTTTCCTCCAAGTAAACCTGAATCCTCCAATATCCTCTTATGGGGACCATTGCATGAATCCTCCATAATCCTCTAGGGGTTTTTCATAAACACCCTAGTAACCTCACTCCTCCCAAATCATCCAGCATCAGATTGGGCCTGATAACCTGGATCCTCCATTTTCCTCCAGAGGCAAAATCCTCTAATGCCCTCAATCCTGCAAAATCCTCCGATGCTTCAACTTCCAAAGACCCTCAATCCACCAAATTCCTCCATTTGGCAAAGAGGATTTGGAAAGGTTAGGTTTAAAGATAATTATGCTGCTTAACCGAAATATCATGAGAAATATCCATGAATTAACAATGTGATACGAGTGATTTGTATCACATTGGTGCTGCACTGCATTGTGAATTGACTTTGTTTGGGCATGAAATGATTAATGTTGCTTTCTTTGTTTTTTTCCCCTCAGCCTGAGAGAATAGATCCTTATGTCTCCAAAGGAGGCTACGATGTCAGGTCAGATGTCTGGAGTCTTGGTATCACATTAGTAAGTGTAGTCTGTTTGATGACATTTCTCCATTCAGTCAAGAACAGGGGTCAATTTTTACAGAGCTGCTAAGCACAAAAATTTGCTTAGCACCAAAAAGTCTTGCTTAGTTAAAACAGGTTGCCAGCCAAAAGGCCATGGGATTTTCATGCTAAGCAAACAACAGCTGAATGTCAACCACAGGTGATACACTTCACAACAACATTTGGTTGGTAATCCTGTATTTACCAAGGAAGGGTTTAAAGGATATTTGAAGGGGTGCTTTAGGCAAATACAAACTATATGTTGATCTGGGGTCCTCATGGATTTTTCGTGGATTTCGTTGATTTTTCATTTTTGGCCAATCTCACTCCCGATAGGATTCTGAGAAGAACCAAATAAACTCTGGATTCCCTGGTTCTTTTCAGAACTCTACAAACTCACAAAAGAAAGAGTTGCCAGACGGTGCTACTGCAGATCTTTACCTTAACCCTCAATCCTCCACAATCCTCCAAAATCCTCATGGTGGTTTTGGAGGAATTTAGAGGATTGAGGATGAATGGTGATTGAAGCACCAGAGGGTTTTGGAGGATTGAGGATGAATGGTGATTGAAGCAAAGGATTTTGGAGGATTGAGGATGAATGGTGATTGAAGCACCGGAGAGTTTTGGAGGATTGAGGATGAATGGTGATTGAAGCAAAGGATTTTGGAGGATTGAGGATGAATGGTGATTGAAGCAAAGGATTTTGGAGGATTGAGGATGAATGGTGATTGAAGCACCGGAGGGTTTTGGAGGATTGAGGAGGAATGGTGATTGAAGCAAAGGAGGATTTTGGAGGATTGAGGATGAATGGTGATTGAAGCAAAGGGTTTTGGAGGATTGAGGATGAATGGTGATTAAAGCACCGGAGGATTTTGGAGGATTTTGGAGGATTGAGGTTGAATGGTGATTGAAGCACCAGAGGATTGAGGAGGATTTTTGAGGATTGAGGATGGTTCCTAGCAATAAGGAATGAATGAATGAATTTATTTCACCACATTGTAAAGTACGTACGAATATAATCAAAAAATAAATAACCATTATGGCAAACAATACAATGGGTAGGATACCGGTGAGCAAATAATTGCTATCAAAGCCGGTCTCCTTAGGAGGTCAGACTCCTTGGGAGGTCAAACTCCTTGGGAGGTCAGAGGTCAGTATAAATGAAACTACATTAATTAATCATTAATAAGAAAAGCAATAGACAACAAAATTATAACACAAACATTAAACAATACATAAAATAACACTGGTGCATATCCGACAATGCTGTAATGGGGAGGGGCCTAGGGGGTTAGGGTTAATGCCATACAAATCAAATGCCTCCGAATGTTGTGTGGATTTTTTCATTTTCCTCAAATCTCACCCCTGTTGATTGACATTTTTTTCTTTCTTGCATTTTGTGAATATCTGAAACAACATAGCAAGTTTGTTCTGTTGTTGGTTTGCAGATTGAGCTAGCGACAGGCCGGTTCCCATACCCCAAGTGGAACAGTGTGTTTGATCAGTTGGCTCAGGTCGTCAAGGGACCCCCACCGAGGTTGGTTAGCACCCTGGAGATGCCGTTCTCGGCCGCATTCACAGACTTTGCCGGCAAGTGGTGAGTTCCAGTCAAAAGCTGCATTCGCATTGGTTTTAGTTTTGGGGAGAACTAACCAAGACAGGGTTACTTTTCACATTTTGAGTCCAGTGTGAACAGCCCAGGAGATTTTCCTTTTGGTTACGTTTTCTGTGTCCAGTCCTTACTTTTACTGGTAAACCTCTGCCCAGGAGAACTGACCAGGTCAATTTTCCTATGACTGTAAGTCCATTGTGAAAAGAGTGAGTCAGTAAAGTTGTACAGGAAATCTGTACATTGGTCACAGTGTGAAGATCACACTGCACGGATGCACCATGCATGCACCGTGCAGGATTTTGTCAGCATTGCCAGTATGTCGTTTCCTTACAAACTTGGCTTGTTTTTGTGCTCATGTTTTGATTGCAGTCCTGGTACAGTGTAGATGTTGTGGATATTAGAGGTTTTTGTTATATTGTAGCATTGCTTTTTTCACCGATATTAGCTGCAACTTTACAAAAGATCTAAGGGTACGATGGTGGATGAGTATTATTGCCAGCGCTCTCTCAGTAAAATTTTCCAGAGTCAAAAGTCAAAGTGTGAACAATGATAAGATTTAACCCTTGAATTTGTATCATTGTCTGGGTAAAATTCATAAAAGATTACTCCAATATCGGAACTTGTGCACACTAAGATTGAGGGGATCAGGTTGGCCCAGTGAAGTTTCCATTATCTTCCACCTCAGTTTCCACCTCAGTTTCCACCCAAGCTCACTTGTGGATGCGGTATTCAATTCCATCTTGACTCTGGATTTCTACAGATCTCCATGTGGGATTTTTCCCTTCCCACCGCTAAAACTTCACCATTCCTTCATTGTCCTCTCTGACTTTCTTCAGACATGACTTTCTTCATACACTAGCTACCATTGGCCAATCCATGGTTTAATTACCAGAAGTACAATACTTATACCGTGGTTACTGATGAGATAAAATACATTTTTTGTTTTTTTCAGTTTAAAGAAAGTTGAGGATGACAGGCCTAAGTACAACAGATTACTGGTAAGTAGCAAAATGAATGATTTTTTTTTACAATCCCACCAGTAAAACAATACATAAATAATCCACACAGTACATTAACATTTCAAAACCCTTCAGGACTCCACACAGTAAAACAGTTCAAACCATTCTCATGAGAATATCTGAAGGGTCTTGAAGTGTCATATGTACTACACAGAACTTTGTCCTCCCAGTTGGAGGGTTAGTACCTGACAGTACTTGGCAGTGTTGGAGTCGAGTCCTACAATCCGAGTACCAAGTTCTCTGAGTACATGTACATTTAGAGCCGAGTACAGGCCGAGTCCGAGTACATTGATGATTGAGTCCTTGGCCAAAAATTTGAGTCTGAATTTTTCAGGGTCCGAGTACGGGCCGAGTACGAGTACATAAACAGTCGAGTATGTGCAGAGTACGAGTACACTATAAGAAACAAAACTGCCAAGTTATGTTCTGAACATTTTTATAATGTACCTGCCTCATCAAGAGTGTATTACACAACAATTCAGGAGACGACTATTTTACTTTATTTCCATGTTTTTTATATTTACATTTTACACAATATGATAAACTTACTAAAAAGGTTGTACATCGCATGTGATTGAGCCAGAAATGTTTCCTTTTTGGAATTTACCCAACAGCCCAAGAACTGTTTATGTATGCGTACTTTAGAGTCCGAAGGTGCAGTATAAAAAGAAAAAATATTTGCATTTCCGAGTACAAAGTGCCGAGTAAGTGCCAAGTTCAATTTTTTTTTGAGTATTGAAAATCGAGTTTGGGCCGAGTACTTAGTGGTACTCGAGTTGTACTTGAGTACGAGTACGAGTACTCGATAAAAAGTTCTTGACTACAACACTTCGACTAGTCTGATGTCTTTATTTATCCAGGAGCATCCGTTCATCAAAAGGTACGAGAGAGAAGAAGTTGATGTTGCCGGCTACGTGTCAAACATTGTCGACCAGATGCAAGCGTCGGGATATTTCATCAATACCAACTGATAGCTTGACTGCACGCTTGTCTTACAGGATCAGGTAAATTTTCATCGTGCTTGTTTTACCCCGGCAAGAGGAGTGTGACCATATTTGCTGTTGCTCTCAGGGGTAATGTCTCCTACTCTTGTTTATGTAAATTCAGAACAACTCAGTGTAGACGAACCACCTCCAGAGATGTACGTTTTCAGGCAACGGTATGACTTCAGGCTTTTTCATGTAAAATGTTGGGTTAATTTTGGACCAGTCGTCTTTAACATCATGCACAAGTGAGTGGACTTTTGGACATACATCAGTCTTCCCTGGCCTTATTTTCAGGTGCTGGTTAAGAGCCTCACATTATGGGTCATTCTATAAATTAGGGGTCTAATTTTGATGTCCCTTGTTACATCTGACATGTATAGGATTTTGCAATTCAGGACACATTCTTTAATGCCTTCTATCTCCAAGGGTGATTGTGTAAAGCAAAGTACCTGCCAAACAATTTTTAAAAATGGTGTGAAGTGAATTTTAATGATACTTGATGGGAAATTACACAGGTCAGGTGTAACAGGGACACCAAAACATGTCACACTTTAAGTAAAGACCCCTCAAGGTCCTTAAAATAATTGACGTACTGCAGTAGAATCATACAAAACGGATTGTAAAATATTGTCCAATCATAATGCGGTGTGTGTTAAACCCAAGACAAACAAAAATGACCACACAAAATTAGACAGGGTTGTGTGAAGGGCTTTGCTAACTTGCAGACGGCGAGAGGTCAGTTGGTCATTTATTTACTAAAACAAATGACCCTTTCCAGAATGTATCTGTATAAATAATCACAGAAATTACTTTTAATATTTCTGCCCAAAACCCATATTTACCTGGTAGGACCTTACTGTTGTTAGCAGACTTAAAAAGTACATATAATGTATATAGTGTGACAGATTTAAGCTTTTAAATGTTTTCTTCAACAGACCAATCTGGGTATGTCGTCAAAGCATTAAGAAACAGTCAAATAATGCGAAAGAATGTGCGTAAAAGAACATATAGTGTGAAAGGTTTAAGCTTTTAAATGTTTCCTCGAGAACTTCGATCTCAGTATACGTATGTCATGTCATGAAATATACAATTAAATTACATTATGCAAAAGAAACAGACTTCACATGTACACCAGCAAACAAGATGAAGAGTCTTGGGAAGTAACGACGAAAGTAATGCAAGAGCTCAAATATATGTATGCATAAACGGCAACAATATTTACATTGTGCTATTTAACACATTAAGTATTTCTAATATACATTTCTTCTACAAGTGAAAAAAAATCATGTCATGGAAATAGAATTGTGAATTACTCCTAACACCCTTTGGCTTGGAATCTTACAAAATCTACCAAAATCCACCAGCATATAACATTCATTGTTACTGACTTCATCAAAATCAACCAAGAATGAATGTGCCATTTTGTCAGGTTCAGGCTCAACCACAGAGCTATATATAATTACTAGAGCGCTAAGTACTCATTCCATTCACAGAAGTGCGTTGAAGCCACCCTGGGCGCGGCCATGATTGGACATTTCGCGTGTATAACTAAAGAATAAAAATATTATTGCCTGGCCGTTCTGCATCTGTTTTCGTGCACGTCTGTAAACATTCACTACTTTCACACAAAAAAAACACATTGCTTTATTTGCGTACTTCAGTTACGAACGTGCATTATTAGTGTGTTTATCTTGCTCAGCCAAGACCATTGTTGAGATCAGCAACGTTGTGTTCTTTAATGCATGAAAATCAGTATAGCTTTACAAAAGCCATAATAAATTTGGAGGTTTCCATAGGTTTGTGCACAAACATGGATGCACCCAGCGGGCTTCACTGCATACAGCAAGTTAATGCTGTTGTAATTTAATATAGCTGTATGGGCCCAACCCAGACCTTCTCCTCAAAGTTGTACTTCTGCGATACAAGAAGAAAATTTCAAGCAAGTTTACGAGCCTCAAAAAATACTGAATCTGAAAAATGCACATATGACAGCAAATCTCTGTTGAAATTACCCAACATTAAAATGCGGGATACAGTTGATGTATAGATGCATGGTTTGGTTGAACTCTGAACAAGCTTAAAGGTACAATCTGGTGCATTTCTAAAAGGGTTACGTCAGTGCCTTTGGAAACGTTAAACTTTACCACCTTCAGCCAACTGGGACTGGAAACTGAACTTGACCAACTCAACCCCCGACCCCCGACCCCTGACCCCCGCCCCCAACTTAGACTGGATTTATTTCAGTTTTAGGTAGGCTTTACTGATGACCACACATAAATATACACCATGGGATTTAGAAGCTGGTCAACTCCCCCCCCCCCCCCCCACCCTCTTGAAAACTCAACACCTAATCATTCAAGCAATTTATTTTATTTGTTGTGTAAATTTATTTGAGTGAGAGTATGTGGAATTGTATAACTTTGCCAAGTTACATGTTTCAAGTTGTATTAAGTGTGAAATTTGTTTTGTGTGTGTGTGAGTTTGTATATGCCGGCAATCGTGGACCTAGGACAAAAGAATTCAGGCGTAGACAAAGGGGTCCACGTTTGACCTAACGTCCACGATTGAAAATCGTGTACAAAACCAATGGGAGGCCTTCCGAAAAAGTTAGAGTATAAACAAAAGAGGAACAATGGGAGGTCCACGATTGCACCCGTTTACATGACTGTGTGTGTGTGTGTGTGTTTTTTTTTTTTTTTTGTACTTTTAAATGAAGAGAGAAAATGATGACCAAAAACAATGTATTATTTCTGATTAAAATGCGTGGTGTGATAATTTAAAATTATTGGCTGAATTTTATGTCATGAATGTTTTGTGTGCTTATTACATGTTTAATTTCATAATCTGTCTAACTTTTGATAACATGCAACTTTGTATTTTAATTCGATTTGTTGTTTTTTGTTGTTTTTAAATCACAGAAACATCAGTTACATCAATTTAAATGATTGTTTGCATCAACTTTATATAACCCAAATTGAAATAAATCTAGGAGATAAAATTAACACAAAAGATCCAAATCTCACATTTCTGTAACTAAAAATCAAACTAAAAAGAAACAACAAATTACTGGTTGGTTAAGTGGTCAAGTTGGTTGGGGGCGGGTTGGCTCTTGGAGGAGTTGGTCAGGGGAGAGTTCCTAATTAAAACCCTAACCTGCTTACTTTGCAGATTGCATACTTTGTCACATTGACTGGAGCTGTCAGCACAGATGCACTGTGCTGCATCTGGCAGGGTTAGGGTTTTAAGGGGAAAGTTTGTCAGGGGCCGAGTTTGTCGTCTAAGGGGGAAAGTTAGCTGAGGGTTGAGTTGGTAAGGGGAAATCAGTAAGAGGCTGTTCTGGGAGATGAGTTGGCAAGCATTAGATGCAGTGTGATTTAGCACTAAAACCGATCAAGTTTATCTAAGAAGGTGTCTAAATGTTTATGGTATAAAATTGACCCTCCCAGGTAAACATGTTGGTTGGCTTTCAAAGCACTGTCGGAGAAACTTAGGAGAGTTTGAAGATTACTAAGAGGTCCTGTTATATCTGCAAACCTTTTTCAAATGTCTAGCTGTTGGGTATTGATGGATCTAGCATTGTCTCAGAAAAGTACCTGCAGCAGAACATGCTCCTCACAAAATCTTTGTCTCCTAAAAGATCGCAATGGATCAGTTTTGTAGAGCAACATAAGCGTTAACCCTGCTAAGCACAAAACAATATGGTGCTTAGCTGAAATAGGTAACCAGCTAAAATACCTTGTCTTAAAAACTTTATAACTGGTTTTCTATTTTCTCGGCACGACAGCTCTGTAAAATGTGGAATTATCATGTGAGTCATCTTAAAGATTTTAAACGTGATTTTAATGTTTCTTTCAAGTTATGTTTGCTGGATCCCAGTATGAATTTATAAATGTTTCAGTCATTATTGACAAAGCAAGTTCAAACTTGTTTATTGGGTTAACTTGAAAAATAATTTTAAATGTTGTTACCTTGTTTTGGTTTTTTTCTCTAAAATCTTTTTTCTTTTTTCTTTTGTTTTAAATAGTTTGCTGCTCCAGAGTTCAAAAGCCTAAATGGTTTTCATTCATTATAGATAAAGCAAGTTCAAATTTGTTCATTGGGGAAACAAGAAACGAACAAGCATTTCTTTCATGGGATGCTCAAACAGAACGTTTGTCTTGCTGCATTTTGTTAAGGTTTTGCTAAGTACATTTGTACAAAATACTTGCGCCAATTCTATGCTTTTAAATTTGACCACATTTATCAGTTGGTATTAATGAACACAAAACTATGATGAAGTTAGGTTGGATAGTTGTTGAAATTAACAAAGAATGTTTGCACATTAAAGTGTGCAGAAAGAACTCAAATAGACATCACTTTATTTACATGTGAGATGTATCGAAGGATTTATGCTGAATATTGACAGGACAAAAGCTGTTCCGTAGAGGTCTCTTTTTTTCGGAGCTGCCAAGCATTCAGATATGTCAAGCAAACTTGGCAAAGCGGAGATTTGCTGAGCAGAGCAATGTTTTGCTGAACGAAAACAGGTTACCAGCTAAGATGGTATGTTATGCATATTACCTGTGACTGGTTCTCAGCTGACTTGGGCTTAGGTAGTCAATCTGTTAAGCGATTTTTGTTGTTGTTCACTTAGCAGCTCAAGGAAATCAGACCTAGTGCTATACTTTGGCTTCCAACAAGGTGTTCTTATTTTGTTCATGTTTCAAAGACGTGACGGGAAAAATAGAACTATTGTGTAATTTTATTTATTGGTGTACCGTGTAATACATGTTTAACTGTAATTTCAACCTGGTCGATGTTTACCAGTCATTGTTAAATTATGGCCTTGGTTGTTTATGCATATTGAGTTGTGTTGTCCCATCTACGTGTACATGTAAACCGGTTTGTAAGCCAGTCAATGTTAGCATATTGACTTTAAAGTGGTTCGTGTTTATAACCAGACAACATTGTATTTTTTTTGTTTTTGTTTTTTGAGGTGTTTTTTTTACTGACTTATTGATACTTATCGAAATCAACCAGTCTGTTTATCAGTTTGTTTATCCAGTACAGTCGGCGTTAACTTATGGGTTTAACTGATTATCGCATAGTATACAAAATGTTGTTGAAGAGTCTTAAACCAGATATTGTAATAATTGTGTACATTTTTTCCAGATGTCTTTGATTTTTTTCATGAAAGTGTACAATTGTTTAATTACAGTTGGTTTGGTTTTGTATCCCTGAATCTTTCATAATGTGTTGAGGAGCTGTATTACAAATTGTAAGGTTGTAACTGTATGTACTTGCACTTGAAGGTTGTAAACAATCCCCCTGAATTAATGTAGACAGTACTTAGATGAACGTATAGCTCCAAGTCAGGAGCTGGTAAATTCTTTCAGTACGGTACACTTCACATATGACTTGAAACTCGACATGTTGTTTAGTGCTGGGTGATTTAGTGCAACTTACTGTTTGATTGCAATTAGGCAAAATAGTCTTGCGTTACTTCTTTTTTTTCTACATCTATTTTTAGATTATGCCAGGCAATCATAGGCGGCGGAACAGGGGGGTCCAGGGGGGTCCAGGGGGGCATTGCCCCCCCCCCCCCCCCCACCCCACTTTTCCACTTTGGGCAGTTCCACACGAGAAAAACAGAAAAGGGCAGCAGCCGGCCGGCACCGGCACTGCTTTCAAAAGTGTTCCACCGCACCTGCAGGCAATCTTTTACAAGATGGCCTCCCCATTTTGTTTTTTTTCGAGATAGCTTTCTCTGACACTGAAGTACCGTCATTGATTCAGAATATGCAATCAATCAACCAGGAAGCATTTCTTCTCTTCCATTTACTTTTTCATGGTGTTTGGGAGAGAAAAAAAACCCAACAAAACACGTGGCCATTAAAAGGAAGTGGCTGGCATGGGACGCTAAACATGTTTGTTTGCCTTAGTTGTTACTCATCTGGGTCCAATTTCATGGATTCCATAATGCTGAATTCGGTGCTAACGGCCTGCAGTTCTGTGCTAATGGCCTGCAGTTCTGTGCTAATGGCCTGCAGTTTGTGCTGTGGCCTGCAGTTCTGTGCTAACGGCCTGCAGTTCTGTGCTAACCGCCTGCAGTTCTGTGCTAACCAAGAAATTCTGTGCTAACCAAGAAATTCTGTGCTAACCAAGAAATTCTGTGCTAACCAAGAAATTCTGTGCTAACCAAGAAATTCTGTGCTAACCAAGAAATTCTGTGCTAACCCCGTAAGCACATAATACTTAGCTATGGGACGTATGCATCTGAGCAAGGCAAAATTCCTCACTTTTCTCTGAACTACTCCAACCGATAGCACAGAATTTTCTGCTATATTAGTGGCAATTTTTCTGTTCTGGATTCCATGAACCTGGGTTTATTTAGTAAAATAAGTGTGATTGGTATTCTTGGTACAGATAGATACTCTTGATCAGATTTATGTAGTTAATTTGGATGCTTGGATTTGCCACTCTTGTTTCAGCTTTTCACTTCTTGCTAGTACCCCTTGAATAATACTGACGAAATTGGTTGGGCTGGATATTTTAGTTGGTAGAGCACCTGTACCTTAATCCGGAGGTTGCAGGTTCGATTCCCGCTCTAGTTTGTTTTACATTGTTTTCTGTATCTGCCATGGAGGCAGCAGCCGAAAATCAAAAACAAATTGCCCAGCACTACTAACTGATGAGATCGTTATTGCGTATCCGTACATTCTATCTTGGGTGTTGGATCCGAGAATGTTTGGCACAATCAAATGTAGATTTACCGTGACAACAGGTGGTTACCATGACAACAGGGTTACTCCTGTTTGATATGAGTATACTGTAGTGTTGTTCATTTTAGCCCATTTGTATCATGTCCATTGTATAAAAAAAATATTGAAAAATTAATCGTAATATGGCTTGCATAGAAAGATTGAGGCATGTAATGCGAGGAATATATGCTGCTGGGAAGAGGATTATTCTAAGTAACAAATCATGGAATTGAATATATTA
The DNA here is from genome assembly GCA_037893225.1 of Hippasteria phrygiana. Classification (NCBI taxonomy): domain Eukaryota; kingdom Metazoa; phylum Echinodermata; class Asteroidea; order Valvatida; family Goniasteridae; genus Hippasteria; species Hippasteria phrygiana. Next base: position 1,994,732 of record JAZGUH010000093.1, read on the forward strand.
AAGAAGAATTATATTGAAAGTGAAGTCCAGAAGAAGTGTGACCGGAAAGTGTTCTATTTTTGTACCTGTTGTTCTTCTAGTTTGTTTGTGTATATTATTATTCTGCCAACAAATACATGTAAATATCCAAAAAGTAAGTTAAAAATAAAATGAGAAAAAAACATCAAAAATAGGTGAAACTGGGCAAGACCGAAGGATGCAGGGAGGAATGAGGGGAGAGAAAAGAAGATGGGGGAATAGTTAGAAAAAAGGAAGGGTGGGGGGGGGGGGTGAGAGAGAGAGAAGAGACCTGAAACAAGGGTAATAAAATATTCCAAGCCGACCAGGGTAAGCAAAAGTGTACATACACGCTGTAGCCCTGGCCCTAAAGCCTGCCTACCCAAACTTGAAACATTTACATACAATAAACATATCTGATTTAAAGAATTCTTGTGACAAAAATGAAAATGAATTAAACTGCTGCAAACTGCAAACTGACTGGATTGACCTGACATATATAAGTCAACAGAATTGGCTGGTCTAACATTTCGAACTTAAGCAAGTTCTTTATCAAAGGGAAAAATATTGCTTAAGTTCGAAATGTTAGACCAGCCAATTCTCAGTTTGTTTTAAAACAAAAACTCTGACAACACAAACAGTTTCAAAAACTAATATAGAAGGTGCAGGGAAGCAAAAACCGAAATTAAATAATCGTAAAATTCATTTAAAAAAAAAAATTATAAGCTATATCTACATAAAAGGGCAAGCAGGTGGGAAAAGGGCAAGAAGTGTGCCCCTATATTCGCTACCCTATGGAGACATGAAAACAATACAAAGGGACTGAATAGGTCTCATGGGTTAGGTTGTCTCCACAAGGAATTTTGTGTCTATGGGGGTTTGCATGTGTTTTCTTCCTCCATGAGCACAGGAACAAAGGGGAGAACAATGCAATGTCTCAACAGGGATGCACAAATGGGAATGTGTGTGGTTACACCATGGAGGAGGTAGGTTACACTGTGTGTAATTTAAAGGGAGGTAGGCCTATGGGGAGTTTTGCAAATGTGCATGTTGTGAAGAGTAGACAATTCTATTGGAAAAGAATATTTTGCAGTTTTGTTTCCAATAGAATTGTCTACTTTTCTGAAATTAATTTGTGTGCATAATCTCATCTCCCAAGTTAGAGAAGTTCGCAACATGCGAATTTGCAACCCCCACACTGATCACGCATACTTCCCCACCCCTTGACCCCACAGAGCTAGAGAGAGCAACTTATTAATTAATTAGTACAGCGCCCTCTTTTGACGACGCACTGACAGCTTAGAATCTACCCTGACGTCTACAGCGTCATTTGCACAATGAGCAAAACGAGCACCATACAATTTGCATTTTTGCTGCAGTCTTGACAACTGACAGTGACACTGGCAAACACTAGTCATACTGCACTGCGTTGGAACAACCCGACAAATTCCATGAGAATGCCAGGTAATTTTTTTAATTTATTAATCTACCTATGTAGAAAGCATGAAGTACACATTATCCACCATGGTTTGCGACTGCCTTTTCAATTTTGTAATGTCTTACTTGTTTTCTTGTTTTTGTGCCAATGTTTCTTTTTTTTTTGTGTGAATGATCAGCAGTACACTGTCACTGTCAGTGTCATGACTGTACACTGACAGTGATGATGTCTTTGTATAAACGTTAGAATACTTTTCATTCATCCATTCATTTTTATTCATTTTTCAAATTTGTGGGCATTATCCAGAGTTGTATTCAAGTCCCTGCAAGTCCTTTCACAAGTCCTTTCGCAAGCCCAGTCAGAAGTCCTTTCATAAAGCTGGTCACAAGTAACTAGATGAACAATGACAAAGGAATGCCTTTGTCACAGCTCATTTGAATAACTTGTGATTGTGATTAGGAATGGAGGGCTTGTGACGGACTTGTAGGGACTTGCAGGGACTTGTGAAAGGACTTGCAGGGACTTGAATACAACTCTGGCATTATCCCACATCAAGGCAAGTCTTATTTATCATTTGCATACATTTCTGACTTCCATTGTCATAAGTACAAATACTTTGAAATCATTAAAAAACTTGCCAAAAAGAAAAGGTTTTGACTTTTGTATAGGCCAGGGCAGTGCTACATCACACAGGTCGGTAGATTACGTGATGGCATCCAGCTGTGTCGGTGAAAACAATGACGTGTTTCACCGGCATTAACATAGGTTAAGAAGTTTCCGGATGTCCGCGCTGGCCTTCAGGCCTACTATTGGAATCATGAGAGCAGTTCCTTAGCCTTAACTTCAAAATGCCAACCAAATTTGTGTAATTATCAGTAGGGCTGCATTACAAAATTTCAGTCTGTATGCCTGATTCATCTAAATACAGGGCAGAAGTTAATGAGCATACACGATGCTGTCCGGAGCGGGGACACGTTAGAGTTGGAATCGATGGTCAAACGTGGCGCCAGCATCAATGAAGTAGACTCCAAAAACAAATTCACAGCACTGCACTGGGCCTGCCACTCTGGAGCACTTGAGGTAATGAAAAGAGTTTACTTTCATACCCCCAACGAGAATTGGTAAGAAACGGCAAAATATTGGAAAATAACCATCCATTTGTGTTCAGAATTGTGTTAACACTTGGCACTTTAGTTGGGCAATGTTCACACAATATAAGGGGCTGTCCATAAAGTATGTACGCACAAAGGGGGGGGGGGAGGGAGGGGGGGAGGTTGTTGACATTGCCTACACCATGCGTACAGGGGGGGGGAGCCAATGCGTACCGTACGCAGACCGACAATTTGCTTTTAATGAATTGTCATGAAATCAATGTACTATCTAATATAAATAACTACCAGGACCAGCTTTTGTGCATCGAAAAACAGTTATAACACAGTACCCTTCACCCCAACCAAAAGTAAATTTATCTTCCCAGCGCCACCGCCAGCCAACTCCGGCCTATTTTATAAACCGGCAGTGTACACCGGAAACGTACAGGTGTACTTGTATCAATTCCACCCGCGTGCTGTCCAAAATCGCTCATGTATACTGGAGGTAAACAAAAGAACAAAAAAGGTATACGTCTTGTATATCAACTGCCTCTTGTTTAAACACATATTTTCGTGAAAAGCATTATTCACTTTCTCAATAAACCACTCATGAAACGTCAAGAGCAAACTATGCAAAAAATAGTTTATCAGGATTTTTTTTTTTTCCTTTTTTGGTTCATGTCATCGTTGACTGCTGTTTTGGTTTAAAATGTACATTGTATCACTGTTTAATCATTTCCAGGTCCGTTAATAAAAATGTTTGCAATTTTTTCTGTCAACATTTTGTGATTTATTTCAGTCTTTGGATGCGACATGCGAATCATACTACTACAGCAGGTGTACTGTGACGTTTATTGATGCTAGAATTGGGTAGTCTGAGAAGTCAAAAAGAGATATGGAATACGTATGTGTACAGGGGGGAGGGGGGTTAGAGCCACTGCGTATGCCATGCGTAATGCCATGCGTACAGGGGGGTGCGGGATAAAAAAAAGTCGGCATTTTGTGCGTACGTACTTTATGGATGGCCCCTAAGGGAAGAAAGTTAGTGTTTTCTGTGTCATATGTTTTTGGCATAGAGAATGGTCACTCAGTGTTCACATACGCATTGATTTCTGCCTAATTTTTTTAAGGCAGGTTTGGTTATTTTCTAAGATTCTGCTGATCCTGCCTGATTTTGGTGGGGGTATTCAAGCAAACTTTTTCCGAGGTAATTTGACTATTTAAGGAAGTAGACACTTTTTGTACTCTCTGCAGCACATTTGTGTGGTCGCTGGACTTGTTTTTAGATTTATTCTGAATGTTTATTCTCATTTGTGCACAGTGTCTTCATTGGTTGTTGTGGCACGGAGCAGACGTGAATGTTAAAACACCACAAGGATGGACCCCAGTGCACATCGCTGCGATCAGAGGCCAAGATCAATGTATCCAGGTTGGTTATAGATCAGGTCCTCGCACGTCAATCAAGTCAATTGCAAAGTTTTTGTGCTAAACTGTGACAGTTGAAGAGGGACCAGCATTTATTTTGTATATTTATTTTAATTCTTTCTGGTAATGAAACCAAGGATTTCTCGAAGGCACAGCTCAAAAGCCTGAAGAAACCAGTAGGAAGGAGACGAAGAAACGTTCAGTTTTAGAAGTGGCAGGAAAACCCCAGAATGATATTCTGCAGAAAACCCAATCCAAATGTCGGCCCTGGTGGGATTCGAACCCGGGTCACAGCGGTGGAAGGCGAGGAAAGTACCACCAAGCCAACCCGACTCCCCAGCAACACAATAGTTTGACTAGTTATCAGTTGTGCTGTGATGTTATTGTGTATGTGTAAGGTGTGTCACAAATCAATTTTTCATAATAATCACTAGTCCTTGTTCAATCTTGCTGTATATTGCCATTTCCTTCTATCTCCCTGTGCAGGCGCTGGGCACCAGTGGAACAAGTATGAATTGCCGTGATCTACGCGGTAATACGCCGGCCCATCTGGCAGCAGCGCATGGCAATTCCTATACCCTAAGTTCAATCCTTAGAGCAGGAACGGTACGTCAACCATAATCCTTCTTTCAGTTGTCAAAGCAACTTATGTTTTTGCAGATTTATTTCCTTGTATTATTCAAGATTGTTCAGGATTTTCATTGTCTTGCATTTCTCAACCCACACGACCGTAAGGAGTTATAAAATGATAATTTAGGAACTGTAAAAGGTAATAGGGGATCGTTTTTCCTGGATGAAATGATTAGTTTGAAGTTAGTATACACCATATGCCTTTGCTGTAATTTTCAGAAATAAATGGATTTGGGGGTTAGTATTTTATAGCGTGCTAGCAAATACTGTATCACTGACCTGTTTAAAGTTTTGTGTGCATAGATGCTGGGAAAACAGAGAGAAAAAATTATGTTCTAGTAGTCTGGTTCCCTGACCCTACTTTAGACAAAACGGAGCAATTTATAGAGCATTTTTGCAACAACCCTGTATTTAGTGCATATAGAGATGGTTCAATTCACATTCTCTTAAATGCAGAAATCTTCTTTGTTGCACAAAGTCTGATACATGTGCCACAGTTTTTTTGTGTTTTTTTGCAGGATATCCAAGCCAAGAGCATATTGCTCTCGAACATGTTAGATCGACCCTGTAATGAGCCTTTTCTTTGTGTAGGATATTGAAGCCAAGAACATGACTGGTTGGACGCCTGTCCATGTCTCGTCTTACCACGGCAGACTCGGCTGCCTGCAACTGCTGGTCAAGTGGGGAGCGAGGACAGACGATACAGACAGCACTGGCAATATTGCTGGTAGGACATAGTGTTGTTTTTTTTTAATCAGAAAATCTGTTAGTCCATACTCCATGACATAAGAAAGGTCCAGTTTGCGTGTTTGGGGGAGGGGGTGGGGTTTGGGTGAACCAGTTTTTCCTAGTATGACCAATGGAACTTTGGAAGTATTTCCGGTAGTGTATTGTATAGCGTAGTAGCGTTTTTGGCAACGTTTTTGTCATTTTCTTTTCCCAGCCCACCTTGCAGCCTGTGAGGGTCACCTTCCCTGCTTGAAGTTTCTAGTGAGTCATGAATCGAGTCTTTCTGAGACACTCGGAGCAAGGAACGATAACGGTGAGACACCCAAGACACTGGCATCTCAGTTCTACAAGCAGAACTGTGTGGATTACATCAACGGAGTAGGTGAGGAGTAAACGCAAAAACCATTGCCTACTCATACTTTGTAAAAGAAAACTATATTTCTTGGTTATCAAAGCTTTAGAATAAATTTTCAAAGAAAACTGGCAGGAGCGGGATTTGAACCTGCGACCTCCAGAATACTGTACCAGTGCTCTACCGACTGAGCTATCTTGCTGTATGTTGGTGGGCTCCGAAATTGTCAGTGTCTTTGTTTGAGGGGCGCTGATCAGAAGTCATAAATTCACAATGCCGTTTAGCCAGGGATAACGCCCCAACTTTACAATACAACCTGAAATTGGTCTCAGCCTCCAAGTATGCATTCCTTTGTAACAGTCCTTGCTGAAGCTTCTTCAGCTTACCTTAAAGAAATATTTCTTTGTAATCTCCATTTTGTTTTTTTTCTAGAATGGGAACGTGACCATCCTGAAGATGAAGAAAGTAAGTTAGCCATTATTAAAGGCAGTGTACATGATTGGTCATTGTTGCAATTTTCAGAAATGGGCGGATTTGGGGGTCAGTATTTTATAGGAAATATCGCTCCACTGACCTGTTCAAAGTTTTGCGTTGTTAGATGGCAAAAAAAAACGAGAGAAAAGCAGCGCTCGTTTTCAACCGTCGGGCGAATGATAGCCTTTAGTCAAGGCACGCGTGGCTATCTGGGCGTATGACGGGCCCCAGATATGCCATCATGTCTGGGGCACCCTACTCGTCAGGGTAGTCACGCGCGCCTTGACTAAAGGCTACAGGGCAGTTTTCCACCGATTTCCAGCTGGAAATCGTTGAAAAACGATATAAATTTCCACTTTACTTGACAACGACAGCACACCTGGTGCCATCATTTCACAGGATGATTGAGACTACTATTAACTTACAGTCTAGTAATGTATTTCTTAAAAATTCAGTAAACAAAAATTGGAGAAATACCAATCGTGTACACTACGTTTAAGCTCAGTTCTAAATGTAGAATCTTGAGGGAGCAAACAATTATTAGAGATTTTCAAAATTTCTGTCATTGTCAGAATTTTTCTGTGGGAGCTAATTTTTTAGGGGGGCTGTGGCAGATCAAAATGTTTTGGGGTTGGTTAATTTTAATTTTTAGGAGCAAGATCCCCCTTCCCCATCCTCGCCGAATAATACATGCAGCCTTTATGTTTCTATTTTACTACATGCATTGGGGTATTGTATGACCATTTGGTTTCTAAGTTTGAGAGGTTCATTGTCATATCTCTCTCTATCCATAGTGGGGCTGTGTCGAATTACCAAATATTTGAATACCTTTTTGCTAGTTCGAGTATTCGGAAAAAACTGCACGTACAGATACGACTCTGATGCTATTTTAATAGAAAAGTTACGGAGCTTAGCAGTGTCAAATGCCGTATTTTTTTCAACAGTAACTTTTTGTGGATGAAGGTTTATTTTTCCGATTTGGTACCCTTGACACTTATAAAATAATTACTGCAAAAATGCAGGCTGGAGGTTGGTTTCTTATTATCAGAACATTATATGTACCTGTAATGATCTTGATACGACAGGCGCATGGAAATAAAATCTAGAACGAGTGGTTTAAAATATCGATCGCCGCACGTAACACACTGGTGTGCTTTGCATGCAACTTTTTACCGGTGCGGCATGCAGATGCACTCGATGCGTGAAAAACTTGATTGGCGAGTATCGAATATTCCAGTTTTTGAATAATCAAATACTGAATTATTCGAAAATGAACAGCCCTAATTCATACCTTTTTTTTTCCAAGATCGTATATACTGCCCTCAAGAGGCTGTGCAGGACTAGATACAAAGAGAAACAATAACTTAAAGCGGCTTTTAGGATCCTTAAACCTGAAAGACGAAACATTCATCTGGGGCTGCCACTGTTCTCAGGATTGCTCCTGATTTTTCATTTATCCTTTTTCTTGTTTTGGTCTTTAGACCTGGCCTTCCCAGCCCACATTGCAGCATATACCGGTGACCTGAGCCATCTTAAGATGCTGATCGAGCAAGGTGTGGTCAACATCAATGAACGAGACGAGAAAGGCTCTACTCCGGCCCACAAAGGTATCAATGTTAGCCAGTCAATCGTGGATTATGATTACACTTTGATGTGCGTTGTTGTAGGTGCTATATACCCTGACAAAATGACAAAAAAATAATTAGTAATATAGAAAGTAATATAAAACTTTCAAAATATAGTAGCTACACATGTTATAGTTACACTTCATTGCCTTTTGCATTAAAAACCAATAGTTTTCAGTGGTTGTGAAACTGTTATTCCTAGCTAAAAAAATCTATTGTTTGTAACTTTTGTGGTGCATCACACAGTGATACACAAAGTCTTGTGTTCAGTATTCAATAAGACATTTATTTATATTCAAACACCACCATAAATAAATAAATAAATATATATTTATTTTCTTATTCAAACAACACATCAGAAAAACTAAGCAACCGTTGACAATGTTTTTGTCCGTGACTAATATGTTGATGTCATCTGGTTTGTCTTCAGCTGCAGGTAACGGTCACCTTGAATGTCTTCAGTGGCTGGTTGAGATGGGAGCAAATAGTAAGTGGATTTTATTTGAGTTTTTACAATGTTAGGAAATTGTATATTGTTAATTTGTGGGTTTTGAATAGGCCATATTTTTGAGTGATTGAGTGAGGGATGACATCCTTTTTAGACAGCAGAGTTGTAATCACAAGTCAATCACAATTGACCTATCGCCGTTTACGAGTTAACCACGCCCCTTAGACAACTTTATGAGAATTTTGTGTGGTAATTTTTGTTTGTCTCAGATTTTGCGCGTTCCACGTGGAATTATAATTGATGTGATTGGACAATAACTCACAAGCTGCGTTGACGCCATTCGACCGCGATAGGTCAATTGAGTTAATCACAAGCTACATGGGATAAACAATGACAAATGAATGCTTGTGTTCGAATAGATGGCTTGAGACCAGAATTGTGAAGTGACTTGTGATTGACTTGATTACAACTGTTAAACAGGTGGTATTATTTGCAGTACTACTGCTGGTTTTGGTTTGTTTTTTTGAGGTACTAGTATTCCCAACGAGGTAGCTCTAATAATGACCTCATTCTAGATTTGTGACTACATACAGGCAATTTCACCATAGAAAAATGTATTACCAACAAAGAGTTAATGAGGAATCCATAGCGTTGGGCGACTCAGTCGACATGTCAGAGTCGCGACAACTAACGCTAGTCGCCACTCCGACTCCGGCTATTGACAAAGTCAACTTTTTTCCAGGTTTCAAAATCTTATGAAGTAAATGTGTCCAATACCTTTCAAAAATACTGAAGAAAAGGGTCCAGAATCATCTTATTGATTAGAAATTGGGAATAGTTTGATTTAATGGATTTTAATTCATTTTATGCATGGAGTTTGGAAATGCCACACACTTAATTTATTCGGAACACTTGCGAAGCAATTCTCCAAAAAAAAAGAATTGTTGAAACACAACAATCTCCAAAATATGCAAAAAAGTTGATGTTTTTCGTGCCATTTTTCTTTTTACAGTTCACATCCAAAATTCAGCCGGAGAGACTCCGCTGGAGGTAGCCACTCGCTTCGCTCAACTGGCATGCGTCAAACTCCTCAAAGGAGACGAATCGGGTAAGAAGTCCAAACACACTGTTGCGTGTACAGTGGTGTGCAAAATTATTCAAACACTTGACATATCTGAAGAAATTGATATTTAATGCCTGGTTTACATTTTTCACCTGTATTAAATAGAAAAGGTAATTGTTGTGAGCATACATGTAACTCACATTAGTATCTGCCAGTCCTACCATCTTTTTTATCAAACTCTAATATTTGGTGTGTCCACCCTTGGCAGCAATCACTGCGGCACATCTTTCGGGTATATTTCCTGAGAGTTTCTACACTAATGCTGCTCCAAGTCTTCTGAAGTTCATTCCAGAGGGTTTCATTTGAATGTACATTGGTATATTGATTTTATCACAAACCTAAAATATGCCAAGTGTGCGAATAATTTTGCACACCACTGTACATTGGTGCAGTGGTATGCTGAGAAGGTATATTTTTGGATGGTTGAGGGGCAAGCACTGTCCTTTTTATCCATTGACCAATTGGAGTCGACTGCATGCCTATTGTATGCACAGTTCTATACCCAAATATTTATGCACCAGAAAATTGGTTTGCTGTGTAGACCACATTTCTGAGTTTCAAAAAGTTTCAACATTTTTTGAAAATTTACCTATCGTCGTAGAAATTGTGTGTGCTGCTTGTGAAATATTGTCCACTTACTTAAGTTAGAATTCATCGTGAAACGTGCAATAGGTCAATAATCCTAAAATTTCAGATTTTTTTGAAAATTTCATTTACCATTTGAGAAAGATTCTGCTGGGATTGTAATCAAACCTTCCTAACTTTATCATTTACAAATATGCCTAAAAAAATCCCCCCCCCTTTTTTTTGTGGGGGGGGGGGGGGTCATTTTGATTTGTTCCATTTTGGTTAGAGGGGTATAGCAAGTCTAATAAAAGGGACTTCAGCTTCTGGAATTAGGGCCATCTTATGGTCACTCTTCTTCAGGGGCATGCTGGCACAGAGATGAAACTTTTCCGATTTTAATCGGAAAACCGACTTTTTGACTTTTCCCAATGAAATTTCCGATTTTTGTACAATTTGTCCCACAAAATTAGATTTTTTAACGATTTTGCCACAATGTGTGATTTAATTTGAATTATAATTAAGAAGAAAACTTGATGAAAAAAGTTGATGAAAACGGCATGTAAAAATTATCGCGAGCATAGTTTTAATCTTTCACCAGTCATAAATGGAGTGTTTCTACGGTAGAAACACCGAGATGTACACTGATCGGAGCCTTAACCGGCTGGATAAAAGGTTAAACATTGACCTGTGAAACATGCAAAAATTACCGCGCAAGCGTCAGTGTGTGGTGCGTGCGTACGCGTGCACCTGGCAGATGCAACGGTACCAGTGCCACCGTATAACCTGCACCGCGCCGCGCCCGCTAGCACAGCGGGTGGCGCGGTGTAGGTTGTACGGTTGTACCGTTGCATATTGCCGGCCCGGGTAGGGACATGAACGATCCGATGGATAAAATCATGTTGTGCGATTTTCTGAGGTTTCAGATTTAGTATAAAATGCAATGCTTTAAAAATCACAATGATTACCTCGAGGATGGCGAAGAGAGCATAAGTGATACATTTCACTGACAGTTGTTGGAACTTGAGAAAAAGACGAGAATTTTCCCATGTACGTAAGTGGAGTTTGGTTGAATCATGGACATAATTGAATGGTGTCACGAATGGTGCCCTTTTCTGTCTGACTTTTTCCTCGACTTTCTCAAGCAAGAAGTGAACTTTTTTATGAGTCCGTGACTCTAACCGTAAATCAGACTTTTCAATTTTGTTAAAGCACTGAACATTTTTCTCATCGTAAAATTTACAGGAGGCAGTGTCCGGAAATTGGACATGAAGTGTATTGTACATGTACATGTGTAACTGCAGCATGGCCCAGATTTCGGACACGTATTTTTGTCCGACCAATTTTCCGATTTGTTTTCCATATGCCAGTTTCATCTCTGCAATAGGAGTAATGCATGAATATTTGCCCTTGATGTTATCTGATGTTTTCGTTTCCATTCAGACTCTGATGAAGGTCCTGCGGATTATGCCGTCGATGACGAGGACAATGAAGATAAGATTGCCAGACTGTCCGCTGATCACGGGACGGGGGAAGGTGACGGTGACTCCATCCCACTGACTGGCAAACAGAAGGAAGAGAGTAGAGGTAGGATATAAAGTGGGATGAGATAAGGGGGAATTAAGAGGGGATTAGTGATCTTTGAGGTAGGAGATTATGGGACTGTCTGCTGATCATGGAAGGGGGGGGGGCACAACTTCATTCTGACGAGAACTGGAAGAAGCTAGAGGTTAGGAAATAAGCAGGGTAAGGAGCAAGATGGAATAAGGGGGATTAAGAAGGTAGTAGATTATGGGATAAGCTTGATAGACTGCTGATCTCAGCACAAGTTAAGACTTAATTCTACTGTCTGGGAAACAGGATGCTATAGGTAAGAAACCTAGGGAGTTTAGATATTGTGATCCTGCAGCCTGTAATAAGGAGGCAGGCCGGAACGCTATACACTTGGTTGTTTGTTACTTGGCCTTAGCCTAAGAGGGATGTAATATTGTAATATAAAAATAAAGTACAACTTCAAATTGGCAGAAATGGAGTTTTAGGGAAACTTGGTGAACCGTGATCACGGTGTTCTTGCAGGTCGTGCTATGAAACGTGTGGAGGAACTGGAGAGGTTGATGGGTATCGCTAAACAGAACTATCATCAGTTGGGTGGACGGCTGGATGAAGACAGAGAGATCAGGCAGCGAGACAGGGAAAGTGAACGGTGAGTTTAAGAAATAGATCAAGGGATGATGCTGAAGATAATTGAATTGGGCATGATTAATCCAAGCCCCAATGGACAAAAATGACAGAGTATTCGAGTCCCTGCAAGTCCTTTCACAAGTCCTTTCATAAAGCCTTTCATAAAGCTGGTCACAAGTAACTGGATGAACAATGACAAAGAAATGCCTTTGTCAAAGCTCATTTGAATAGCTTGTGATGGGACTTGCAGGGACTCGAATACAACTCTGAAAAATGATATCAAGTTACCTTTCAACCTTCTCATCTGTGGGTCAGTGTGCCATACCGAGGAGGTTACAGTGTCAGACTCGTGTATGGTCTTATGGGCATCTGAACCCCACTGGGTATCATGGTGCTCATGTTCTTAGGCAAGACACTTTACTACACTTGCCTCTCTCCAACCAGGAGTATAAATGGGTATCTGCACAGAACTCATCCCATGGCCAGGGTAATAATTGTGAAGCGCTTTGAGACATTACAGGGGTGAGATTTGTCAGGATTTTTCCCAATTTCAGAATTTTTAAAGAATCTCTTTTGCAATCTTGAATTCCTGAGGTGTTGTCCTAAAAGTATTTTTTATCTGTAAAAGTGGATATGGATCAATAACAAGCAGGAATTCGTGCAGGAGCCGCGTCGTCCACCTATGAATCAGTAAAGCATAGTAAATGTTTTAGCGCCCTCTTCTATTGAGCCGTGTCGCGAAAACGAATTTGGCACAAGAAGAAGAACATTAACGCTAAGCGTTTATAGAGCCCCGTCTGTGATGCGGCTAAAAACATATGTTTTCAGGGGGTGCCTTTAGGCAAATACAAGGCATATGTTGATCTGGGGTCCTCATGGATTTTTCATTTTTGACCAATCTTGCCCCTGACATTAATTAGTATAAGGTGCTATGTTAGCACAACATTATTATTTTTCTATGAGACGTTGAAGAAATCTTTGGGCGTGGCACCCCCCAAATTAAAGTGCTAATTTCCAATAAGGCATTCCACTTTGAAGATTAACGCCCAGCGAGCTCATGCTATCAGCTCGCTGGGCATTAATGCTACCGGTTTTAAACAACAATGAAATGATCCCATGTATCAACATGCTCGAAAATGGCCAGATGAAGGTGCTTGGTGTTGTCTGTCCAACAGGGTAATAGGTGAATTGGAATCCCAGTTAGAATATGAGCGTCTGCGACGTGAGAAGCTCGAGTCTCAGCTGGACCAGTGCCGGTCTGAGATCCAGCATCTCAATGCTCAGCTGGAGAGAGCCTCGTCAGTGGGAGTGGTGAGTACTAAGGATCCAATAAGAACTTTATCCAGTGGTTGTAACGGGGGTCAATTTAGGGGGAACCAGGGGTACGCTAACTTTCTAGGTTGCTTCAGAGAGAAAACACAAAAATGCATAGCTTTTGGGTGGACAACCACCATCTCCAGTAATTTGGATTGCAATACCAGAATTTTTCTTTGCTGTGCCGCATTCCTTGCTGATGAATGGAAAGTCAGGTAGCTTGAATAACTGAATATCATGAGGTCAAAACTGAAGCCTAGAGCTCATTAAAGCCCAGTCGGCTTGTCAAAATTTTTCTAGTTTGCAGCAGTCATTTAATGTTTAGGAATGGCCAAACCACGGAGAAAGAACCCCATTGGTGGAGGTCTTGCATAGTTGCAATGAATGTTTATTATTAACAGCTCTGGCTTGGACTACTTCAATCCCCAGAGATGGATTAGCCAGAGAGCTGCAGTTGGATTCTTTCGTAAAACACTGGCGGCCAGTAGACCACACTCTTCATGAATATGTTTCACCATTTGTTTGTTGGCTAGAGTGAAGAAGAGAGCAAGCCCAAGAAGAAGAACAAGAAGAAACCACGACAGACAGACGGCGGTGTGTTCATCAAGAGGACCGTCACCAAACCTGCAGTCAGTAAGAACTTGGACCTCTTCTAAGGAATCCTTTGGCATGGTAGATACCGTACATTGCATTTGAAAGTTAACCTGGGAATGGGAATTTCTCTTCCCAAGGGATTCATTTTCATTTCACAAAATGTAAAAAATAAATTACCCCGGAGTTGGAAAATATTTTCACACCTTTTCTCAAAAATGGAAAAATAATTTTCCACTTGAATTTGCGCGGGGGGGGGAGGAAGGTGTCTAGGAATTCTTTTCACAAAATTTCCTATTCCTATTGCAAGTGATTTATATATGTAGATTGTCTTTTATATTAGATCATGTGAAGACTTTCGGTTTGTATAAAAATTATATTGATGTATTCATTTTTCAAAGTACCTCGAGTCTTTACTGCAGTCTTGCAGTATGGTATGAATCATAAAACGGCAGCACCAATGTCAAGAGTTCTAAAAAAGTTTGATTACACTTTTGTAACAGGAATTGTAGATAATTATGACAAACTGTGTATAAAAAAAATTTAAAAATGTAAAGATGCGCCATCTGTTGTAACAATTTTTTTTTATAAATTGTTGTTCTCGTTTCGATGAGGTTTGCTGATGCAGCTCCATAAGTAGTATTTGCTGGGATTGTGTGTAGAATGGGAAGCTCGCTGAGGCATGTCAGTTGACTGGAGTGTGAATGTTGCTGATGAAACTTATCGAAGGTTGAGATACGAGTTGTGCGATAAGGTTCTTTTCAGAACCAAAACCTCTCGTTAATTGAGATCAACACATGGTGTTACCGCGAAACGATATTCCACCATGCAAAGCCTCAAAACTTATAATTGTTGTGTTCGTTGCATTCTTCTGGTAGTTTAAAATCAATTGTTTTCTGATTTTAGAGATTAATTGCAATTTAAAGGTTTAGAAATCATGAAAAAAATTTTAAACTGCTGTACATTTCCACATGGAATATTAAAGTCAGTGATAAATTTAACAGGCCTTCATTATTTTTTTGTTTTCCTTTCTTATTTACAAACTTTCAATTTCAAAAAAGAAAGAAAAAAAGTTGGACAAAACGAGCAAGTTCATTTGCATGATGTCTTTGTATGTTTTAATATTATACATGTAAGGACCACACCAACTTGAACAAGAACTGCGATTGGTCCATTGGAATGGACTTCTTACACTGTGAACATCTAACAATGCACATATATTGTTACTGGACAGATTAGTCCTGGCTTCCAATATATGAAATACATTTTTTTTTTACATTCCAAAGTATAAAATAAAACATTGCATTGATTACAAGAAGATGGGTGCTGAAAAGGCTATCATTATAGACAAAAGTTTGAGCAGTTCACCCAAGCTTTTATGGGCAGGATGAATGCGGCCATGATGGGGGGGGGCTTTGTACGGCGACGAGCATTGTTGTCACCCAAAGTTAAAATTGGCAAAAGGCTGGTATGTGGAGGCCCCCACGCATGACTTACTCAGTGGGACTATTACTGGCCAATAACATAGAAGATAGGATTTGTCTGTAGCCATGCACATTCTAGAATCTTACATCAAAATCTGGACTGGTTTTTCTCTCAGTCGCATATGGCACTCCATACTTGATGAGATGACCCCAAGTGACCTCTAAACGTAGCTTTATGCCACATTTCAATTACACTATATTTTTATCCGGAAATTCAGAACTCCAGTAAAAAAAAATCTGATCTTCACTTCACTTGATGATGCATGGCAGAAAAACACAAAAATCCCGAAAAAGGGAACATCATCCAACCTGAATGAAGCAATTTCTTAACTTAACATCTGGGAAAAAAACAGTTACGTTGCTGGTCATATGTGGGCCGACTGGTGCCCTACTACCATGGACATGACTTCAATGCTGTAGTGACCCGTTTGTTGGGCTGAAACCGGCTGGGAACTTCTGAAGCTCTGGAGGATTGTCTTGACCGCTTCCAATTCGGTATAAAACTCCTCCTAAATGGAAAGATACATAGGCAGAGTTAACCCCTTGTGCCTGGCTGTTATTGATGGGGGGCTGGTATGCCAAGAACAGGCTTCGCAGCCAAGCGTAAATGTAAACAATAGGCACCACACTGAATAGAGTGGTTCTATTCATTACACTCCCATTCAAGAACAATATAGTTGAAACATGAATGGATTGAGTATGTGCAGGAATATGCATATAGACGACAACCGGCCAGGAAGTCTTTTTCAAATCGTGGCTATGGCTGAAGTCCGTATTGAAGATGTTACTGGCCAGATATTTATTTAATTATATTTTAAATGGAAATCACTCGAGGTAAAGGGTCACAAACAGAGGTGGTGGGGTCGGCCACATTTGGAGTTGCCCTTCTCATGTTTCATTGACTTATTGTCTATTCTGATTAACCCTAAACCTTCAATATCCACCAGGAGATTTTGGAGGATTTTTTAGGATTGAGGAAAGTAGGGCCCAGACAATATTACTTGGGGCTTGATGTGTTATGAGAGAAGTCCCCTCTAGCGCTGGTGCCATTTTGTCAAAAAATTTGTCGCTGCGGGCAGCAAACAAATCTGACGTCATAACACCTTGCACCTTTTGTGTCTAGCACTAGGCACAAAAGAGTTTGTGTTATGAAGTCAGATTTGTTTGCTGCCCGCAGAGACGACTTTTAGATAAATGGCACCAGTGGGCTATGCTGAAATAATTGGCTGTTTTATTTTACAATACGCAACCTACATACAACAAAAAAATGACGCAGACTTCACTTCGCAATCAACATCCTCTGTTGCTGCTGGGCTTTTGCACAGAGGTGGATTTTAGAGAATTTGGGAAAGTTCCCACAAAAATGCCTTGGCAGTTAAAGTAATCTTTTAACAAAAGGAATTAAGACTAATCTTGACCGTATCAACCTCAAGCATGGGCCACCATACCAGTACATGTATACATGCAATCTACTACGTAAAAATGACACACTACACATTTTTATAAATCTTCCTTTGGTGCTGGTGCTAATACGGAGTACTTTACCTGCAGGTGTACAGATTGCGCCAGCTCGGCGAGCAGCGCCCTCGCTTCCGATGACAGTATCAGCTGGGTGAAATGAGCGTCCAACAACGCACTTATCCAATCAGCAACCTGTGGAGAAATACATTTGTACATGAACAACCAATCAAATGAGACATTGTTTATTATAAACAGTGGGATATAAACATACCAATTTTGATCTTTTTTTTTAGTTTTGCTTTTAATAGTGCAGTACAACTTGGATTTTATAGTCCAGCCTTATTCATGAGATATCTATGTTATATCACGTTCCTCTAATCCATCCAGTAGAACATTAAAACATGCATTCAAACAGATGCGTATAATTGACCTATCGCCGTTTGTGAGTTAGTCACGCCCCTTGGACAACTTTACACACGTGCAGCACGTGGATGCGATGCGCGAAGCACGTGGATGCGATGCGCGAAACGCGCAGTAGCGTATTACGGGGAATCATTGCATACACGCTCTCTCTAACCGGATAGAGGAGTTGTCTCAGATTTCTGAGACAACTTTGCCCACGTGTGCATGCAGACTTTCGTGCGAGCACTTATTGCAAAAAGTGGGAAAATAGCTTTTCCCAATTTCCAGCCGCTCATTATAACGCGTATCTGAATAATGCAGACTCCCCGGACCCCACTCACATAATTTTCACCGTCCGAGAATCGGAAAAACTTAAGAAATATAAACAGAACAAACTACGCTGAACGGGCTTGGCCAATGTGCTGCAAACAAAATTAGTATAATGAAAAATGTAATCTGCCAGTTGAGCGTTTGCGTTATAATGCACGTCTTTCGAATGTTTTTTGTTTGTCCAAGATTTGGAATATCATGTGATGTTCAACAGACGCTACAATTGGATAATGGTCA
This sequence comes from Hippasteria phrygiana, assembly GCA_037893225.1. NCBI lineage: Eukaryota > Metazoa > Echinodermata > Asteroidea > Valvatida > Goniasteridae > Hippasteria > Hippasteria phrygiana. Next base: position 2,012,628 of record JAZGUH010000093.1, read on the forward strand.
TGAACGGCGATAGGTCAATTGCACACACATGCATTTTAGTTACATATTTCCAGGTGCATATGTTGCACTTGCATGTCAAGGTATCTGCTTTATTTTGTCCAATCTATAAATGGCAACCTCGATTTCTGGGAATGTGACACAACAAGCTTGAATTCACAACATGTGAAAACATTCACAAAAAGCCAAGGTTCACCTATGTTTAGAGACTGCTATGGACGATACACCCCCTGACGTCACATCTACATATATTGGAATGTGCCTGGCGGTATATGCGCACGCATTGTGTTTTAGATAAAATTTGGTTTATAAGTGACGTAGCAGGTCAGATCGCCTTTGAATTATGTGACCTTCGATGTCACTCCTTTATTCATGCAAAACACGATGCGTGGTTATGTATAAAACAAGGGGCACATGGTCTATACATCTTCTCGTTTACACTCAGCATGTACTTTATCGAAACAAGTTTTTTCATCAGCCTGACTTTGGCAGATGTCATGAATAAGGCAAATCCGCTTCCTCACAAAGCTAAACATGTCGCCAAATATTTCAGCCACATAATTGGACTCTAACTTGGAATGTCAGACTCCAACTCTTTCCTGCCTCATTGACCAGACGCAGCAATGAGAGAGAGCTGGATGTCTTGTTACTTTGCCTCCAATTCTTACTCACGAGTGATTAACTACACAAGCATGTAATTGGTAATGGAGGAATCAACACAAAGGGACTGGTAAGATATATCAAATGCAATCTGGGATATGTTCAAGTGTGGAATTTCGGCATTGTGGTAAGCTGTAGAGCTTTTTTTATTGAAATCACCCAACACAAGGCTAAAAGCCACTCTAGGTAAAGGGTTCCAATGAGGTGGTAGAGTTGGCAAAATTTTTGAATTGCTAACCCTACTACCATTACGGTTTTCCTGGACCAAATAATCGATCATTCTTCAACAGATTCCAGAGAAATTATCCCAATTTTCAGACCCGTTTTTTACATTGATGGCAACAGACGTGACTTCTTTTTTTCACCAAATCTAACATACGTGGATATACTTTAGAACAACGAAAAAGAATGGTTATAACTGTAGCTCCACAAAATCTACTCACAATGTCGAGGTTTGGTACACAGTCATCCTGTACAATAGCCGACATCGAAGCCAAAAGAAAATGAAGATACCTTAATAATACCTGATTTAAAAAAAAAATAAAAAAATTAAAAAATCATTCACTCAATACAAATAATGCTCCGAAAAAAGTACAATTACTCTACAAGTTCTGATAAGACTCAGATTTTTGTGCGTTTTAATAACAGAAAGCGAAACATGTTTCAACACTAACTGTACCAAATCCTCCAAGTTTAATATGATTTTACATACACCCTAAGGAATTAGGCTTAATACATGTAGTTAAAAAGTTTCAATTTTTTTTTGAAAAATAAAATTGCCCTCCAAATTACTTGAATGCTCAAAAAACTGATTTTAGCACTTTACCCCCAATTTTCTGTCCAGAACCACATCTTGTAGCTTCTTTGTTTGTGTCAAAATTACAATTAACCTTACCACCCCCTCCCTCCCCCCCCCCCCAACCCCTATGGTTTTTCTCTAGGCACCCTGCTGAATTTAACAGAATCCAAAAGAAACCTTTGTTCACTACTCGGATCAACAAAGATCAACAAGAACCAACAGAAAGTGCTCACTGTTGGATATAGAGGAATTTCACATTAGCCCCTTCTGCGCACTTCCGGATTGAAAGCGAGAATGTCAGTGGCAAACAAAACAACGCTTTTCAGCACATTCATTCATGCATGAATTAATCAGGCCATAAAAGGCAGCGCAGGCGCACGATCAGCATAAAGTTGTTTACTGTGACATTGAGATCCTCTTTTTCAAACGCGGAAGTGCGCAGATCGGCGCTAAACTCGTTGTGGGATTCCTCTATTGGATTTAGCAGGGTCAGGGTTGACTTAATTTGCGAAGTCAGATTATGATCCTTTGTGATTTAGTCCATTTTACATGCTCATTGTTTTGAACCAGTTTAACCCTTTCAGTACCACATTGTTTATTGGCTTATCTTCCCCCAGTAACAGTCTTTGTTCAGTCAAGCATAAAACCACTTATGCAGAAAAAGCAGCCGACTGCTTGTTGAATGGTTGTATTTTCAACCAAAGATTTCACCCTTAAGAGTTGATTGAAAAGGAAAATGTGTATAAAGTTTGTTCCATGAAAATTACTCTTTCATATGGTGTAAAATGAAAGTCATAGCTGCTAAAATAGCAAAGTTATGGCTGTTTTTTCTCTTCTGGTCCTCTTTATCAAACAGGAAACTTGTTTGTTACACGAACAAATGGCACTCCATACACAGCTGTGCAGGGAAAGTTCGGATCGAGTTTTCTCAAAATATTATTATGGTGACGCATGAATTTGACAGCACCATTAGAAAGATCTGAACAAGCTCTTCCTGTTGGTATAACCATCATGTATGAACGGCGAAAAACAAGGTTGTTGAAACACGGTGAATATATCTGATGTTCGCATGCTCTGGTGTGTGGTTTCCTTGTGGAGTAAACTTGACATTGGTAAGCAATGGGGGGGGGGGGGGCTGTGGCCTGTCAAACTCGACATTGGTAAGGAAAGGGTTCAATAGACCATGCAATAGGATTTTTTTTAATGACATGAATACATGTAGGACAGTTCTATTTCCATGCGACTATTAATTACAAGTTCGTTTGTAGCAAATTCTAGGGAGTAAACTGACATGGTTATATGTGACCTGTTCCCACAAAATGGGTGTTAAGTCGCAAAATTTGGAAATCAAGATCATGACATTTCTTGAAAGTACAGGTTAAACGCTCTATTTTGATATGTGTGTTGTGGTATCTCATTCCTAGCCCCTGATACAACCTTTTGGAGTTGTCAGAAACTTGAAGCTTATTAAAGTTTGTGATCTGTGCACACTTTAACCCGTGTTCAAAAAAACTTTGGGATATGATAGAATAGGGTTTTTCAAATCTAAAAAATCCCAAAATTGACTTTTCAGTGAAAAATTGTTGTTTCTGCTTCTAACTCTCATTTTGTATTGCCAGGTCACGTATGTCTGAATGCAAGTTATCTCACCATGGCCTCGTCGAAGCTGAATTGCCTCAAGTTATCAATGATAAATGTATCGTTGAACGGGCAGCATAATACCTTGTTACTGACAGTATATTAAGGAAAAAATACTAGGAAAGCAAGAAATAAGAACTAAACCCGGAAACGAAAGGATAGGGGCTCTACGTGTGATGAATAGGACCACTCTATTCAGTGTGGAGCCCACTGTTTGTGCTTACACTCGATTGCACAGCGCTTTCAGTGAGAGTCCTGGCATACCAGCACCCCATCAATAATGGCCGACCACAAGAGTCGAGTTTTTCAGTTTAAGAAACGCCTTCAAGTATTAAAAGGATACAAGCATTGAGCACACTCAGATGTCACAGGGCATACTACAGACGGCGATGGCGAATCAGTTTCTGGTGAATTCTGGACCTCACTGGTTGCACCCTGAAAATGCCTACCAAATAAAATAGAAATCATCAACAAAAAAAAGCATAACAGTGCTAATCCAAACGTAGCTAGCCCAGAACTGACCCATTCAATGTATCACATATGAATCGAACAAATATGACCAAATTAGTATCCTACTAATTATGAACATCTAACAAACAAAAAATGTGCACTAACAATGAAAGTCCAATGTTACTTGGCACTAAATCCATTGTTACTTGTTCACAGTGTCATTATATAACCTACGATGTTCTCCTCACCCAGATTAGGTCACGGATTACTTAGCATGAAGTGTCTGTCCAAAGCTAGCCAAAGACAGCATTGGATTGAGTGATTTTTAACTTGTGACCATGGGTATATCTTTGCTCCATAGGTATCTAGAGGCCTTTTCACACTATCTCCGTTTCAACCCGTGTTGAAACAAACCCTGATCCGCCCCGATTCAGCCCAGGTTGTTTTCGACATGGTTCGGAGAGACACAACGTTCACACTGTCCTTTTTGTGAATCGGCTGCTATATGAACCATGTAGCATTCAACCCGGGTATGGCCAAAGTGTATTCACACTATGGGGCAATTTACACTATCATTTTCGACACGGTTCATGCCAAAAAATTCCAATTTTAATCCGGGTTGAGATTTTCAACGCTGATCCAGACCAGGGTTTATTTCAGTTCGGCTAGAGCGTGCTACCCGGGTTTTTAAGTGGGGAAAAGAGTTTGAAGAAATGCTGGGGTTCGATCCGGGGCAACCCCGAGATTTTGGACAGTGTGAAAAGGCCTTTAGACGTGCAACAAAAATCCATGCCAATAGTTTTCCCCTCGTTCTGTGTCTCTATAGAATTCTTTGTCTGATGCATGTTTCCCTTCATCTTACAATCTTTCCTGCTTCAAGAGGAATATTTATTCCTACCTCTTGTATCTTTGATTCTTTTTCTTTTTATAGCTCCTTACCATAAGTGGTTACTAACCTTGTTTGGGGTGAACTTGTAAAGTAAATCAAGTTTTGTAGGGTTTTCCTCCCACCTCTAAACTCAAACATTTCTCCGTCTTTTCCACACATGTATATGTTAGGAGAAGCATCCGTGCTACAGTGCCACACAAATATATAAAATATGATAATCAATTATAAACAGAATACATACCTAATGTAATACTGCAAGCACTTTACCAGTGTGGAGTCAGGGATATCTTGCATGCAATCGACACACTTTTTGACGACGTCTACATCGTCCATCTTAATTGCCAACAGCACAAATGGCAAACACGAGCTGAGCAAAAGAAAATATTGGAAATGACTTTGGAAGCTTTGTAAGGAAGGCTACATTGTAAATATCACACTCCGTGGAAATCGGACTTGTTGATTTATATTGTGGGGTTAGGGTTGTGATGAGGTTCAAGGTTATGGTATTGTCAAAAATTGTGTTCATTATAAAAGCACAACTGTGTTGCAATGCATCATGATCAGTGATTTAGTCGAGACCGGGCACAAGACCGGGCACAAGGTCTTGTGTTGGTCTTGCAGTTGTTTGTGATGGTCTCGACTACATCACTGATCATGAGTAAAGACTGATATCCTTGCAAGTCCAATATTCATACGACACCGTAAGCTATACAATCCCTGTACATATACCCGATGGGATTAGTCTTGTAAAGCCTTCTTATTATTTTCCCACTACATGTAAGACCTAAAAAGAGGGCAAACTTATCAAGCAAACAGTTAGCGGTACCAGTTTTTTGTGGGTACCGGTATACCCCTTCATGTGACTCTGATAATGACCTTATTCTTAATTTTTGACCTCATGTTTGTTCTACTGTTCAATAAGTTGGGATTTCCATTCAGACGCCTGATGCCAAACACTGAATGCGATACCTCAGTGGAAACAACGGTAATGCCAACAATACGGGCTTTTTAACTCTCCTATACTTATAACTATCTCAGCCTATCAAAAACTCAAAACACCAACTCTCACAGTTTGTGTGTGTTTCAACCTGTCATTTGATAGGTTTTGATCTGTACAGCAGCCGGGTCGATTTTGGCCTTGAGAACAGGAGGGTTAATGAAGATGTCCTCCTTCACAGAAACGGAACACTGACTGTGCAAACTCGACATGAAACAAAGACTTTAGGATTCTGAAATTCACCATACAATCAATCCAAACTTGAAAAACCCATTACATTCTATCTAAAAACATAACTCATTCCATCAAATCCCAACATAACTGCTGTTCTATTTTGAGCAAGCATATATATACTGCAATGCCTCTAGCAGGTTGCTAGTCATTCTGACTCAACTGGTTGAATGCCATGCTAAATCACTCAAACCCCACTAAACCCCACTAAACCCCACCAATATCCAAAAGATGTGGGAATTTGATGGGTTTTGATGGAATGATGGGTTTTGATGGAATGATGGGTTTATGTTGGTCGGGAGTTAATTCAAAAGGCTCTAGTAACCTGGCCGCCACGTTGCACTCTTTGATCATCTTCAGCAACAGCTTCTGGGGCCAGAACTTCTTGTGATTTTTGTCGGCGTTTCGGTCAGCGACACTTTTCAGAACCAGACTTGCTAGCGACGCCTTTGACACGGCAGACTTGGACCTGCATTTCTTTATGAAGGCCTGGCAAACTTCCTCGAACTGTGAAACTGTTTGGACCTGAAAGGAATAGCAAAATGGAGGTCTTTAAAGAATAAGAATTATCACAATAATTACTGCAGTTAGTTTTTATTTTTATCCCCAATAAAAATCTCTTGGGAACATCCACAATTACACCAGTTTCCACAATGATACTTCATTTATACTTCAACCAATGGCTGAACTGAGTGTTGTAATTGTAATAATGACCGACTTTTTGAAATGCTCTTTTAAGTTTATAAAAGCAATCGCGGTATTTTTTACAATTATTATTACCCCTGCTCATCAGGCTCAACAATCATTCCTGAAACCCTCTCAACTCCCTGGGGAGTATACAGCCCCGGCTGCAAGTTAAGCGCACATGGGCTAATCAAACACATAACCATCACTGCCCTCACAGGTACCCACTTACTCCTGGGTGGAGAGAAGCAGCGTGTGACAAAGTGTCTTGCTCAACAAACTTCATTTTTCTACTTGTACAAATTATAATTACATTACTAAATATGCCCCATTTCACACGACCCAATGTTCATAGTCTTGTTGCCATCTTGTGATTGGCCGATTACTTGCTCATGAATATACATAATTCCTCTAGTGCGTAGTGTAAGCGTTGAATAACACAAGAAAGATTTATTTGGTCGAGCTGCTCGGTTGGCTTAGTGATAAAGTGTCTTATTTTGCATCACATGCACCACTTTCGATTTTTAAATTGAATCTTCTTAAAAAAACATTTGGGGGGGGGGGACCAATTTTTTGTTAATAAGTTTAGAGTAAGCTTTAAAGATTGCTCCTTTTGTAAGTCGTGGTTTGGAAGATTTTTTTAAAATGGAAAAAATGTCTGAGAACCAGTCTTGCAGCTTCCACATCAAAGTACACATAATCTCACTAGCCAATCACAAGATGACAAGGCTACAACTAACAGTCACATGAGGCAGTCACATGAGGCAGTCACATGAGGCAGTCACATGAGGCAGTCACATGAGGCAGTCACATGAGGCAGTCACATGAGGCAGTCACATGAGGCAGTCACATGAGGCAGTCATTTCATCCATGTACCTTTGTTGGGTCTAGCATTTCTTGTACCAGATGCTCCTTTTCGTCTGTGTGTGATTTCGACCCATCCTGAAAAACAACATTCTCAAAACCTATAACTCCCGTTTGAAATGGACACATTTATAAAGAATTTCTTGTGGTTTTTGTTTCTTTGGTATAAATGTTGGAGTCTTGTAACCAGGAATTTATTAAAATTGTCAAGTGAAATGAAAAGGGAGGGGGGGGGGGGGGGTCCAATCCAAAAGCATAAGGCAGATAGAACAAAGCCCAGAGTTGAATGTTTCCTAATTTTTTCCCAGTTCGGAGCAAAGAGCTAAATTCAGAAGCTGAATTTGCTTAACCCTAACCCCCTAGACCCTTTTTGCTAGGAACCATCCTCAATCCTCCAAAATCCTCCGATTACCCTGCCCCAAAAAATGCATTCATCCTCAATCCTCCAAAATCCTCATGTGCTTTAAACAACCATTCATCCTCAATCCTCCAAAATCCTCTGCTTGAAACACCATTCATCCTCAATCCTCCAAAATCCTCTTTTAAAATAAATACCATTCATCCTCAATCCTCCAAAATCCTCCTTGCTTGAAGCACCATTCATCCTCAATCCTCCAAAATCCTCTTTTTAAAAAAATACCATTCATCCTCAATCCTTCAAAATCCTCCAAAACTGCAAGGAGGATTTTGGAGGATTGAGGTGGGTTAGGGTTAACATATTGTGACAGAACAAAAGCCTCCATGCACGACAAGCGTTTACGCAGTACTATTACACTGGATAAGGGGGAATATTCTTATTAAATTTAACCTTCCCAAATCTTCTTTGCCAAACGGAGGAATTTGGAGGATTGAGGGTCTTTGGAAATTGAAGCATTGGAGGATTTTTGCCTCTGGAGGAAAATGGAAGATCCAGATCATCAGGCCCAATCTGGTGCTGGATGATTTTGGAGGATTAAGATTACATACATATATGTACTGGGGTGTTTATCCAAAACCCACTGGAGGATTTTTGCAGGATTCAGGCAGTGGTCCCCAGTAATGAATATCGGAGGATTTTGGAAACGGAGGATATTGGTGGATTCAGGTTACATGCAGGAAAAATCATGTAGGGAGTTAGGATTAAACAGGTGATGCTGCTGTTTTTGAGGTACCCAGTAGAAAAAAGTATAATGACCTCATTTTTTATTTTTAACGACACACCGGTGGTTTCGTCATGAAATAATTCATTACCCACGGTGCATTAAGATGAATTAATGAGTTCTCCACTTAATTGTTGCATTCATGTTCATTCTACTGTTCAAAATGTTGGAAATTCCATTCAACAGCTTGATACAATGCGGTACCTCAGCAATAACAAGGTTCCACTAACCAATAATGCCTGTTTAATAAGGACGTCCAGGCCTTCCGCTAACTTTTTTTTTCATGGCTAGCCCACTGGGCTAGCCCAAATGCAGATTTTACTAGCCGGTATATATTTGGGGGTTTTATTATTATGTTTCACGTTTTTTTTCTTTCTTTTAGACCAAGTTCTATTTGGCACACCAGTCATGATGATTCTGTATATTTCGGAAAATAAAGTGGTATATTACGTAGAAGGCATTACGTATGGCGATCCTTATTAATACTGAAAACAAATTTGATCTAAATTTTAACGGGAAGGGTACTGAATTTTCACTGACCCACCAAGCAACCAAGGAAGCAAGTTTCTGTAGCCTGGAGCAATTTTCACTAGAATTTGTAAATGTGTACACTGAGCTGGTACTATTTCGAGGACTGATGATGTAATCCCTAAAGGCTGTCTTTGTTCAGAGCACTAAATGATCTTGATGCTTATAGTTTAATGTTTGCTGTCGTTGCTGCACCTTACCTTTCTTCCCTCTGCCCATTCTACTGTGACTGGAATAACGGGTCGTTTGCCAAGATGAACCAAACTCTGTCCTCCTAATAACGACGCCAGACTACTTGATTGTTCAGCTGATACAGACATGTTGAGGCTAAAATTTAGAAAGAAAGAAAGAAAAGAATTATGAAACAAAAGGACAGAAGCTTAAAACACAGTTTCATTGATTGTTAATAGGCTACAACACTATGGGCCAATTGTTTATCATCTTTAGGCAACATTCATGTTGTTTTTCTTCCTGTTTTCCTTTTTGAGAACTTATTTTTTTGCATCCATACATGTACATGTAGATCACATGTCTACCCTCACTTCACCTCTTAAGCCCTGTCCGCACTGGACTTTTTTTTGGTAAAACTTACCGAGACGATGGGTACTTTTCCCATTTTAAGTCCAGTGCGGACAGCCTAGGACGTTTTCCTCTCAGTTACTTTTCCCGAGTCCAGCGGTTACTTCTACCGGGCAACTGCTGCCCAGGAAAACTGACCAGGTAACTTTTCCCCAGACGATAAGTCCAGTGCGGACAGTGCGAGTCAGGAAAGCATACATCCGGCCCGAGTAAGGTCATGCTTCACAGGAAAACAATGCGTTTTACATTGTTTCACCGCGGTGCGGTGCACATGGCAAGTTTCCAAATTCCAGTGCGTTGTTCCTCTTTTGGTCGCAATCATGGTAGATTTTATTATTGATACATTTGGAAGTTTGATTGGTGCTAAAGATGTAGGCCTGCGTGTACACATTGGCTGGAAAAATGAAAAGGCAGGCGTGATTTGGGTCAATCGCGTCAATGTAGAAAGGTCACGCAAAGCGCCCCCATGAGTTGTTATATTGACAGCTCGGTTACTTCTCCCACGGTCTCGGTAACATTTTCCCGTGTCGAAAGTCCAAGTGCGGACAGTGGTTACATTTTACCATTTTTCATTTTACCATCATCTCGGTAAAACCTTCCAAAAAAAAAGTCCAGTGCGGACACGGCTTTAGAGGTGCATTATCACACCCCATTACGGTGTTGTAAAGAACAGATGTAAAGCAGGACGCCCTCGTGTGACAAAGCAAACTCCCCCAGAACCCAAAGACTTTGGTTTCCCGCAGACTGCCCACCGCGTCATTGGAGTAACACCGGCGGATCTATCTGGACATGATCTGGCGATAGTGAGGTCTGATTGGAGGCTGCAAGCGCGTGGGACTCGTTCTGTTTTGTATTGTTCTGTTACGTTTTATTATTGGGGGCGGGTGTAATTTTGTAATTACAAGTATCTGGTGTATCTGCCCATCTGCCTGAGATTTAACATGTAATTAAAGCACATCTAATTTACAATTTTTATTTATTTATTTTATAAATTTTGTTTTGGTGGGGGGTGGTGAAATAATGAAACCATGAAGGAATTACAACCTGAGGGAATGCAAATAAGTCAATGACCAATTGATGGACTCAAAGGAAAATATGCATTATACATAGATTACATACGTTCCAAACTTCGAACTGAGTTAGAATCTCCACAAAATCTCGACCGTTGTACCACTCACGAAACAGTCGCCGGCATAAACAGATTGTCGCGTGGTGCCTGTGGGCGCTGCGCATCAGGGTGACGTCATGCAAGGTCGAGGGGTCACGATTTGAACTCCAAGACAGCGAAAAGACATGTTCTGCGGGTGTCTCTGGGAATTAAACGGTAAATTTCACTTTTTATTTGGATAGTAAGTAAACCTTGGTACCTGCATCTGATCATGGAACTCCACTTGTTCCTCAGGTGGCGTATCTAGTATTTTGGTGGCCGTTGTAAGGGTGAATTCTGATGTTTTTGTTGGGATTTTAGACATATTTAATTAATGAATAGAAAATCGCCGTACACGGTGCACGGTGCACGCGGCGACTGTAAATTGCGCCCTCTGTTGATGAACGTTCTAAATGTGGGTATTACTCCTCGTGTTTGTGAAGTCAGCGTCGCGTGGAGACGATTTTGCGCCGCAAATATCTCCTGTTCTTGACTAGTCCCAGTAACTAGGACCCTTCATATCGCCTTTTTTAACATTTGGACATGAACTGGCGATAGTAGGGTCCTAGCGAATTGTGCACAAAAAACGGCACGGTTGCAAAATCGACAACATTCACATGACATTAGGCTCCAAAAACATGGTAAAAACATTCCAAACGAGAAAAAAGTTACCCCGATTAGATCTATACATTCATGTCATTCCCTAAGGCCGCTTAAATTGTTCTCAACAACCGTTAATTTGACCAAAAAAATCATGATTGCTTACCGCTGAAATTTGCCAGGAACCGTTCGCCATCAAATTTTTGGTTAAGCCGTGTCCGGACCGACTCGGCTCGGGAGGGCGCGTCTGACGTCGCAGTCATGCAAACAACAAATCACGCATTATCAACGACTGTTTCATGGTACCATCTTCCAATGGGTCGTCTACAACTTGGTTGTATTAAAAGCCCATACTGTCGCACGTACATGTATCGCACCATGAAACAGTCGTTGATAATGCGTGATTTGTTGTTTGCATGACTGCGACGTCAGACGCGCCCTCCCGAGCCAAGTCGGTCCGGACACGGCTTAACCAAAAATTCGATGGCGAACGGTTCCTGGCAAATTTCAGCGGTAAGCAATCATGATTTTTTTGGTCAAATTAACGGTTGTTGAGAACAATTTAAGCGGCCTTAGGGAATGACATGAATGTATAGATCTAATCGGGGTAACTTTTTTCTCGTTTGGAATGTTTTTACCATGTTTTTGGAGCCTAATGTCATGTGAATGTTGTCGATTTTGCAACCGTGCCGTTTTTTGTGCACAATTCGCTAGGACCCTACTATTAGGCATGTCAAGCGCATCGTGATTCATTTCCGATAATGTCCGGTATGCGAAACAAAACGGCTAGTAAAAGCTCACTTTTCTAACGCAAAATTTTTATTTTTGGGGCTGATATTACCAAACTTGTTAGAAAACTACTTATTCAACATTTTCCCGAGGTTTTAGGAATGTACCTTCATTGGAAGTACGTTAATTAAGTTGTAATACTTCGCGAAGCGATGCGCAACTTCCGATTGTCGCAAAATGGCGGAGTGCACTCCTTCTCACAAAACTCAATAAAAAGTTGTGATGGCGCCACCAATTGGCAACAAATTTGGTATCAATGGAAAGCTTAGGACGCATGCGCATTAAATCCGATGTCGTTTTGGAGGTCTTGGGGGTTATCGTCTGCTAATTGTAAGTTTCATTCTTCAGACACAGTTTTGACGTTAATTAATTCTGTTTTTTCAATAAACGAGCCTAAAATTGGTTTTTCCAATGTTTCTTACTCATATAACTGCCAAAATTACTTGCTATTTTTGATACCATCATCGCTAAATGAGCCAATCCCCCAATGAATGAAAGCTAAAAAGGAACACTTCGCGGGTTGCGCGCGCGCGGTGATGGATCGTGTACGTACACGCACGCAAGCTCACCGGACACAATGGCCGACAATACAGATTAAAATAGAGGGCGTAATGGTAGTCATTGTAAGAGCCGATATATGTGTAGTGTAGGAGTGCTGTCACTCATTTTGGCTCTTCCAATTATCACTGTTACTTCTGTTGATTGAATTTTTTTCGGATTTTTTTTTCGGATTTTTTTTTTTTACTGACAAAAGTAACTGATTGTTTTAAAAGATTTACAGGATTGTTTGCTGAATCGCCATTATATTAACAGCATTTTAATTTCACTTTTGTGGGGTCCTTTTGTAACAAGATTTTGTTTTGGCTGTTTATTGCTACTGTTTTAATTGATGCTATAATTTGAAAGCTTTGCAAATTTTAGCAAGATACTACGTAATTTTCTCAGAATTTTCAACCAAATTTGTATTGTCTTTAGCTAAAAAGTTCACTTTTGGTGCATTTAATTGCAAATATAACCTCAGAATTGGATTCAGCACCTAAAAATACCCCAATAAAGTTTGTTTACTGCTCGGATGAATGTGAAACGTGGATTTTTTGTCTCGCCTCATGCATAATTAATGAGCCTCATGAATATTAATGAGCTGAAATTATGTTTTATTGTTTAATTAGTCATTTAATTTATTTTGTTTACCAAATTGACAATTACTTTCTTTTCCAGTGTACATTTTAATTACTGCCAAGGTTTCATTGACTAAGGGCCTTTCACATGGAAAATACAGCAGAATGAATATTTAATTAAGGGGACTTAGTCTTTTTTCACCGGACCATGCATACACCAAAGAACATAATGGACAATGGACCATTTTCATCATTAAATATTTTTTAATTAAAAAGTGTAACAACATTTGTAAACCAATTTATGTGAAGAAATGACACTATATTTCTTAAATAAAAATGCATTATGCCTATCTTATGCCTTATTTTTTCTTTAGAAAGGCTCAAAAATGGCTTTTTATTACAAATCTGAAATTATCGAATTTGAATCTGAAATATGCGTCAACTTTTCAACGTTAAAATTAATCTATCTCAAGAACCGCTTGTCCGATTTCCATGATTCAAAAAGATTTTTTCTTCTTTTGATGAGAACTGTTCAAAAATGTCATAAAAATAGATGTGTTATCTGTTTACAATTTTGGCCTGACATGCCTACTACTATCGCCAGTTCATGTCCAAATGTTAAAAAAGGCGATATGAAGGGTCCTAGTTACTGGGACTAGTTCTTGACATTCTTAGAGGAATATTTCTATCCGTACAGACTACATATATAGAATATTTATGCAGGTAAAGTGTGGTTTTTGATCTTCGGTTTCTAGCATAGGACTGTTTTGCATACTTGGGCGCTAGGACGCTATATCATAGCGTCCTTCTAGGGCTAGGTTTCCTGTACAAACGGATACGAAAACGGAAATCGCCATTTCGGTAGACTCCCTTCCAAGTCAAGTCCGAGCATGGAGGACCCTTTTTAATAGCCTTTTGAAAAACATTTGGACATCATGTTCCGGACTCGGACTATAAATAAAGTCACGTCTGGATGATACTGTACAACAACTTGTGTTAAACTAACCTTAAATTTGGCTCCACTTCATCGATCTCCATAGCATTTTAAAGCGTTGTTTGTCAGCAGTATGGCTTGTCATGATGTACATGTATGGTGTAGTTAAGTTGCAGTGCACGTGCGTGCGCGCAAGGCCGGCCTAAGGTTCGGTTAAGGTTACTGACCGTTAGCTATGACTAGCGCCCTCTGTAATCAATCATAGGCCAGCGCTGCACAACAATCGCGTGATATTTATTTTTGTTATTTTTTGAGATCAGTGCTGGAACGGGGGGGACGTTTGGCTGTTTGTCTAGAGGGAACTGGAGGTTTTTTCCCTTCCATTTTTGCCGACACTGCTCGTCCCAAGATCTGTTGCTAATGTGGTGTGCTGGTTGTCACTCATAAAAGACGGTAATTATTTTAGTGCGGTTTATGGCGAAAAGAAAGAAATAATAACAGGCACGATTGCGTCTGTCACCTGCCCTGGGCATGGGGTGGGACATGGACAAAGCCATACGTGGACATGCCATACAATAGTGTACACTATATACAGACAAGAAATGTCTCGACTCGAGTCGAGGTGTTTGTTTTGTTTAGTAAATTAGTTTTTTTTTGGCTGTTTTGGAAACTTTTCCAAAACAGCCCTTGTTTTCGTTAAGATTTTTTTTTTTTTCTTTTTTTTTTTTTCTTTTTGGCTGTTTTGGAAACTTTTCCAAAACAGCCCTTGTTTTCGTTAAGATTTTTTTTTTTTTCTTTTTTTTTTTTTTTTTTTTTTTTTTTTTTTTTTCCTTTTCAGACTTTTTTGCCCATAGGATTTGTACACGTTTTCTTTCTTACCGGCACTTTGGCTACTTTTATGCTGCCGATTGGCTTTAAACTTGGCAGACACTTAGACTAACTGCTCAGAATGTATGCCGAACATTTTCGTCATGATGACGTCATCACGTGATTTTTTATGAATTTTTGAAATTTCAAAATCGTAAAATTCTTTTCAATATTTCTGGCGAACAAAACAAGATATTTTCAAAATTCTTTTTGTTATAGCTTTGGTATGTCTCAAAGATATCCCCTAAAAAGGAGAAAATGTGTGACGTCATGATGACATCATCAAAAATGTGCTTTTTTAAAACACATATAAGGATAGGTCCGATCGTCATGAAAATTGGTGGGTAGGTAGATACTGTCACTAGGATGCTGAATCCAAAGTGACGTCATGATGACGTCATCACGTGATTTTTTATGAATTTTTCAAAATTTTGAAATCGTAACATTCTTTTCAATATATCTAGCGAACAAAACAAGATATTTTCAAAATTCTTTTTGTTATAGCTTTGGTATGTCTCAAAGATATGCCCTAAAAGAAAAAAAATGTGTGACGTCATGATGACATCATCAAAAATGTGCTTTTTTAAAACACATATAAGGATAGGTCCGATCGTCATGAAAATTGGTGGGTAGGTAGATACTGTCACTAGGATGCAAAATCCAAAGTGACGTCATGATGACGTCATCACGTGATTTTTTATGAATTTTTGAAATTTTGAAAATCGTAACATTCTTTTAAATATATCTGGCAAACAAAACAAGATATTTTCAAAATTCTTTTTGTTATAGCTTTGGTAGGTCTCAAAGATATGCCCTAAAAAGGAAAAAAATGTGTGACGTCATGATGACATCATCAAAAATGTGCTTTTTTAAAACACATATAAGGATAGGTCCGATCGTCATGAAAATTGGTGGGTAGGTAGATACTGGCACTAGGATGCAAAATCCAAAGTGACGTCATGATGACGTCATCACGTGATTTGTTATGAATTTTTGAAATTTTGAAATCGTAACATACTTTTAAATATATCTCGCAAACAAAACAAGAGATTTTCAAAATTCCTTTTGATACAGCTTTTGGTATGTCTCAAAGATATGCCCTAAAAGGCGACCGATCGTCATGAAAATTGGTGGGTAGGTAGATACTGGCACTAGGATGCAAAATCCAAAGTGACGTCATGATGACGTCATCACGTGATTTGTTATGAATTTTTGAAATTTTGAAATCGTAACATACTTTTAAATATATCTCGCAAACAAAACAAGAGATTTTCAAAATTCCTTTTGATACAGCTTTTGGTATGTCTCAAAGATATGCCCTAAAAGGCGAAAATTGTGTGACGTCATAATGACGTCATCAATTTTGTTTTTTTACGCATGTAAGGGTCGGTCCGATTACAAATTTATACATTGAATTTTTCTCTACCTAATTCAACAATTTCGTGATCGTGGCTCACTCAAGTATTAAGAAATAACAGGCATCTAAAAAATTGTGACCAAATTCAATATAACACAAAGGAATTCTGGGAAGGACAGAAACCATGGCTTTCATGTGGCATGCTGTCTATAAAGGGTTGATCTCTAGTCTTTTTTTCAAGTCGTTAGACAAGTCGTAGGCAGATACTTACACCAACTGCTCAGAATGTGCGCCGAACTTTTAGGTCATGATGACGTCATCACATGTCACGTGACGTCATCTTAAAGGGGCATTTTTGGAAACCATATATCTACAAAAGTACAAGTCACATTAAGTTAAAACGTGGTATTTAGTTATGCCAGCATGTGTTAAATGAAAATGTATGTGACGTCATGGTGACGTCATGATGACGTCATCGGCTAATTTTCTATGATTTTTTTCATTTTTGAAATTTCATTTAAATCACATAATTTTACACACAAAAACAAAACAGCCCTGTGTTTGTCCACAAACACTGCACCATACATCTAGTTTTTTTTTTTTTTGTGCTTCTTTTTCAGTCAAATGCCCATAGCATTTGTACACGTTTTCTTTCTTACTGGCACTTTGGCTACTTTTATGCTGCCGATTGGCTTTAAACTTGGCAGACACTTAGACTAACTGCTCAGAATGTATGCCGCACATTTACGTCATGATGACGTCATCACGTGATTTTTTATGAATTTTTGAAATTTCAAAATCGTAAAATTCTTTTCAATATATCTAGCGAACAAAACAAGATATTTTCAAAATTCTTTTTGTTACAGCTTTGGTAGGTCTCAAAGATATGCCCTAAAAAAGAAAAAAATGTGTGACGTCATGATGACATCATCAAAAATGTGCTTTTTTAAAACACATATAAGAATAGGTCCGATCGTCATGAAAATTGGTGGGTAGGTAGATACTGGCACTAGGATGCAAAATCCAAAGTGACGTCATGATGACGTCATCACGTGATTTGTTATGAATTTTTGACATTTTGAAAATCGTAACATTCTTTTAAATATATCTGGCAAACAAAACAAGATATTTTCAAAATTCTTTTTGTTATAGCTTTGGTAGGTCTCAAAGATATGCCCTAAAAAGGAAAAAAAATTGTGACGTCATGATGACATCATCAAAAATGTGCTTTTTTAAAACACATATAAGGAAAGGTCCGATCGTCATGCAAATTGGTGGGTAGGTAGATACTGGTACTAGGATGCAAAATCCAAAGTGACGTCATGATGACGTCATCACGTGATTTGTTATGAATTTTTGAAATTTTGAAATCGTAACATTCTTTTAAATATATCTCGCAAACAAAACAAGAGATTTTCAAAATTCTTTTTGATACAGCTTTTGGTATGTCTCAAAGATATGCCCTAAAAGGCGAAAATTGTGTGACGTCATAATGACGTCATCAATTTTTTTTTTTAACGCATGTAAGGGTCGGTCCAATTAAAAATGTATACATTTAATTTTTCTCTACCTAATTCAACAATTTCGTGATCGTGGCTCATTCAAGTATTAAGAAATAACAGGCATCTAAAAAATTGTGACCAAATTCAATATAACACAAAGGAATTCTGGGAAGGACAGAAACCATGGCTTTCATGTGGCATGCTGTCTATAAAGAGTTGATCTCTAGTCTTTTTTTCAAGTCGTAGGCAGATACTTACACCAACTGCTCAGAATGTGCACCGAACTTTTAGGTCATGATGACGTCATCACATGTCACGTGACGTCATCTTAAAGGGGCATTTTTGGAAACCATATATCTACAAAAGTACAAGTCACATTAAGTTAAAACGTGGTATTTAGTTATGCCAGCATGTGTTAGATAAAAATGTATGTGACGTCATGGTGACGTCATGATGACGTCATCGGCAAATTTTCTATGATTTTTTTCATTTTTGAAATTTCATTTAAATCACATAATTTTACACAAAAAAACAAAACAGCCCTGTGTTTGTCCACAAACACTGCACCAGATGTCTAGTTTTATTCTATTTTTTTTAATCAATAAGCCTGTATTATAAAGTTAAGAAATTATGCTTCTACATGCTGGTTAAAATCATCTTCTTTGTTGGGATTTTGTTGGTTTTTATTTGTTACATTTTTCTGAAGTTGAATCTGTGTTTATCATGTTTTATTAATATTCATGACTTGAGTTATCAAAACTGATTTGTCATGTTTGTGGGCGGGCCATATACTTGATGGGACAAAGTACACTAAATTAAAGTTAGAAGTGCTGATAAACAGTGCATCTTACCAAAAATGTGCATGCTGTTCTGCTCTTTTACAGCTGCACTTAATAGTGCACATGCCACTATCTACTGTATTGCAAAGACCAAAGTAGGCATGTCGGGGAACTTGGCAGGGGAAATTTCTAGTTCTGGACTTTTTCCAGTTTTGAATAGATTCAATATTCCAAATAATGTTTATCAACATCGTTTTAGATACAACACTGACATTTTAATTTTATGGACCTATAAAGATTCACTATCCCTCTTTTAAAATGTGTAATTTTTGCCAATATAACTCCCACTGTGGTGATTAAATTCCTTGATTGTATAAAAGTGCTTTTTGCTAATTGGGATGATTTTTGCGGCGGTTGTATTCATTGTTCTTGTATTGCTTTATTTTGTTTGTGTTAAAATTATGCCTGGAGAACTACTCTATAGTTATTAAGTTTACTTTTTAGTGATCCTGCAGGGTAATATATAGAAATATATATATATTTTTTCTCTATTGTTATGTATAACTGCGAAATAATAAATGAAATTAAATGAAATGAAAACTTACCTATTTTCAGACATGCGTGCGATGTTCTGTGCAAAACACACCTCTTGAAAACATGCCGTCAATGTTCTCCGTTCTTTACTAAATAATACCCCTGACATTTGTATACATATCACAAACTGATGAAAATCATGCTTACCTGTAATTAGTCTGTGTTAACGTGTTGTGAAGATTGAGAAAATGCTTAAAGAATGATCTAATGACAACACATTTTTTTGTTCCTTGTTCCAGACAGCTGTATGTATTCATCCACATACATTTTTTTCCGTGAACGATCTTTGCCATTCTGCAGTGATGCCCATTGGTTGAATGATGTTATCAAGAATCAGTGTTGTAACCAAGTCATTTTTTCTCAAGTCAAGTCAAGTCGCAAGTCAAATTTTCCCAAGTCAAGTCAAGTCCCAAGTCATTTTTTTCCAAGTCAAGTCAAGTCAAGTCCTAAGTCAATTTGGTTCAAGTCAAGTACCAAGTCTCGAGTCAATTGTTAGTAAATAAAAATTCCAATGACAAAATGACAATGCATAGGCTAGCACGCATGCACTGTACAAAATCAACCTGATGTGCCATTTCGACAATTCTCCATGCAGCTCGGCCAGCGCTGCGGCCCGGCATACGTACTGGACACCCAGCTTGCTATAGATGCGCTATATGCTTGTTTTTTAACTGATACCTGTATGTTTGTGTTTATTTTAACAGAAGTGTTAATGTCAGCAAGTCAAATTTGTTCAAGTCAAGTCGAGTCACAAGTCATGTTCTTTCAAGTCAAGTCAAGTCCCAAGTCATTTTTTTTCCAAGTCAAGTCAAGTCTCAAGTCAAAAGAATTGCGACTCGAGTCCGATTCAAGTCAAGTCCGCAAGTCAAGTTAACAAGACTGTCGAGAATACAATGTAGATTTTGACTCCCGGAAACTAGGAAGACGGGCAAACTTCGGCCTCGATGATTGGTAGATCACGAGTCCTCTCCTTTGTGATCGACTGATCACACAAGCCTTTTCACTCCTCAGAAAGATTTTGTTTTGATACCCACAAATACAAACAAAAACTTGAAGTTTGAGACTTGAAGTTTGTGTTTACAGCATACGGTCACTCAAAGTGTTCACATACATGACATACAAGTTATTTTGTGCAAATTTTTCACGGACTCCAATCAAGGAGGGTTGGTTATTTTCCCAGATTTTGCTGTTCCTGACACATTTTGATGGAAAGTAAAATCTTTCCCACGCATCTGCTCGTGATCTACAAATAGTGCAACTTTTGCCCCGCACTACCTCGGTCTGAGTACATGATTGAATGAAAAGTTTGTTGTGTCATCTTCAGTCGACATAAAGGTGAAATTAAATTACCCCCAAAAATAATTTAATACAGAAAATCTGTAATGAGACAAGAGAGGATGGATTTTTGGCTTTTCCGACACTGCCAGTCGGAAAAGGCCTTGTTTTTGTTCTGATTTTTTTTGTTTTTCTTCTTCTTCTTTTAGTTTTGACCAAAATCCCATAGACTTTGTACACGAATTTAGTCGGTGGCACTTTAGGTCTTAAAAAACCTCAGATCTTAACCAAACTTACCTCAAACATAGACCCTAAGCTGACATATTATGTCGAAGAGTGACATCATGATGACGTCATCACGTGTCACGTGACGTCATCTTAAAGGTGCGCTTTTTAAGGGCCCATATCTAGAGAACGGTAGGTCTGATTTCTTTCAAATCTGGTATGTTGGTATGGTAGCTCGTGTTATAGATGAAAATTGAGGTGACGTCATGATGACGTCATGATGACGTCATACGATTTTACAGTAATATTAAAGTTTTTGAACTTCAAAGTTTCATAAAGCCATATCTCATCAACAGAACATGCTAAATTCAAAATTCTTTTTGTAATAGCTTTGTTAGCTTCTATATTCTTTAACATAAATGTAAAAAATGTGTGACGTCATTATGACGTCATCAAAAATGTGCTTTTTGGAAACACATATATGGGTAGGTAGATAGTGCCTTTAGCATGTAAAATCCAAAGTGACGTCATGATGACGTCATCGGCTGATTTTCTATGAATTTTTAGTTCTATCCAAAATCCCATAGACTTTGTACTCAAATTTTGTAAGTGGCACTTCGGTCACTAAACAACCTCAGATCTTAATCAGACTTAACACAAACATAGACCCTAAGCTGAAATTGTATGCCGAAGAGTGACGGGATGATGACGTCATCACGGTCACGTGATGTCATCTTAAATGTGCATTTTTCAATGGCCCGTATCTAGAGAACGGTAGGTCCGATTACGCGCAAACGTAGTATGTTGGTAGGCAGGCATTTGTTGTTGATAAAAATTGAGGTGACGTCACGATGACATCATCATACGAAATTATAGCAATTTTAAAGTTTTTGAACCTTAAAATTTTCTTTAAGCCATATCTCATCACCAGAACATGCTAATATCGAAATTCTTTTTGTAATAGGTTTGTTAGGTCCTACATATGTAACAAAAAATGCAAAATATGTGCACCATCATAATGACGTCATCAAAGGCATAATTTCTCGTATAAGACATGTAAATTGGTAGGTCCAATTGTTATGAAGCCTGGTGGGTAGGCAGACTTGTCACAAGCAAGCAAAAATCGCAGTGACATCATACAAAAATAATGCAGAAAAGCCCTATGTTCTGTTCAGCCTAGTTTTATATACATATGTTTTTCTTTTAGATCCTGCCAGGTAATATTTTCCAAGGTGTTCGTCTTTTTTTTTTCAAGATGGCATCCGCCGAAACGGGAATCTGCCAAACTGATTCAAAACACACAATAGAACAACTGCATTTCTTCTCTTTGCATTTTTAATGGATTCTTTTTTAAAGGCCTCTAAAATGGAAACGGATGGGGATGCTAAATTTTTATTTTTTTTATTTGGCCTAAAACAATCTTTCTTTTCTTTCTTTTTTGCCCCATTAGCCTTATAAATCACAGCAAGCGGGACTTCAACTTGACCTGTGAAAATCTTGCACTGATTCCACCGGAATCCTGCAGATCTCGATAACACACATGGACATTCTGTGGACAGCCACATGCTGGCATTGCTCAGATCGTGTGCATGATATGGACATAGCTCACAGTAGCTTCGTTTGCTCAATACCCTGCTGCCGAATTGAAGACGGTTTGATAGTCGTCGTGAAGTAGCCCCAGACGCTATTGAGATGTCACAGGGACTGCACACCCACCGCAATGGACGCTGGTATTTTGGAGGATTCGCCTCTGCTGGTGCTTGCTGTTTTACGCACCCACTGGATCTCATCAAGGTAACAGTTGAAATGATTAACCCTCCCTCTCCAGGTGCCAAATTGGAGCCAAATATACCCTATCTATCAAAACCTATCGAGTGACAGGTTGAGACACACAAGCTGTGGGAGAGGAGAGGATTTGTTTTTTTGATAGGTTGTGATAGTTATAATAGTAGGAGGGTCAATGAAAATGTTGGGGGGTTACATGAAGGTTTAATGCAGAATGGCCTCAAGTTACAGCATGTGCAAATTCATGCATAATTAAAGTTTTGATACTGGGAACTTCTTATCAAAGTTGATGTTTCTTGTTAAAGAAATTTATTAATTTTTTTTGTTTTGAGTTGGAAGAAGTTGGGGTATGATTACAGGCTCTATGGAAAGAAAGTGTTAATCGTATTCCGAAGACGTCTTATTCTTGTTTTTTTTGTTTTTTCTTGTACAGGTCCACTTGCAGACCCAGCAGAAAGTGAAATACAAAGCCAGTGGGATGGCAGTGCACATTGTACGCAGCCAGGGAGTCCTAGCCTTGTACAATGGACTCAGTGCGTCAATTTGCCGACAGGTGAAAATACTTTCATGCTAGCAATGATTTTTGCATCAGGGTCATTTCATGAAGTTGGGACATAAATTGTAACATTTTACTACATTTCCAGTTACATGCGATCTGTCGACTAAATTATTTGAATATTTATTCCTCATATTCGTGCCATTCAAACATTTGACTTTTCATGTAGAATTTAGGACTCGGATGCAACAGGGACACCCTGTCTCTTTTACATCTTTTTGTCGTTTTGCAAGATTAAACCCTCTCTGCATACTACGAACTGACCACAAAATGGAAACATATGTATTTTTTTTTTGCGTCCACAGACGTCATCCGTACGCAAAGGGTTAAAGCTTGTAGGTTATTGTATACGTGTACTACAGGTTCTGTATATACTTCCGAGGACAAGAGGAGAAAGGAAATACAAAGAAACCTTTCAGCCCTCGCAAGTCAAGTCTTTTGTTGAAATCGGTCCTCGCAAGTAGAAGTACGTGCTTAGTCTATGGGGTTGGGTTATAACCCTTGTACTATTTAAAAGGTCAAAATCAGTCAAAATGTCCTTCTACCTCCCCTGCCTATACTTTTTAACACAGACCAGTCACCATTGGTCAGATTATATGTGGTTAGTACTATGGCAGTTCAAAATCAGTCAACCGGTTTTGACTCTTTCCATTGTCATCACAGCATGCTAAATCATTCTCATAGCTAGTTGCTGAAACAGTCATCACAGGTCAAAAATGAAGTTCTATGCAACAGGTCATCAGAACAATGACTTGACTGATTTTGATCCATACAACAACATGGCTCAGAATGTATGTTTGCATAGGAGGGATTTATTAATTAAAGGAACAATAGGAAACAAAAAGCATTGTCCTCGGAAGTATTGGGAAAGTACGACCTATCAGCGAGCAGAGTTGTATTGACTCTTTGGTTCAGACTAAAATCTGACTTCAATCATGCTTTTGATGACTCAGACTTGAGTTGCAATGCCAAAATGTTGTCTGCCATTTTCACGCACCTGCTCTCTTCAACCTTCTCCCTTGTTCTAAAGTGTCTTGTGTTGAATGTTTCACATGTAGTTGAGCTACTCAATGACAAGGTTTGCTCTGTATGAGTCCATCAAGGACTGGATGACTTCTGACAACCCATCCAAACCTCTTCCATTCTATAAGAAGGTCATCCTAGCGGCAGGTTCAGGCAAGTGGAAACCAACTTTGTTTTTATTGTTTTGGTTGTTTGGTTGTGCAGTAGTCGTTGATCCAGCATGGGGAAGGGGTGGCAGCGATCTGGGGAAAACTGGTAAAATGGGAAAAATGTCAAGCCCTCCACATTTGTATCATCGACTTTTTTTTAATATACACTGTCTGTGTTCTTTTTATTTGACTTCGAAAAATATTTTCAAAAGCAAATCACCCTGTAAAAATCTTTTGAGATTGACAGTTTTAAAACTTTGGGATATGGTTTTCAAATATAAAAATGTCAAAATCCCAAAATTGACTTTTCAGTGAAAAATTGTTGTTTCTGCTTGTACATGTAACTCAGAAAACCGTAATGTGATTTACGACTCATTTTGTGCTGCCAGGTCATTTTGCTAAATTGACTTCAGAATCACGTCACGACAATAGAATCACGTCATTATTTGATGATGAATGCCCAAATTCTAACACAGACAAAATTTACAGAACTTATTCCATGGGGCTGTGTCAGGGGAGTGGCGATGCAATAGCGAGGGATAGTTCAATTTGCTTTTATTCCGAAATTGACTTATCAAGATTAATTATCATGGGAGCACTTATATCGTAAAATGGTTGATCAGGGCCTGATCTGGTATGTGCCAATCTAAATATACTATTTTAACAGGATCATATTAAAATTAGATATTGCGATACGATTTGGTGGGATCTGAAACAAAGCAGGATTTTATCCTGCAACTTGACCTGGGAAAGCTCAGGACTGACCTGAAGTGCTCAGAACAAACGGAAATTTTAAGAGTTTTTTTTTCAGTAACATTGTTACACAACGCAATGCAGTTGTGGAAATGCAGTTAAAACTGCAGCATACATACATGTACATGTGTACATGGGGGAGGTATAAGTTGGGTCTATTTGTCTATACATAGGTCTGAAAATTGAGATCATTTCTCTAGAATCTGTTGAATTATCCTCTATAATTGGGTCAGGGCCCAGGAAAACTGTAAGGGTGGTAGGGTTGGCAGTTCAAAATGTGCCAACCCTACCACCTGTGATCATAACCCTTCACCCAGAGTGGCTTTTTAGCCTTACACGGTTAGGTGATTTAAATAAAAAATAGCAGCAAGGTCAGTTGTGGAAAACTTGTTCACAGGCCTGTGCACAAAAATAGATGTACTCGCCAGACATAACATATTGACAAATTATGTAATTCTTTTTCAAGGCTCTCAGATGCAGCATTGCTCTTGACTTGATTAGTTAATGCTTGTGCAAACAAATCTTTGATGGTTTTGTTTGTCAGTTGCCTGCACAATTATCTTTATTAATACCTAACTATGCTATGAATAGTTCTTAAGACACACCTGTAGGGTCAAATAACAGATCAAAAGGCAATTCTATCGATTAGATAATACATTGTATTAATATTGTGCGCTTGACTGCAGAGTACAATGTACAAGCTCCATTAGCCTTTTAGAGGTATGGCGGACACAATATAGGAGGGCACGATTTGATTTGGGTAAACCTTTTGTGCCATACAAAAGGTTTACCCAAATCAAATCGTGCCCTCCTATTGTGTCCGCCCTACCTCTAAAAGGCTAATAACTGAGACAAAATATATTGCAAATTATAGAATTTTGCAGAGTGTCGTAATTAACCCTAAACCCCCTCGGGTGCATGCAAAATCATATCAAAACTGGTGGATTTAGCAGGGTCAGGGCTAATTAATCATTAACCCTAACCATCCCTAACCTGCCAAAATCAAACACCCCATTTGTGTTGAATTTTGTGTGATTGGGTACTGTAGAGCCTTGGCACCATCACTTTGCATGGGACTTGATGCCCTGATTTTGTCCAAGTACAAAGAATGTGCCATTGGTTAACTACACAGTGTTGGAGTTTGTGTGGTTAGGGAAGGATTCTAGTAAAAAGCCTTGGGCTGTTAGGGTTATTAATAATGTTATAAGGTGTGAAAACAACAGTCACAAGTACTGATCGACTGAAGAATTGATCTATGTAATGGACGATGTAAAAATCATTCATCAATTCTCTGTTAATACACAAAATTGTCATTCAAACATGAATTTACAAACCCAGGGTAATAGCAGCAAAACAAATACGGGTACACAAAATATTTCATGATCCTTCATCGCCACATTTATACAATGGCACAATCTGAACTAGGGGGGGACTAATCTGAACAAATTTTGACAGCTACTTTACAATGATAACCTACTTCTGGATATGCATTGTATTTTTGTGTAAGAATTGCTGTTTCAGTAGGCTTGTAGGCTCATAGCGATTTTTTGCAAGGTATGCACACCTAGAGTTGGAAAATGTGTGATAGCATTGCAGCGTGAGCGATGGCAGCTTTTTGGGTGTTATCACTTTTTATTATAATTTATCAAAATGGCCGCCAATATGCTTGTTACCGGATTAACTATATGTGGTAAGAAGCATTTTGGCAGCCATTTAAAAAAAAGAAGGTGATAACACCCAAAAAGCTGCCACCGCTGCAATGCTATCACATATTTTCCAACTACAGGGGTGCATACCTTGAGCATTATTGTGCAGTAGTTTTTATTTTACTTTGAACACTTTTTTTTCTTCAGGATCTTTCCAAACAAAACCATCAAAAGCTGTACATTGTGTTTAAATTGAAAAATTGTACAAGAATCTTTTCTCCCTTTTGCGACAGTGTACAATTTACGCATACATGCGGTGCCTACTTCTAAAGCTTAATTCCCTCACTGGCCAATTCCATTATCTGTCAAAATTCTGAAAGTAATGGTGAATTATTTTGTGTGTATTTTTTGATTTTTTTTAATTGCAGTATTTGTTTGTATTTGGGCTGTGCACCTGTTACGGAGCGTAACTGATCATATTTCTTTTTTGAACAACAGGTGCTTGCGGTGGTCTGGTGGGTGCACCGGCAGATATGATTAACGTCAGGATGCAGAATGACATCAAGCTAGCAGTAGACAAACGGAGGAAGTAAAGTATCACACAGTTAATAGTTTTATGTTCATGGTATCCTTTGTAATAAAATGTTTATGGTGGGCCTGATATTGACATGCTGTTCTTTAGAGCAGTCAAACCTCGAGTCCAAGTGCAAGTTCCTTTTCGGGGAGTTCTTTGTTTTGTTTTGTTTTTTTTTGGTTTTGTTTATGCAAGTTTGCCCTGAACAAGGCTAAAAGCCACTTGAGGTACGGAGCTACAAAAAGAAAGAGTCAAAGATACAAGAGGTAGGAATTAATTTTCTTCTTGAAGCAGTGTCAAATCAGAATCACCACACACAGAGTTGGATTTCAAGTTGTGATATGAATTTTACCTTTGTTGGATTTCGTTTGAATTTTTCAGCATCATGAACCACAAACCTTTAGGAATTCTTGCCAGGAACCAACCTGAATCCCCCAAATCCAGTACTATGCAGTAACCCAATGGCACCTTTTACTAATAGAAAAATTAAGCAAATCAAGCCCTTTGCAAAGTGCTTAGACCGTACTTTCGTCAATACTGCTAAATCCTCCAAAATCCCCCGGTGGATTTGAAAGCATATGGGAGGCTTAGGGTTAATTAAAATCAGGATTTTTCAGTGAACTGAAAGTACATGTAATACTATGCTACAGTAGAAACCTGTGGAACATTAAAATATCAACTCATGTGTACATGTACATGTGTAAAGCAATATTTTACAGGAGAATTCTTAATTAAGTCTGAGCAAATAAACTACACGTATTTAAAGTCCAAGTGTAATGGGTGGAGCCCAATTTTAAGCAATGTTATTGTGCAATGTATCTTGACCCCCACCCACCCCCCAAAAAAAAGGTACTTGAGTCAGACATTGAATCTGCATTATGAGTAATGCAACTGCCTAGTCTATATATTAAAAAGCAAAATAAAACAAATAAAAATCTAAGACGTCCTCGACTGCATTCGCCTTCTTGAGACACAATATAAGGGAGCTATTTTGTTTGGAAAATTTCAAATGTGGTTGCCTGAGTCAAATAGCGCCCCCTATTGTCCACCATACCTCAAGAAGGTTAATGGTCTGTGTGCATTTGTAAATACCGGCAATCGTGGACTAGGGAAAGGGTTAGGGCATAGACAAAGGGTCCACGATTGACCGAACGTCCACGATTGAAAATCGTGTACAAAACATATGGGAGGTATAAACAAAAGAGGGACAATGGGAGGTCCGCGATTGCCGGTGTTTACACACTTGTGGGTGTGTGTGATCTTCCACTTTCCTGTGACAGGATGACTTATTAGCATAATTTCATGTGCACAAAGTTCACGCACAATTTTTAAGAGTATTCGTGCAGGAATTAAGTGTTATTCTGGAACGGGCATGGCACTGTACAATGGGAAAAGTTACCAACATTAGCAAATGAAAATGGGAAATGCTGATTGTCTAATCGCCTTATTAAAATCTAAATATTGGGAATCTAAAGGGCCTTTCTCCTTGTGTCACATGATGGAGCTTTTGAACTTGGTCATCAACAGGTCAGTTCTGAACCTAGTTATCTCATAAAATGTGTGGGCAGTGTATTACAAAACATAGGTATTATTTTATTTGGATTCAACTGTGTCCTTTCTGTTCTTAAAATGCAGTCTTTGTTGTTGACACTGCTTTTAAATTTGTAGTTTCAGTTATATTTTATTGCGTGTTGTGTACATGCTTAGCGATATACGCAATAATACTTGGTGTATGTCTGTTTGTCTGTAGCTACAAGCATGCATTCGACGGGCTATGGAAAGTATATAAGTATGGTGAGTAAATGGTCTTATCCCTCCCAGTGAGTGAAACTGCCTTTTTTTTTTATGTACAAAAAAATGTTGGTACACTGCATGTCTTACTGGCAGTATTTTTTGGGGGGCCATCCCAACTAATTGTACAGTGTACGTGTAGTATTAAAAGCACTATTGATGGTAGGGTTTGAGTGCTTTCCGTTGGAGTAATATTCGTACTCGTTCATGAGTACAATTGTGTACTCCTACTTAGGTCGGAACTAGGGCTGTGCATCCAAGCCGGTTACCCGAGTACCTAACAGCTCATGTCAGGAACCGGTTCCAGATTATCTTAAATCAAGTACCCGTAACTGAATTAACATATTACTTCATAATTTCTCAGATAATGAAAAAGAAAGTTTTCAAATGTCATGTATGGGGAATTTTCAAAATGAAAACCAGGGTACATGGGAAAAACAAAACAGATTAACATCTATAACGCTTGCGAAAATGCAAATTACAACGTGAAGCTATAGAGGTGACTGTACATTTGCATCTTGCATTGATGCACCGATGTGGTAGTTATTAACTTGCGGGCCTTTATGAACAATATGAACAGCAATTTCTGAGATTCGGGATTGGCTGCAGTTTGAGACATGGTTCTGCAAAAATGGCCCCAGATTTTGCCAAAACCCGGGGACCTGAAATAACGGGTGGTGTGAGGTCTTAAGCTGAAGCTGAGGTTTGAAAATGACCCTTCTCCAACTTTGCCAACTCTCTCGCTGTCCCTTTACTTTAAGCTTCTTAAATTTGGTCCGTCTTTGGGATATTTTGTTGATATAGACATATCCAAAAAATAAATAAATAAATAAATAAATAAAATAAAATAAAAATTATCCCCCGAATATTTTGTTTATTATTTATTAAATAAAATTTTGGGGAATGTGTAAAGGTGTTTAAACATTTTTGAAAATCTCCAAAATATTTGAGCACCTTCCAAACATTTACAAAAATTGGGTTTTCAAAAATGAGAACAGTAACCCCCCCCCCCCCCCCCATCAGTCAACCCAAACTTTGCCATTTTTAAAACTCCATGATTAGCATCGTACAATCACCATAATATGTGACTAACCTTTTTCCCCCGTTACATGTACTAATCTACTTCTTGTCTTAATGGAATTGTTAATTGGCATTCATTACTTCTTTTCTATTTATTCATTTTTGTAAAGAGGGTTTCCGAAGCTTGTATAATGGAGCCTCCATGGCTATTATCAGAGCCATCTTCATGACAGTTGGGCAGGTACTTCTCTACATTGTTTTCCCTCCCTTAGTTTCAATCCTCTGTGTCAGGTCAAAGGTCAGATTGCATGAAAGCTGGCATAGCTTAGTTCCTGACTCCTGGCAGGGCCCACCTTCATGGCTCAACTTTCCGTTTTAGGGAAAAATTGCTCCCAACAGAGCTGCCAACCAGTACAGATTTTCTGTATTTCCAATGGAAATTCACGAAAAATATGGAAGTATGAATTTTTGTTTAGAAATAGGGATTTTGTGAAATCCGACAAATAATAATGTTTTGACATACTGCGTCAGTACTGGCTCATTATTGTGATCCCAACCGGCGTGCACGCATAGCATGAGTTCAGAAAAAATTGTGTTGAGTAAAATACTATAACGGCTAGTGTCTTTCACAATCCAGCTTAGAATTTTAGTTTGTGCACCTGCATACATCCCATAATATAGGATTATTTGATGCTGTCACTGCGTGCGGTTACTGTGCTTGGACTATTGCAATACTGTTGAGTTTATTCAGGGAGTAAGATTTCATCCTTACCCCACCTATCAACACTGGACATGCTTAGTGTAGATTCGTATACAGATGTAGATTTGGGGCTATTTTGTTTCACAACAGAGATCCGGTTCTTGATCCAAACGCTAGCTCGCTTCATGCATTGTGCAGGACCTGGTGTGTAAACCAACGTAGGGATCACTGCTCGAGATCTGTGTGAAACAAACAGGCCCATAAGAATATATAAGTTGCAAGTGCCATGCGGGGTCCTTAAATCTGGACACAAAATGTTCCAAAGTGCATTACTATATACTAATGATGCATAGTGTCTGTGCGCGTACATTTTCTGTGTGCATTTGTGTATTGTACATGTATGTCCATTTTGTGTCCCAGTTTTAAAAAGACGGTTCTATATGGCACTGACTTTTTTTGCATGGATTGTCTAGATGCTAAATTAAGAATCTAACCTTTTTTGTTTCTTTTTTCAGCTTTCCCTGTACGACCAGTTCAAGCAGATTCTCATAACCACCTCATTCTTCTCGGATAACATCATCACGCACTTCACGGCCAGTGTTATGGCAGTAAGTTCAGTTTATGTAGAATTTATTTATTTTGTCAGCAGTTTTGATGTTAAATTTGGTTATGATGAACAAGGAAAACTGACAATTAGGAATTAATTATGGAAGAAAAAATCACTTACTACGCTCTGTACCCTATTTGGACTTGTGTTGTATGCAGGCTTTCAAGTATTCCTACTTTTCCTACTTTTTCCTAATTTGTTTACCTTGCTCCTACTTTTCCTACTTTTTTCTTGAAATTCCTAGTTTTTCCTACTTTTTTGTCCCACAACTGCAACAAATAGAATTCCATTGAATATTTTACGTAACCGTGTTACACTGTCGTATACAAATCACACAATGAAGGGCTTGGGTGTAGGAGTACTGCAACTTTACTTCCAAGAGCTTATTTGAGGATGGAGCATTAGTGTCATGAGTACAGAACATGCCAAATGAGGCTTGTGATGCTGTGGACATGGGTATCAACGAAAACTAATCCTGAAACCCTGCAAAGTCCTACTTTTACATGATTTTGTCCTCCAGAGTCCTACTTTTGTCTCTTTAAAAAAATATTTGATCTTACTATTCTACTTTTTCACCTGGGTCCACTTGAAAACCTGTGCATGTGCCATAAATTAGAAGCATCCTACTCCAGTTGTAAATTTGAAACCTATTTGTTATTCATTAGGGACTGATTTTCCAGTTAAAAGTCTCATTAAAAAGCACATAACTTATCTAATGCTAACAAATTAGTAATTCAACTTGAAAATTTATTTTTCTGGTGCCATGCTGAAAAAGCACAGACATGGCATCACAGAATTAGACAAAAAAGGTGTTCTCGGAGACAATTTTTTGCCAGTTTTTTACCAAAGAAGGGAGGTGATTTGGTCTCACCGACCGTGAAAGATACCCTGCCTGGGTCTGTAGGTCTGAATATTGGGATAATTTCTCTGGAATCTGTTGATGAAGAATAATCCTCTGTTTGGATCTGGGCCCAGGAAAACCATAAGGGTGGTAGGGTTGGCAATTCGCAATGTGGCCAACCCTACCAAGGGCGGATCCAGGTGGGGGGGCCAAAGGGGGCCATGGCCCCCCCCCCCCCCCCCCCAAAACCAATTTTCTTTTTTTTTAAACTGACGGCGCAAAAAGGCAGCCACTGCGTACACCCACCCACAAAACTCAGCCAAATATTTTTTTGGCCCCTCCCAAAAAAATTGCAAAAGAAAAATGTTTGGCCCTCCCCCAAAATTGTGTTCTGGATCCGCCCTTGAACCCTACCACCTCTGATCGTAACCCTACCTAAACTGACTTTTAGCTTTAGGGGCCATTCAAAATTTTCAATTTTTTTAAATTGAAATTAAAAAAATGTTCGAAAATGGGGTGGGGTGGGTCAAGCAAAATGATTGAAAATCGAAATTCACTTTTCAATAAAACAGAGGAAAAAAGAAAAGAAACGCTCTTTTGACTTGCCGATTCCACTCTCGCGTTTCTATTCGTTTTTTAACCCTATAACACGTACGTGTGCCGCGCCAGCCTATGCGTAGTCTTAGACATTGTATCATCCGTTGTTCAGCAAAGCAGTTATCCCAAACTCCATATACTGGTTTTATGACTTTTTGGCATTTGGCACAGCACTGCCATGCCCTATACTGGGCTGAACATTATTGATGAGATATAAAAGCATGCAGGATGGAGAACGGCTGGACAACAACTATCGTCTTTCCTTTCCTATGTAGAATTGAAGCGTAGCAAGATTTCCTCCTTTTTTTTTTTACAGAAAATGCTTGGCAAATGTTCCATGTAATGTCCGTCAAACATTCAACATGATGAAATAACGTTTGTAATATATATACATGTAATCACTACATTTTTAGAGTATTTGAAATGCAAATAATAGTGTCTGAGAGAGCAAATTGATAAATTATAAAATCTATATTTAAATTCTCCCTACATGTAAGTCATGCATAAAAAAAACAACCCATTGAGCATGCATGGCAGACTGGTTCCTGTCTCGACTGCTATCAATTAAATACTACAGCAGAGACGGAAACATGCTAATAAACATAATATGTACACGTTGCTTGCTAATAATAATAATAATATATCAACTTATATTGCGCAAATTCCATAAAAAGATGTTCAAATGCGCATTACAAAGACATTAAAATTTAACGAATACAAATAAAAATAAGTGTTTAAGAATAAAATTACATATATAAGCCTATTAAAGTGTAAAACAACATTGCTCATTGTGAAGCCCTGAGAAAAACAGTGTACATGTGTACATTGGCGGTGTTAAGTTTTTGAAAGTTGTTTGTGCGTTTATACATCAGAATTTTAAGATCGCTAACATTTCACAACATTTTTATCATGCCGTAATTTGTTGTCAATTTTGTCGCCCACTTAATCGGCGATAAAGCGAGAACAAAATATCGACTACGAAAAAAATCAGAATAGCCAAAGCTGATTATGAAACACAAAAAGTCATCAGGGCACGTGTTCAAGTGGGGGAGACCCACAACTGCATCATGCC
This sequence comes from Hippasteria phrygiana, assembly GCA_037893225.1. Lineage (NCBI taxonomy): Eukaryota > Metazoa > Echinodermata > Asteroidea > Valvatida > Goniasteridae > Hippasteria > Hippasteria phrygiana. The sequence goes on from JAZGUH010000093.1 coordinate 2,046,384, forward strand.
GTTACTGAACGGGACATTTTATTTTTTTTTTAATTGAAAGGCAAATCGATATTTTAAGATTGAAAATTGGGGTGGCGGGTAGGTGAGTCAAAAAAATTTCGAATTAAAAAAAAAAAAACATATATATTGGGTTATTTAAATTAAAAAATAAATTCTACAATGTACTCATCCATATTTTGCCCACATTTTTCATTTGCTTGCACGGTTCTATTTGTTATTCGTAGGGTTTCTGTGCCACTGCTATGACGCAACCAATGGACGTAATGAAGACAAGATTAATGAATGCACCGCCAGGCCAGTACAAGGTATCAGTTGCTCCATTTCAGCCCATTTTGTTTTTTGGGTTATTTTCTGCAGATAATAATTCAAATTCTCTGCCAGTCTGCGCATTCTTTCAAACCATGCTCTTTCGTGACATAGTGTATCATCCTCCACGCAAATTCCATCTTGCTGATTACGCGGTACCCGCTGCTGCATTGGATTCGAATCAGCCAGCCGCCCCGGCAAGCTCAGTGGTCGAGTGGTTAAGACATCTTGCACTTGTAAGCAGGAGGTCGTGGGTTCGAGTCCCACCCGAATAAGCCTGTGAATTTGTTTCCCACAGTTTCGGAAAACACAGAGTGCTTCATACACTACATCTGGAAAGGGCAAAAATCTCTCTACCATTTGAACACATGTCAGTGCATTGCATACATGTACTGTATATGTGAGAAAAAAAACCTGATGCGGAGGCAGGCGTACTAAAAGTTGTTCTGAAAGAGACATTATTATGCAAACTTTTAGCAGCCTTGCCTTTGTGAATGAAGCCACACCTACAGTGACAGTAATGTTCAATTTGTAAGGTTAGAAATGAACAGTATAGTCGGGTGTGAAGTATGAATTTGTTTCAGTTCTGTGCTATGTAATTGGCAGATTTCTTATTCGTGTCGAGCCATTCCCCTAAGACAGGAGTTTTATGTGATGAATTTCAGTTCGTCTAAGATTTTGTGCATTCTGCAAGAAATTATAGTTGATGTGGTTGGACATTGTTTCAACAAGCTACATTCCTTGCGATTGTTGGGTCAATTGTGTGAGCAATGTGTGTCTCGTACTAGGTGAATACATTCGTTCCTCGCATTCACGATCGTTTAAATTTCTGACAGAACTTCATGGATTGTATTTGGACGACGGCCAAGGTAGGCCCACTCGGCTTCTACAAGGGTTTTGTTCCGGCGTTCATCCGACTAGCTCCCCAAACCATACTCACCTTCATCTTCTTCGAACAGCTCAGGCTAAATTTCGGAATTGTCATCTACTTCAAGGACGAGAACAAAAACTAGAGAGAGCCGTGAGTTTCTTCAGTAAACCTGGGAATGATGGCATGGCGCTCCAGATTTAATGCCCCTAAGACTCATAGACAAATCCAACCTTGTTTCTTATTGTCCAGCACTAGGCCCAGTTTCATGGAATCAGTAATGCTGGATTCAGCCTGCAGTTCTGAGCTAACCGAGCTGACAAAAAGGATTCTGCATTAAGCCCTTAAGCACAGAATCCTTAAGACATGATGTACACTAGCCAATATTCCTTGCTTACCCCGTGAAATATGCTAACAGTTAGCATAGAGTTTTCTGCTATGGTTAGTAGTGATTATTTGCTTACACCAAGCAGAGCCACGAAGTTGGGCCCAGTGGCCCATTTCACGGCGATGCTAAGCACAAAAATGTGCGTAGCATGAAAACTCTTCCTTGGTAAAAATACAGGATTACCAACCAAATTTTGATGTGAAGTGTATCGCTTGTGGCTGGCATTCTGCTGTTGTTTGCTTAACATGAAAATCCCATGGCCTTTTGGCTGGTAACCTGTTTTAACTAAGCAAAACGTTTTTGGTGCTAAGCAAATTTTTTTGCTTAGAAGCTCTGTGAAATTTGCTGCTGGGTGGACACAGGTGGCCACTGTTTGGGTGCTTCCACATTCTGCCCCTTTGTCAACCCCAAGCTCGGGTGACTAAATACAATCACGCTCACAGTCATACAAAGCATAGCTTACTTTACAGGTGTAAAGGATGGCCCCCATGCCGCATTCATTTTGCCCAAATGCATCCGTACCCATAAACTTTGGTTGGATTTGTCTATACAGTGATTCTTTTACATTTAATGGAGATTTATAGAGGGGGAGTCAACATATTCATTTGAGGATCATTTGAAAACAATTAAGACCTCTATGATTTTGGAGGGGAACAAAGTTTCTATGATAAAGAACAAATTTATGTCTGGGATGTAGAAGAATTATAAAGAACAAAAAGTTACCAGATGTGGTACCAAAAGCAAGAAATCCCCATCTTGGGATCTGTAAACCTATCATTTATGTGCTAGGGCTAGAATCACACAATTCCTGCCAGTCAACTCGAGAAGACTTGAGTTGAGAGTTTGGGAAATTCTACTCTCATCGCAAGATCTGAAATTCACTGCCAATAATGCATACTCAAGATTTGAATTTGATTCTTGAGAATCGTAATTGTACAGGGTCTATTGTTAGCAATAAGATTACCGAAGTGTGACGTCTTTTGCCACTGTTCTGGGTCACGCTAATGTCTTTACGCACATTATTGCACACATGAACCAGAAATATGTGCACATCATCACTTCGGTACTCTATCCAAAAGGTGCTTCAAAGAAGACAAAGAACAAATGTAGTCACCAGATGAAGGGTCTAAAGGGGTGGTGCCAAGTTAAGACCCGCCCTCTTGTCCTAAGGATCTGTTGTAGCCCCGGACTTCATTCCTTAATGCAATGCAATAACCTTCCTGTGTATATCATGATTGGTGCTCCGACCTCTGACCTCAAACAGGGTCAAGGTTTAATAGATTTACCAACTACTGAAAATGTGTTGTTTCTTTTCAGTAGACTGATCCAATAAGCACTGCCCCTTTGATCGACCAATGACAGCTGCACACACGCACATCCATTACTTTTCACTTGTGTTTGACAAGGGGCAATGCTTAATGATTTGTTTCTGTGAAAAGACCTTTGAGTTGAGTACAGTTCTTTCCTTTTTTGTTTCTTTCTTTGACACTTAAAGACGAGAGATTGCTGGTTTTTTTGGCAACAGGCAGAAGGACTCAAGGTTACTGGAGTGGTTACACTTTATTGCAAGCTTATGTTCTTTTTCCAGACGTACATGTTTTTGTTTTCAGTGAAAAATGTATGCCAACAAAATTAAAAATGATTTTCTGTGAAAAAGAAATGTCAATTTAGTGTGTTATATTGTGCAAGCAAGGTGCTTTAACCCCTTGAGTACAGTTATTTACAGGAGGCGCCGAGGTGTCGCACCGGCTTTTGCAGCCAAGTGAAACGGACACAATGTGCTTGTGCAGTCAAGCGTAACATACACAATGATCCAACAATGGATTGAAACTTCACAAATAGTTGCTATATGCATCATCCCGACCTGGTGGCACTGTTTTTTTGCACCATTTGGCGTCATCCGTACGCAAGGGGTTAAACACATTGAATAACAAAGTACAACTCGGTACACTTTCCAAATAGCCAAACAAAAATATTGCCCATGAAATTAATTGTCGGTATTTGTCTCTCATCTAACCAGCTGTTGTCCTTTTGCTTAATATTACATGCTCCATTCATTTTCTCATCAAATAATTGCTCACAGTGATTAAATCTCTTGACTTTTTTTGATGAGATGCTTTTGACAAATGCCGAATTGTGTTAAGCATTGATACTGATAAAATGTTCTGGACTATGCCTAAATAACTGAAGCTAGATGAGTTTTACCCAACTTTGTAAGTCAGTTGTATGTACAAAACCCTAGGAATTGGCATTTCTAAATTCATTATATTGAAGTGGTCCTTCAGAATATATCTTTCAGATACTTCTGAAAATATTTATCTAAATTGTCATCGTTTTGAAATGGAGAAACACAGGGAATATGATGTGGAGAGCTGTCAGCCATTTTGAAAATTTGCAGGAGTCGATTATAGAAACAGAACTGACAATAAAAAAAGTTAAGTCACACTTTCTAGCAAATAATCACACTTTACAGACTAATCCGACGAACAAAATTAGAAGCCATCTTTGGGTACCCAATCGGGCAACACTGCGCTCGCGCGCGCGTCATACGCGTGCTTACATTTGAGGCGCATGTTTACTTTGGCAATCCTATTGGCCAAAGGCGCACTGAGTGCGCGCCGATGACGAGCGCGCGTGTATGGTACCGCTCGATTGGGTACCCAAAGATGGCTTCTAATTTTGTTCGTCGGATTAGTCTATAAATATTATGAGAAGTTGATTGCTGAATATACCAATATAATCTCTTCAAGCATTGCTTTGCATTGTTACCATGGCAACGTGAGATTCTTTGCTGTATTTGTGCGCATAATTCCGTGGACAGAGTCCTTCTGTGAGATATGTATTTTCCTGCATTCACAATCAAGTGTCAAATTTTTAAAATGCTGCTTTAAAATGTTATGAATAATTAGGCCAATAAATTAATTTCTAACTTTAAAATGCCCTTTTGCCAAAGTAAAAAAAAAGTCCTAATAGTCATTCCTGCTTATTTGATGATATATTACCCATGTCAGAATTTTATGAATATTAATTTGTTGCTCTACTAACATAGATGTTCATGCTTTAAATAATTAACCTTTATACTGTCAAGGTTATCCAGACTATGGTGTGTGGCACCTCGCTGCATGCACTGCAGCTGTAGTGAATTGTGGTGCCTGAAAGATTTGTTGATACCACCTGTTTTTTGTTTTGGGCAGTTATTATTCCTTGGTCACACTTGTTGTGGGAATACTAGTGCACTTGGGCACCACGAATCATCACACAGTTTTCCTGTGTTTTATTGTTTCTTGTGTCCTTGCTGTCAAATCAATTTGTGGTATTATGTGGTGAGTATATCTCAATACAAGGGGAGACCGGTATACATGTACTTCCAAAATTGTGGTATTGAGTGGTTCCTGACAGGGTTAGGGTTAATCTTACATATACATGTAAATGGACACAATATTTTATTGATTGAACCCAATGATATTCTGTCTTTATTTGTGTGATATTTTATTCAAATTTCTTAAAATTTGTTGATCTTAAATGGATATTTTGAAATGAGCCTTAGATGTATCTCTGGCAAACAAATTGCTAACAAGCATTTTTTGCTGCGTACTTGCACTTTGGAACCTAATTACATCAAGCGGCTTAGAAGAAAGAATTGCTTAGCCTAGCAAATGTTTGTGCTAAGCGAAAACCAGGGGCCAGTTTCAGGAAGCTGCTCACCACATAAATTTGCTTTGCATGAGAAAATCTTTCTTGGTAAAAACAGGATTACGAACCCAAATGTATATTGCTTGTGACTGGTATTCAGCTGTTGTTTGCTTAGCATGAAAATCACACGGTATTTCGGCTGGTAAGCTATTTTTTACTAAGCCAAATTGGTGCTTAGCATGCGCAGCTCCATGATATTGGACCCATGTTAGAGCTGTGCACAATTAATAGCCTTTAGATCGGTAACCCATTTTACAAAGCAAAACTCTGCTGTGCTCAACAAATTAGTGTGCTTAATAGCTTCATAAAATTAATCTGATTTGTTCCGATTTGACTTTATGATTGACCAAAATGGCATCATTATAATGTCCCCATTCACTCAGAAACATGATCTCTTATCCTCCGTGTGTTCACTTTTAACTGTCAAAATTTTCTTAATGTTTTGGTTTTTCTTTGATAAACTGATTATGTATGCACAAAAAGAATAGTTTCTATTATGTAGTTTTCATTGCCAAGAAAAGTTACATTTTTTAACTGTTTTACGTTTAGAATAGATCTGGCATTAAAGGTATGATATAGCATTGGTAGAGCTGACAACATAGCTGCAGTCAGTGTTCATACTTTGTGGGAGTCAACATGTTACATGTACATGAAATAATAAACCTGTGAAAGTTTGAGCTCAATCTGTCACAAGAAAATAGTGAGAAACACATGCTGTTTAACCATGATTTCATTCAGAAATATTTCTGGATTGGTACTGGTGTACCGTCTTTGTAAACAACAAGTTTTCACGCTGTATCTAATCAACTTAAATTTTTGGAATGCTCATCTTGTTCTTTTTTTTTCTTAAAACTTTATTTGTAAATTTTAAAAGCAACTAATGCAGGGTTTAGAAATTTAACGTTATGTGTGTCTAAACTTGGCCTTGGCTTTCTTTCATAAATTCTCATTTTTCAGTTATTTTATGCTTTTAAAATGAAACTAAATCTGTTGTTCATTGTCTAAAACTGTTATTTTTAAATGGATTAACATTAAGCGTGTGACATTCAATCACATTAGAACTGGAATTGCACTGGCTGGTGTGAGATGTAGGTAGGGCCTATGCTGAAATGAATTAATGCATTTAAATGCTGTAAATTGAGATTTTTTTCCTTTATGCATGCCAAATTAATTAAACAGTATCATATGTACTATTTTTTTTCAGATTCTTTTAATGTCGTTTCATTTCGTTATTCCTGATTTTTTTTCTCCAGTAGTATTGTTTTGTTAATTATGTGAATTTTTATGAAATTTGAATTTAATTTGTAACAGTAATGAAATTAAGAAAATAAAATATTATTCATGTAAAAATATGAAAATATTTGCGTTTGAGTTTTTATCCCAGAGAAGACATTTTGTCTCAAGTGATACTTTCAGCAGTGATAAGCTGAATCTAATCAACTTTGTTCCTATGATGATCATGCCTTGAATTTCTATAGTTTATTAGACTGATAAAAGAATGGCCTGACACTTTGACCCTGGCAGAATCTTTTTCAAAGGCTTTACTTGCTAGAATATTATTCATGTAAAAATATGAAAATATTTGCGTTTGAGTTTTTATCCCAGAGAAGTCAATTTTTGGGGGGGCTTTTGTTGATTGTTTGACTTGTAAAAACTGGTTTTGTGAAAAAATCCTTAACACATGTGCAGGTGCCAAATAGCCTTGGGGTCCCTCTCCCAAACACAAGTTGGCCTGCTGGGGTGGTCCATATTATAGGGTCATCTCCCCCTACCCCCAGAAATTTGGAGCGGTGGAAACAACTGACAGGTGCATGATCGACAAGCAACTCCACATTTGATGTTAAAAGGAATGTATAACATTGAAATGGTACGTGGGTAAGATGGACTATAGAGCCTAGAGGCTCTGGTGAAAATCGGCAAAGGCAAGTTAGAGAAATCAATTTCAAATTATAAGTTATTCCAATGCAGTTTGTCGGTAAAGTTGCGGGCAGAACTGGAATTGTTCACTATATACTTTGAAAATCTTCGTTAATATTGTTGACTTTGTCAACAATTTTAGAATTCAGTTTTGTCAAAACCATGGACCGGAGATACCTCCATGTCAAAACCGAGCTAAAGAAGCTTTTGGTCGGGAATCCACCGGTTCCCACTTTCGCAATTGATGTAGCGCCCTCTTGTGGTAATTATCTTCGTTGGCCCGCCTGCCTCTAGCCTTTATACGCGAATCGCAATGCCGCTGAATTACAACCGGAATGTGTATGTAGGCTAGGTTGCTGGGCTACACATACATGACATTAAGGCCGTGTCCGAATTACTTGGCTACGGCTTGAAATTACACACGAGTCTATGGGAAGTGGCTGCAGCCGCTACCATAGACTTGTGTGTAACATCCAGCCATAGCCAAGTAATTCAGACACGGCCATTCATACATTCGCCGTGAAGAGGTTGGCTTCGCTTCGCCGATTTTTTAATTATCAACAGCTTGAACATTTTTATAGCAGTAGAGTTTGTTTTTTTCTTATTTGTTAGTGGTGGTCTTCTGCCTTGCGTTTGTGCCATGTACGGTCATGGCTGTGGTGGAGGAGCGGCAAGCCATAGGCATACTATGGTAAGAACTCAACTCATGAACAAATAGAAATAGGCCTAACGTTAGGCCTAAACCTTTTCGACATTCTCAATGCATTGTGGGTTTGGAGGCCAAACAAACCATGTTAATACACACAAGCTTATGGCACTGTGAACCAGTCCAAATATGAATTGATTTTATGCTAAATATCTGTCATGAGTTGAGCGATACCCTTTTCACATATCTTTGCATGGAACATAAGGAAAATAATAACCAGAAAAATCAATTTTAAATGGCAATAAAAATAAAGGAAATAATTGGGGAATCCCTCTCAGTCTCAGGGTACCAGTTGACTGATGTTTGCAAATTTCTGGAATCAGAACAGCCAATAATGTCACATTATTAGCCAATCAGAAGAGGATTTTTGCAAGCATGACAACCAACATGTGACCCATGCGACCAATCACGTCCGTTCTAACGTGCTTGCTATTCTAATGCCAGTTAGGGATGATGCAGTTCCCATGATGCTTTGAGAATGTCGAAAAGGTTTATTCTGTAAGTGTAATAATTCATATGGAAACATTTTACTTGAACACGTTGAATATCCCCACCAAAATAGGCCTGGGGCCGATTTCACGAAACGATAAGACGCGTCTTAGGAAGAGTAACTCGTCTTAACTCACGACTCGTCCTAGGATCGATTTCACCAAAGTTAGGACGCGTTCAACACGTCCTAACTTCCTTAGCAACGCGGCTGAACTCGTCTTAACTTAAGATCGGTCTGGGGGGTCGTCTTATCTATATATGCGAACACGTACAATTTACTGAAAAGCAACAATGGCGCTTATGCTTCTTGCTGATTACAAAGCTCGGCAGGCAATTAGGAGAGAGAGAGGATATTCCGAGATAGAAGAAATCCACTAGATAATCTAAATGACGAGGAAATCCTCAAGAAATATAGGTTCAAAGGCAGGGAATATTCCAAGGGTTGGAGATGAATTGGAGCCCGATAACGGGCGAGTGTAATATTAATAAAGGGATAAAAGTGTGATGACCCAGTCTTTACCACATCAATAATAACCGAGGGGCGTGACCGCTGTTAATGGAGCGGTCACGACCCTTACAAAAAATGCAAAAACCTCCTGTAAAAAGGACAAAATGCAAAGCTTTTTCTCCCCACTTTTTCTCCCCACTTTTTCTCCCATTTGCGACATACACGGTAAGTATGACTAAAATGCTACCAGGAGTAACAAGCGCTCATGGGTAAGCGTATTAACACACGTTCTCTTACAGGCTTGATTTCGATGGAGGTTCGAACCTTGGCGATGGAATAGAAAAAGGAAAATGGAGTGATAGAGATGCGTGGTGGTGGAACGGAGGACAGAGGAGCACGGGAGATGCAGGGGGGAAGATGCAAAGAAGAGAGATTTCTTATTTTATTTTTACAGTTTTCCTCGCTAAAATCCCACTAAAACTAAAAGGCGCCCCTTTTAGTGATGTCCGTATACGGAACTCTTTCCAAAATCTCAAAAACAAAAGACTGCCCTAAAACTTAAAGGTTGTGCCATCTAATTATACAATTCTAAACACGAATGTATGGTTATTTCCCCAGATTGTTTCGTTTCTACCCCACCAAAATGGGGCAGAAACGAAAAAACTAAGGGGAAATAACCATACATTCGTGTTTAGAATTGTATAATTAGATGGCACAACCTTTATTAAAGTTTTAGGGCAGGCTTTTGTTTTTGAGATTTTTGTGTGCAATATAGGGGAAGAAAGTTTGTGTTTACTATTTTAGGCCAAGTAAAAGAAATTTAATGTTTCTCGTCCCCGCCCACCTCCTTTTTGGCCGCCGCCTCCTTTTTTTACTATTTACCATTCAGAAAAAAACGAAAAGAAAAAAAACAAATCGAGAAAATATTCGAAACGGAAACGACGTTCCTTGGTTTATTTTGTCATAAGAATTGGTCTAGACTCTTTTTCCACGTTCGCAATACAACTGTTCATGGTATACATGTACCATACTGACCTCGCATTACTCCCCGCGCACCATGTGTTGTGACTATCTTCGTTTGCCTCGTACACGAATATCAATGCGTATTGTGTACCGTGCGTGCAAATACTGAGAAAAAGAAAGTCAGTTCACTTTGCACGTATGATCTGCCGTACAGTTGTACCTACTCCTGCTGGTATGTGTATATGTACGAATACACACATTTATTCTTGCGGTGGGGGTGTCGCTGCTTGAAGTATCGGCACACTCCAAAACTGGAATAGATTCAGTTTGTGTACAAAGTATGTGATGTGTGTCGCGAAGCCAGATTCAGTTTGTTTGGTTTGTAGTGGCTGTGTTTTTTGCAAAAAAAGAGTACGACGGCCAAGGTAAATATGGGGCAAGGCAAAACTGGCCGTGAAAACGGAGATTTTTTGTGGGGCACCTCGGCCAGTAAGAAGGCAACGACGGCACTGGCCTTCGTGGCCGTAATTCATTTTAAGCCCTGAATGTTCGTGTTAGGCTACATGTATGTATATACCGATATTGCATGACTACACAGTCGCTAAAAAATGGTGTGCTTCAGCTTCTTGATGTGTAGTACGGCAGCAGCATACAAAATGACTGAAATCAAAGGAAAAACAAGCACCTGGAATTAGAAAAGCTGCACTTTGCAAATTAGTGTATTGTGTTTTAATACTAGAATGTGTTGCGATTGGCAGTTTGAGATCGTGCAATCAGAAAGTAACAGTGTTACATTTTTTACTGTTTCTGAATTTGGAAACTTGCTTAGCAATTGGATTAAACCGATACAAATCATTTGTTTGTCATATATTGCATCAGTATACATGTATATAAACTCAAATAGCACAAAAAAACTCCTATTAAATATACCGTAGCGGTCATATTAAACATGGCGGGACATCTTGAAAAAAAGAGCAAAAAATGGGAAAATAGTAAATAGTAAAGCCCTGCCTACTCCTTCTTTTTAGAAAGTCCGGACGAGAAACATTTAATTTTTTTTTACTTGGCCTTATGTACATGATAGTTCGTATCATTTCAACAATATTTCGGTTCCGAAAGTACATGTACCGGTACATTATAGCCAAATATTTTGGCCTGATTTCAGTATTGATTGGCTGAGTTTGGCACCTCAAACCTTTCTTTTTCTTTTCAATTATGTTTTTCTATGGAATTGATGACTTGGTTTTGATTTTATTGTAGCGTGAAGCCCATGCCGAAATGCGCGAAGCTCATCTGGAAAATAAGGCCATCCATGCAGCCATGCATGGAAACGTAGGGAGGGCTGCCCAACTGCAGGTATGTATGTCAACAGGCATTTTTGATCAGACAATTTCAAAAGACAGTTAGTATTTTAAAGTGATATTAAGAGAAATCTGTTCATTTCAAAGTTACTAAAACTAGAGAAATTGGATTGAAGTGTTTACAAAGAATACATGTTAGTGGTGTGCATTTATAGATAGTATGGGAAGGTGACAGCCCGATTGTCCGAAGGTTCTTTAGTCCGAAGGGTTACTAGTCCGAAGGTTCGTTGGTCCGAAGGTTCGAAAGTCCGAAGGTTCGATAGTCCGAAGGGCCCATTAGTCCGAAGGGCCCATTAGTCCGAAAAGAGAATAAGGTTAAATATTCCGAAGGTTCAATAGTCTGAATAGATGATAGGGTGCCATAGTCTGAATCGACAATTAGGTTCGATAGTCCGAATGGACGATAAGGTTCGATATTCCGAATAGACGATAGGGTTCGATGGTCGGACTATCGGACCTTATTTTCAATTCGGACTATTGAACCTTGTGTGCTTTCAGGATAATGACCTTCGGACTATTAAACCTTACTTTCGTTTCGGAATAATGAACCTTCAGACTAATTAACCTTATTCTCAATTAGTTCGGACTACCGCACCTTTGGATAAATGAACCTTCGGATTGTCGGCCCTTCGGACCAATGAACCTTAGAACTATTGCATCAAATGTTCGGATTAACGAACCTTATTTCATTTTCGGACTAACGAACCCCCTCTTATGGGGAATTTGTACATTCGGAATATGGAACCTTCGGATTAATAAACCTTCGGACAATCGAAACCTTTGGACTATCGGGCGGACACCGTATGGGAATGGGGTACTTCCAGAACTGTAATGTTTTCATAAACCTTACAGAGAGACGCATATAAACTGCTGTGGGAGAAATTTTTCAATTTTTTTTGCAGGAGCCCTTACTCTCTTGTCACAAAATTTCCTGCCCCAACATTTCATATGCATTATCTTGACTTTGCCATGTACACGCACAAATGTAGGTTAGGTTCAATTTCTTGAATTGTGTCAGTCCACAGCAGCTTCTACAGCCTCTCCAATAACTCCATTAACCCCTTGCGCACTGTTGACACAAATACGTGCAGGTTGAAAATTGCCACCTGACCGGTTGACGTCTATGTGTGCCAATTTCTGCATTTTCAATCCATTATGGGGGTTTTGTGGACGTTATGCTTGGCTGCACAAGCCTCTTGTTTCCGTTTCGCTTGGCTGCACAACCCGGCCTGGTGCCCCGGCCGCCCCCATGTAATACCCGACATGCCCGGGTTCAAGGGGTTAAGTAATCTTTACCCAGTTGGTACCCCATTAAGTAATCATAAGGCAACCTAAAAGAAATAACTTGTTTCTCATCAGCAGCCGGGCGGATTTTTCGTGCGTGGTGGATATTTTTTTACACCCAGAAATTCCGAGCAGAATTTTTTTATTTTGTTTATATATGCTATAAAACACTCTGTTATAAACAATGCCAGTTAAAACTCACGCTGGAGAGGTTTTTTATTATAAACACCGGCAACCTGACCCAACAGTGGGCCCTCTGAACTCTACTGTAATGATAGTAACGTTAGTGGCCATGTGCCAGAAGCCGGGAAAATCAAAAAATCTACTATAGTCTGGTATCATACACAGTGCGCACACACACATACATTTTGTTCCTTGGCCACACACGCGTGCTATTTGAATCCGTGTCTGAATCACTTGGTATACACAAAGATCGTATATACATCTTGTCGATGCTGGCCTGGCGGGGAATACATGCGCATGCAGCAAAGCATGGACTCGGGGGGGGGGGGGGGGGGGGGGTGGGGGGGGGGATCTTTTGAGCGTGGGTATTGTACAGAGCGAGTCCGTTGCTTGGGGGACAATAAATCATGCAACACCGAAATTCACAGTCGGGTTCCACCTGCGTGTAGTGAACAATGACCGTGCTTACATGCAATTGCAAAATGACGGACCTTTTCGCCACAAGGGTTCTGATGAGAAACAACAATTTTTTTTATGTTGCCTAACATTACCCAGTTGCTACTTAGAGTACTTAGTGTGTTCAAAATGTTCAGAACTAATGAATCCCATAATAATAATTTTTAATAGGTTGAGACATTTATCTAAATCGTTCTGGTCATGAAATTTAGGTTTCCTCAAAAGTACACGTGCAGTATATCACCCTCTAGCTGAAGAAACATGTTTAGAGGTGGGAGGAAAACCCTCAAATAATATTTGCAGTATCGGGTAGAATTTGAAACCCAATACACAAACGGCCCAGGTGGGATTTGAACCCAAGCCACAGTAGCGGAAGGGAAATAAGTGTGTTATTACAGCAACCAGACTCCTTATTTGATTCTGTTTTGTATCCATCTAACAGATGAAAGCCAACATGGCCCACCATGAAGCCGAACGAGAACACAGGATGGCCAATGCCTTCGGCCATTGTCACTCGGTCCCTTCCTTTCACCATACCCAACCTTGCTCGGCCCTCCCTTCGACTGTGGTGATGCATGTAAGTTTACAATCATGACATTTTATTCTGGGATTTTTCCCAGTGTTTTGTATTCAGCCCGTATTTTTGAGCAATAAAATTATGACATTCAAGAATGTTTTCTGAGAACCCATGGGAGAATATACACAGGCTTACTCGGGCAAGACTCGAACCCACGACCATCTGCTTACTGGTGCAGGCATCTTATCTACTTGACCACAGAACTTGCTGATTCTAATGTAATGTTAGGAGTGACTATCATGCAGTCGATGTTAGAAGATCAACACAAAAATATATTGAGAATATTTTTTTTGGGGGGGGGGGGGGAGAAACTTTTTATGCAGCATTAATTTCAAGAATGGACTGAAAAGAAGCATAACCAGACAAATCATTGTAAACATTTATTTACCCCAACAGCATGCGCCAGTGACTCCTCACTTGAATTACCAAATTGGCACTGTGGCCCCGCCCCAAGCACAGCCCCCTCCGGCATATTCTCGTGAGTACTAACTTGTATAAAGTTCACAAACCTATACAATAATAAGCACATCCTTGTGAAGGCCCAATACTACATTTTGTATTTGTTCACTGAAGGACTTTTTGCAGACATTACATTTTGCTATTTTCGATTGGAAATGCCCCTTTTGTGACATCTGTCCCAGAGTGGATATATACGTCTAGTCACTTAACCCATTGAATACGGACGACGGCCATAGCCGTGGTTTGAAAAAGACCACCTGACTGGTTGACATCTATATGCGCATTGCTGTATGTATTCAATCCATTGTTTGCCTGTTGTGTGCCTTATACTTAGCTGCACAAGCCTATGTGGCATACCAGCACCCCACTGATTAATAACAGCCAGACAGAATGGGTTAAAAACGAAAGAGTACATGTGTGGGCTGATGAATTTCCCAATATTTCAACCTGTTTTATTAAAGTACAACCCAGTGAGACCTTAACACATGGCTTATCACCTGAACGCGGCCATTTGTACGCTGGGCAGCACAGGTCTGAGGGCTCTGCCATCAGTTGACTGTGTGTGGGTTATTTCTTGATGGTATGCCAAACAGCATTTTCATAAGAAGGAAAGTAGTTGCACCAATCCATGGAATTGTTGCTTGATAGTTTTGATTTGGCCTACATGTAATTTTTTCTTCATTGAAATTATTTACAGCTACGCCATCTGCTAATCCATATCAGCCGACAACTGGATATCCAGCTGCAACCACTGGGTACCAAGCGGCTCCCACCGGGTACCCAGCGGCTTACACCGGGTACCCAGCGGCTCACGCCGGGTACCCAGCTGCTCACACCGGGTACGCATTGGCTCACACCGGGTACGCAGCAGCTCACACCGGGTACCCAGCGGCTCACACCGGGTACCCAGCGGCGTACCCACCTACGTCCACTACATACACTACTGCAGCAGCTTACCCAGGGACTGCACCTGCATACCCAGGCCATGTGGCGTACCGTAACCCATACCAGTAAAGTAAGTAGCCTAGTCCGTCACACCACCTTACACCCTCTGGGTGCCCAGTGGCACAAGCTTGTAAGAGATGATTTGTGGTACCCAGTGCTACATGGGTACCTACTGGGTACCACGCTTTATCCCAGTGGGTTACCGTGTACCCAGCTGTTACCATTAAGTAGCCATTTCCTAACTGGTACCCAGTTAAGTAACCATTACCTAGTCGGTACCCAATACACCAGAGGTACCCAGTGGGCACACAAGTGGGCTACCCACTTATCCTCTTTTTGTACATTTCAAAATGAATACTTAAACACCATGTACACACTTGCCCTGTATATCCACAATGACTTTCAATTTTTACATCTAGAGATAAACAGAACAGTTAGTCTTATGAACATATGATTTTATTGTTGAACAGACACCGATGTACCTGTATATTTACATTTGTAATTGACATTCAAAAAAGACTTTTAATAGTAAATAACTCGTAACATTTGGATTTAATTTGTCGATCAGTAAGTCACAACTCAGTTTGTATAGTAAACATTTAATGGCTTTATTGGCTGTTTTGGAAACTTTTCCAAAACAGCCCTTGTTTTCGTTAAGATTTTTTTTTTTTTTCTTTTTTTTTTTTTTTGGCTGTTTTGGAAACTTTTCCAAAACAGCCCTTGTTTTCGTTAAGATTTTTTTTTTTTTTTTTTTTTTTTTTGGCTGTTTTGGAAACTTTTCCAAAACAGCCCTTGTTTTCGTTAAGATTTTTTTTTTTGGCTGTTTCGGAAACTTTTCCGAAACAGCCCTTGTTTTCGTTAAGATTTTTTTTTTTTTCTTTTTTTTTTTTTTTTTTTCTTTTTTTTTTTTTTTTTTTTCTTTTTCAGACTTTTCCCCATAGCATTTGTACACGTTTTCTTTCTAACCGGCACTTTGGCCACTTTTGAGCAACCGATTGCCTTTAAACTTAACAGACACTTACACCAACTGCTCAGAATGACTGCCGCACTTTTACGTAATGATGACGTCATCACGTGATTTTTTATGAATGTTTGAAATTTGAAAATCGTAACATTCTTTTCAATATATCTAACAAAAAAAACAAGATATTTTCATAATTCTTTTTGATATAGCTTTGGTATGTCTCAAAGATATGCCCTAAAAAGCGAAAATTGTGTGACGTCATGATGACGTCATCAAAAATGATTTTTTTTTTTAACGCATGTAAGGGTCAATCCGATTACAAAAATGTATACATTGAATTTTGCTGTACGTAATTCCAAAATTTCATGATCGTGGCTCACTCAAGTAAGAAATAACAACCATTTCAAAATTTGGACCAAATTCAATATAACACAAAGGAATTCTGGGAAGGGCAGATAACCATGGCTTAAATGTGCTTGCTGTTTATAAAAGGGGTTGATTCCTAGTCTTTTTTCAAGTCGCTGAATTTTTGAAGTTTTAAAATCGTAACATTCTTTTCAATATATCTAGCAAACAAAACAAGATATTTTCAAAATTCTTTTTGTGATAGCTTTGGTATGTCTCAAAGATATGCCCTAAAAGGGAAAAAATGTGTGACGTCATGATGACGTCATCGAAAATGTGATTTTTTTAAACACATATAAGGATAGGTCCGATCGTCATGCAAAGTGGTGGGTAGGTAGATACTGTCACTAGAATGCAAAATCTAAAATGAGGTCATGATGACGTCATTACGTGACTTTTTATGAATTTTTAAAATTTTAAAATCGTAACATTTTTTTCAATATATCTAGCGAACAAAACAATAGATTTTCAAAATTCTTTTTGTTATAGCTTTGGTATGTCTCAAAGATATCCCCTAAAAGGGAGAAAATGTGTGACGTCATGATGACGTCATCAAAACATTTCTTTTTTTAAACGCATGTAAGGGTCAATCCGATTACAAAAATGTATATATTGAATTTTCCTCTCTCTAATTCAAAAATTTCATGATCGTGGCTCACTCAAGTAAGAAATAACAGCCATTTGAAAATTTAGACCAAATTCAATATAACACAAAGGAATTCTGGGAAGGGCAGATAACCATGGCTTAAATGTGCATGCTGTTTATAAAAAGGTTGATTTGTAGTCTTTGTTCAAGTCGCTGAATTTTTAAATTGTGTAAATCGTAACATTCTTTTCAATATATCTAGCGAACTAAACAAGAAATTTTCAAAATTCTTTTTGTTATAGCTTTGGTATGTCTCAAAGATATGCCCTAAAAAGCGAAAATTGTGTGACGTCATGATGACGTCATCAAAAAAATCTTTTTTTCAAGTCGCTAGAATATTGCCCATAGCATTTGTAAACGTTTTCTTTCTTACCGGCCACTTTGGCTAATTTTCAACTTGGCAGACACTTACCCCAACTGCTCACAATGTGTGCCGAACTTTTACGTCATAATGACGTCATCACATGTCACGTGACGTCATCTTAAAGGGGCATTTTTCAAAGCCATATATCTACAAAAGTACAAGTTCGATTAAGTTAAAATGTAATATCTAGGTATCCAAGTAGTTTATAAATGCAAATTGACATGACGTTATGATGACGTCATCACTTGTGACGTCATCTTAAAGGGGCAGTTTTTGAAGGCGCATATCTACAGAAGTACATGTCCGATTAAGTTTAAAAGTAATATCTAGGTAGCCCAGTAGGTTTATAGATGAACATTGACATGACATGATGTTGACGTCATCACATGTCACGTGACGTCATCTTAAAGGGGCAGTTTTTGAAGCCATATATAAACAAAAGTACAAGTCCGATTAAGTTGAAAAGTTATATCTAGGTAGGTCAGCAAGTTTATAGATGAAAATTTATGTGACGTTATGATGACGTCATCACATGTTACTACTACAAACAACTTTAATTAATTTCAAAATTAACAAAGAAAACTGGCAGCAGCGCGATTGTTTGACAAACTTAAATTATTGTATTCACATTTCACATCCAAACTAAAAAACCAAAAACGAAACAGCCCTGTGTTTGTCCACAAACACCAACCTCATGCCTCTAGTTTTTTTTTTTTTTTTTCTTTTTTTTTTTTTTTTTCTTTTTCAGCCAAATGCCCATAGCATTTGTACACGTTTTCTTTCTTACTGGCACTTTGGCTACTTTTATGCTGCCGATTGACTTCAAACTTGGCAGACACTTAGACTAACTGCTCAGAATGTATGCCGAACATTTACGTCATGATGACGTCATCACGTGATTTTTTATGAATTTTTGAAATTTTAAAATCGTAATATTCTTTTCAATATATCTAGCGAACAAAACAAGATATTTTCAAAATTCTTTTTGTTATAGCTTTGGTATGTCTCAAAGATATGCACTAAAAGAAAAAAAAATGTGTGATGTCATGATGACGTCATCAAAAATGTGCTTTTTTAAAACACATATAAGGATAGGTCCGATCGTCATGAAAATTGGTGGGTAGGTAGATACTGGCACTAGGATGCAAAATCCAAAATGACGTCATGATGACGTCATCACGTGATTTGTTATGAATTTTTGAAATTTTGAAAATCGTAACATTCTTTTAAATATATCTGGCAAACAAAACAAGATATTTTCAAAATTCTTTTTGTTATAGCTTTGGTAGGTCTCAAAGATATGCCCTAAAAAGGAAAAAAATGTGTGATGTCATGATGACATCATCAAAAATGTGCTTTTTTAAAACACATATAAGGATAGGTCCGATCGTCATGAAAATTGGTGGGTAGGTAGATACTGGCACTAGGATGCAAAATCCAAAGTGACGTCATGATGACGTCATCACGTGATTTGTTATGAATTTTTGAAATTTTGAAAATCGTAACCTTCTTTTAAATATATCTGGCAAACAAAACAAGATATTTTCAAAATTCTTTTTGTTATAGCTTTGGTAGGTCTCAAAGATATGCCCTAAAAAGGAAAAAAATGTGTGATGTCATGATGACATCATCAAAAATGTGCTTTTTTAAAACACATATAAGGATAGGTCCGATCGTCATGAAAATTGGTGGGTAGGTAGATACTGGCACTAGGATGCAAAATCCAAAGTGACGTCATGATGACGTCATCACGTGATTTGTTATGAATTTTTGAAATTTTGAAATCGTAACATTCTTTTAAATATATCTCGCAAACAAAACAAGAGATTTTCAAAATTCTGTTTGATACAGCTTTTGGTATGTCTCAAAGATATGCCCTAAAAGGCGAAAATTGTGTGACGTCATAATGACGTCATCAATTGTTTTTCTTTTTACGCATGTAAGGGTCGGTCCGATTAAAAGAATTTATACATTGAATTTTTCTCCACCTAATTCAACAATTTCGTGATCGTGGCTCACTCAAGTATTAAGAAATAACAGGCATCTGAAAATTGTGACCAAATTCAATATAACACAAAGGAATTCTGGGAAGGACAGAAACCATGGCTTTCATGTGGCATGCTGTCTATAAAGAGTTGATCTCTAGTCTTTTTTTCAAGTCGTTAGACAAGTCGTAGGCAGACACTTACACCAACTGCTCAGAATGTGCGCCGAACTTTTACGTCATGATGACGTCATCACATGTCATGTGACGTCATCTTAAAGGTGCATTTTTTGAAGCCATATATCTACAAAAGTACAAGTCAGATTAAGTTAAAACGTGGTATTTAGTTATGCCAGCATGTGTTAGATGAAAATGTATGTGACGTCATGGTGACGTCATGATGACGTCATCGGCTAATTTTCTATGATTTTTTTCATTTTTGAAATTTCATTTAAATCACATAATTTTACACAAAAAAACAAAACAGCCCTGTGTTTGTCCACAAACACTGCACCAGATGTCTAGTTTTTTTTTTTTTTTTTTTTTTTTCTTTTTCAGCCAAATGCCCATAGCATTTGTACACGTTTTCTTTCTTACCGGCACTTTGGCTACTTTTATGGTGCCGATTGGCTTTAAACTTGGCAGACACTTAGACTAACTACTCAGAATGTATGCCGAACATTTACGTCATGATGACGTCATCACGTGATTTTTTATGAATTTTTGAAATTTTAAAATCGTAACATTCTTTTCAATATATCTGGCGAACGAAACAAGATATTTTCAAAATTCTTTTTGGTATAGCTTTGGTATGTCTCAAAGATATCCCCTAAAAGGGAGAAAATGTGTGACGTCATGATGACGTCATCAAAAATGTGCTTTTTTAAAACACATATAAGGATAGGTCCGATCGTCATGAAAATTGGTGGGTAGGTAGATAGTGCCACTAGCATGTAAAATCCAAAGTGACGTCATGATGACGTCATCGGCTGATTTTCTATGAATTTTTAGTTCTATCCCAAATCCCATAGACTTTGTACACGAATTTTGTAAGAGCCACTTTGGTCACTAAACAACCTCAGATCTTTATCAGGTTTAACTCAAACAGAGACCCTAAGCTGAAAATTTATGCCGAAGAGTGACGTCATGATGACGTCATCACTTGTCATGTGACGTCATCTTAAAGGTGCATTTTTCAAGGGCACATATCTAGAGAACCGTAGGTCCGATTGCATTCAAACCTGCTATGGTGGTAGACAAGTACGTGTTATAGATGAAAATTGAGGTGACGTCATGATGACCTCATCATACGATTTTATAGTAATTGTAAAGTTTTTTAACCTTAAAGTTTCTTAAACCCATATCTCTTTAACAGAACATGCTAAATTCAAAATTCTTTTTGTAATAGCTTTGTTAGCTCCTATATTCTTTCACATAAATGGGAAAATGTGTGACGTCATCATGACGTCATCAAAAATATGCTTTTTTGAAACACATATAAGGGTAGGTCCGATCGTCATAAAAATTGGTGGGTATGTAGATAGTGCCACCCGCATGCAGAAGCCGAAGTGACGTCATGAGACCTCATCGGCTAATTTTCTATAATTTGTTAATTTTTTTAATTTTATTAAAAATTTTGAAATTTCATTTTAATCACCAAATTTTACACAAAAACACCGAAACAGCCCTGTGTTTGTCCACAAACACTATTGGCTCTAGTTTTTTTTTTTTTTGTGCTTCTTTTTCAGCCAAATGCCCATAGCATTTGTACACGTTTCTTTCTTACTGGCATTTTGGCTACTTTTATGGTGCCGATTGGCTTTAAACTTGGCAGACACTTAGACTAACTGCTCAGAATGTATCCCGAACATTTACGTCATGATGACGTCATCACGTGATTTTTTATGAATTTTTGAAATTTAAAAATCGTAATATTCGTTTTAATATATCTAGCGAACAAAACAAGATATTTTCAAAATTCTTTTTGTTATAGCTTTGGTATGTCTCAAAGATATGCCCTAAAAGGCGAAAATTGTGTGACGTCATAATGACGTCATCAATTTTTTTCTTTTTACGCATGTAAGGGTCGGTCCGATTAAAAAAAAATTATACATTGAATTTTTCTCCACCTAATTCAACAATTTCGTGATCGTGGCTCACTCAAGTATTAAGAAATAACAGGCATCTGAAAATTGTGACCAAATTCAATATAACACAAAGGAATTCTGGGAAGGACAGAAACCATGGCTTTCATGTGGCATGCTGTCTATAAAGAGTTGATCTCTAGTCTTTTTTTCAAGTCGTTAGACAAGTCGTAGGCAGACACTTACACCAACTGCTCAGAATGTGCGCCGAACTTTTACGTCATGATGACGTCATCACATGTCATGTGACGTCATCTTAAAGGTGCATTTTTTAAAGCCATATATCTACAAAAGTACAAGTCAGATTAAGTTAAAACGTGGTATTTAGTTATGCCAGCATGTGTTAGATGAAAATTTATGTGACGTCATGATGACGTCATCGGCTAATTTTCTATAATTTTTTTCATTTTTGAAATTTCATTTAAATCACATAATTTTACACAAAAACAAAACAGCCCTGTGTTTGTCCACAAACACTGCACCATACATCTAGTTGGCTGTTTCGGAAACTTTTCCGAAACAGCCCTTGTTTTCGTTAAGATTTTTTTTTTTTGGCTGTTTCGGAAACTTTTCCGAAACAGCCCTTGTTTTCGTTAAGATTTTTTTTTTTTTCTTTTTTTTTTTGGCTGTTTCGAAAGTTTTTCGAAACAGCCCTTGTTTTCGTTAAGATTTTTTTTTTTTTCTTTTTTTTTTTTTTTTCTTTTTCAGACTTTTGCCCATAGCATTTGTACACGATTTCTTTCTGCCAGGCACTTTGGCTACTTTTATGCAGCCGATTGCCTTTAAACTTAACAGACACTTAGACCAACTGCTCATAATGCATGCCGATCTTTTACGTCATGATGACGTCATCACGTGATTTTTTATGAATTTTTGAAATTTGAAAATCGTAACATTCTTTTTAATATATCTAGCGAACAAAACAAGATATTTTCAAAATTCTTTTTGTTATAGGTTTGGTATGTCTCAAAGATATGCCCTAAAAGGCAAAAATTGTGTGACGTCATGATGACGTCATCAAAAATGCTTTTTTTTTTTTACGCATGTAAGGGTCAATCCGATTACAAAAATGTATATATTGAATTTTCCTGTACCTAATTCCAAAATTTCATGATCGTGGCTCACTTAAGTAAGAAATAGGAGCCATTTCAAAATTTAGACCAAATTCAATATAACACAAAGGAATTCTGGGAAGGGCTGATAACCATGGCTTAAATGTGCATGCTGTTTATAAAAAGGGGTTGATTTCTAGTCTTTTTTCAAGTCGCTGAATTTTTGAAGTATTAAAACCGTAACATTCTTTTCACTATATCTAGCGAGCAAAACAAGATATTTTCAAAATTATTTTTGTTATAGCTTTGGTATGTCTCAAAGATATGCCCTAAAAGGCGAAAATTGTGTGACGTCATGATGACGTCATCAACAATATTTTTTTTTTAAACGCATGTAAGGGTCAATCTGATTACAAAAATGTATATATTGAATTTTCCTGTACCTAATTCCAAAATGTCATGATCGTGGCTCACTCAAGTAAGAAATAGGAGCCATTTCAAAATTTAGACCAAATTCAATATAACACAAAGGAATTCTGGGAAGGGCAGATAACCATGGCTTAAATGTGCATGCTGTTTATAAAAAGGGTTGATTTGTAGTCTTTTTTCAAGTCGCTAAATTATTTAAAAAAATTCAATCATAACATTCTTTTCAATATATCTAGCGAACAAAACAAGATATTTTCAAAATGCTTTTTGTTATAGCTTTGGTATGTCTCAAAGATATGCCCTAAAAAGCGAAAACTGTGTGACGTCATGATGACGTCATAACAAAAAAGTTTTTTCAAGTCGCTATAATATTGCCCATAGCATTTGTAAACGTTTTCTTTCTTACCGGCCACTTTGGCTACTTTTAAACTTGGCAGACACTTACCCCAACTGCTCACAATGTGTGCCGATAGTTACGTCATGATGACGTCATCACATGTCACGTGACGTCATCTTAAAGGGGCATTTTTCGAAGCCATATATAAACAAAAGTACAAGTCCGATTAAGTTGAAAAATAATACCTAGGTAGCCCAGTAGGTTTATAGATGAAAATTGACATGACATGATGATGACGTCATCACATGCCACATGACGTCATCTTAAAGGGACAGTTTTTGGAGCCATATATAAACAAAAGTACAAGTCCGATTAAGTTGAAAAGTAATATCTAGGTAGCCCAGTACATATAGGTTTATAGATGAAAATTGACTTGACATTATGATGATGTCATCACATGTCACGTGACGTCATCTTAAAGGGGCAGTTTTTAAGGCCATATAAACAAAAGTATCAGTCCGATTAAGTTGAAAAGTAATATCTAGGTAGCCCAGTACATATAGGTTTATATATGATAAGTGACTTGACATTATGATGACGTCATCACATGTAACGTGACGTCATCTTAAAGGGGCTGTTTATGAAGCCATATATAAACAAAATTATAAGTCCGATTAAGTTGAAAAGTAATATCTAGGTAGGTCAGCAAGTTTATAGATGAACATTTATGTGACGTTATGATGACGTCATCACATGTTACTACTACAAACAACTTTAATTAATTTCAAAATTACCAAAGAAAACTGGCAGCAGCGCGATTGTTTGACAAACTTAAATTATTGTATTCACATTTCACATCCAAACTAAAAAAACAAAAACGAAACAGCCCTGTGTTTGTCCACAAACACCAGCCTCATGCCTCTAGTTTTTTTTTTTTTTTTCTTTTTTTTTTTCTTTTTCAGCCAAATGCCCATAGCATTTGTGCACGTTTTCTTTCTAACCGGCATTTTGGCCACTTTTAAGCAGCCGATTGGCTTTAAACTTGGCAGACACTTAGACCAACTGCTCAGAATGTCTGCCGAACTTTTACGTAATGATGACGTCATCACGTGATTTTTTATGAATTTTTGAATTTTGAAAATCGTAACATTCTTTTCAATATATCTAACGAAAAAAACAAGATATTTTGAAAATTCTTTTTGTTATAGCTTTGGTATGTCTCAAAGATATGCCCTCAAAGGCGAAAATTGTGTGAGGTCATGATGACGTCATCAAAAAAATTTTTTTTTTAAACGCATGTAAGGGTCAATCTGATTACAAAAATGTATACATTGAATTTTTCTGTACCTAATTCCAAAATTTCATGATCGTGGCTCACTCAAGTAAGAAATAACAGCCATTTCAAAATTTAGACCAAATTCAATATAACACAAAGGAATTCTGGGAAGGGCAGGTAACCATGGCTTAAATGTGCATGCTGTTTATAAAAAGGGTTGATTTGTAGTCTTTTTTCAAGTCGCTAAATTATAAAACAATTTTAATCGTAACATTCTTTTCAATATATCTACCGAACAAAACAAGATATTTTCAAAATGCTTTTTGTTATAGCTTTGGTATGTCTCAAAAATATGCCCTAAAAAGCGAAAATTGTGTGACGTCATGATGACGTCATAAAAAAATATGTTTTTCAAGTCGCTAGAATATTGCCCATAGCATTTGTAAACGTTTTCTTTCTTACCGGCCACTTTGGCTACTTTTAAACTTGGCAGACACTTACCCCAACTGCTGAATTTTTGAATTTTGAAAATCGTAACATTCTTTTCAATATATCTAACGAAAAAAACAAGATATTTTGAAAATTCTTTTTGTTATAGCTTTGGTATGTCTCAAAGATATGCCCTAAAAGGCGAAAATTGTGTGAGGTCATGATGACGTCATCAAAAACTGCTCACAATGTGTAACGAACGTTTACGTCATGATGACGTCATCACATGTCACGTGACGTCATCTTAAAGGGGCATTTTTCGAAGCCATATATAAACAAAAGTACAAGTCCGATTAAGTTGAAAAGTAATATCTAGGTAGCCCAGTAGGTTTATAGATGAAATTTGACTTGACATTATGATGACGTCATCACATGTCCGTGACGTCATTTTAAAGGGGCAGTTTTTGAAGCCATATATAGACAAAGGTACAATTCCGATTAAGTTTTTTAAAAATACCTAGGTAGGCCAGTTGGTTTATAGATGAAAATTGACATGACATGATGATGACGTCATCACATGCCACATGACGTCATCTTAAAGGGACAGTTTTTTAAGCCATATGAAAACAAAAGTACAAGTCCGATTAAGTTGAAAAGTAATATCTAGGTAGCCCAGTACATATAGGTTTATAGATGAAAATTGACTTGACATTATGATGACGTCATCACATGTCACGTGACGTCATCTTAACGGGGCAGTTTTTGAAGCTATATAAACAAAAGTATCAGTCCGATTAAGTTGAAAAGTAATATCTAGGTAGCCCAGTACATATAGGTTTATATATGAAAAGTGACTTGACATTATGATGATGTCATCACATGTCACGTGACGTCATCTTAAAGGGGCTGTTTATGAAGCCATATATAAACAAAAGTATAAGTCCGATTAAGTTGAAAAGTAATATCTAGGTAGGTCAGCAAGTTTATAGATACGTTATGATGACGTCATCACATGTTACTACTACAAACAACTTTAATTAATTTCAAAATTACCAAAGAAAACTGGCAGCAGCGCGATTCTTTGACAAACTTAAATTATTGTATTCACATTTCACATCCAAACTAAAAAAACAAAAACGAAACAGCCCTGTGTTTGTCCACAAACACCAACCTCATGCCTCTAGTTTTTTCTTTTTTTTGTTCTTCTTTTTCAGCCAAAATGCCCATAGCATTTGTACACGTTTTCTTTCTTACTGGCACTTTGGCTACTTTTATGGGGCCGATTGGCTTTAAACTTGGCAGACACTTAGACTAACTGCTCAGAATGTATGCCGAACATTTACGTCATGATGACGTCATCAGGTGATTTTTTATGAATTTTTGAAATTTCAAAATCGTAAAATTCTTTTCAATATATCTAGCGAACAAAACAAGATATTTTCAAAATTCTTTTTGTTATAGCTTTGGTATGTCTCAAAGATATGCCCTAAAAGGGAGAAAATGTGTGACGTCATGATGACATCATCAAAAATGTGCTTTTTTAAAACACATATAAGGATAGGTCCGATCGTCATAAAAATTGGTGGGTAGGTAGATACTGGCACTAGAATGCAAAATCCAAAGTGACGTCATGATGACGTCATCACGTGATTTGTTATGAATTTTTGAAATTTTGAAAATCGTAACATTCTTTTAAATATATCTGGCGAACAAAACAAGATATTTTCAAAATTCTTTTTGTTATAGCTTTTGTAGGTCTCAAAGATATGCCCTAAAAAGGAAAAAAATGTGTGACGTCATGATGACATCATCAAAAATGTGCTTTTTAAAAACACATATAAGGATAGGTCCGATCGTCATGCAAATTGGTGGGTAGGTAGATACTGTCACTAGCATGCAAAATCTGAAATGATGTCATGATGACGTAATCAGCAATTTTTTTAATGATTTTTGAAATTTTTGTAATTTCATTTTAATCACAAAATTTTACACAAAAAAACAAAACAGCCCTGTGTTTGTCCACAAACACTGTACCAGATGTCTAGTTTTTTTTTTTTTTTTTTCTTTTTTTTTTTCTTTTTCAGCCAAATGCCCATAGCATTTGTACACGTTTTCTTTCTTACCGGCACTTTGGCTACTTTTATGATGCCGATTGGCTTTAAACTTGGCAGACACTTAGACTAACTGCTCAGAATTTATGCCGAACATTTACGTTATGATGACGTCATCACGTGATTTTTTATGAATTTTTGAAATTTCAAAATCGTAACATTCTTTTCAATATATCTAGCGAACAAAACAAGATATTTTCGAAATTCTTTTTGTTATAGCTTTGGTATGTCTCAAAGATATGCCCTAAAAAGCGAAAATTGTGTGACGTCATGATGACGTCATCAAAAATGTGGGTTTTTTTAAGGGCATGTAAGGGTCAATCCGATTACAAAAATGTATACATTTAATTTTTCTGTATGTAATTCCAAAATTTCATGATCGTGGCTCACTCCAGTAAGAAATAACAGCCATTTCAAAATTTGGACCAAATTCAATATAACACAAAGGAATTCTGGGAAGGGCAGATAACCATGGCTTAAATGTGCATGCTGTTTATAAAAAGGTTGATTTGTAGTCTTTGTTCAAGTCGCTGAATATTAAAATTGTGTAAATCGTAACATTCTTTTCAATATATCTAGCGAACAAAACAATATATTTTCAAAATTCTTTTTGTTATAGCTTTGGTATGTCTCAAAGATATCCCCCAAAAGGGAGAAAATGTGTGACGTCATGATGACGTCATCAAATTGTTTTTTTAAACGCATGTAAGGGTCAATCCGATTACAAAAATGTATATATTGAATTTTCCTCTCCCTTATTCCAAAATTTCATGATCGTGGCTCACTTAAGTAAGAAATAACAGCCATTTGAAAATTTAGACCAAATTCAATATAACACAAAGGAATTCTGGGAAGGGCAGATAACCATGGCTTAAATGTGCATGCTGTTTATAAAAAGGTTGATTTGTAGTCTTTGTTCAAGTCGCTGAATTTTAAAATTGTTGAAATCGTAACATTCTTTTCAATATATCTAGCGAACAAAACAAGAAATTTTCAAAATTCTTTTTGTTATAGCTTTGCTATGTCTCAAAGATATGCCCCAAAAAGCGAAAATTGTGTGACGTCATGATGACGTCATCAAAAAATTCTTTTTTTCAAGTCGCTAGAATATTGCCCATAGCATTTGTAAACGTTTTCTTTCTTACCGGCCACTTTGGCTAATTTTAAACTTGGCAGACACTTACCCCAACTGCTCACAATGTGTGCCGAACGTTTACGTCATAATGACGTCATCACATGTCACGTGACGTCATCTTAAATGGGCATTTTTCGAGGCCATATATCTACAAAAGTACAAGTTCGATTAAGTTAAAATGTAATATCTAGGTATCCCAGTAGTTTTATAAATGAAAATTGACATGACGTTATGATGACGTCATCACATGTCAAGTCATCTTAAAGGGGCAGTTTTTGAAGGCGCATATCTACAGAAGTACATGTCCGATTAAGTTTAAAAGTAATATCTAGGTTGCCCAGTAGGTTTATAGATGACAATTGACATGACATGATGATGACGTCATCACATGTCACGTGATGTCATCTTAAAGGGGCTGTTTATGAAGCCATATATAAACAAAAGTATAAGTCCGATTAAGTTGAAAAGTAATATCTAGTTTTTTTTTTTTTTGGCTGTTTCGGAAACTTTTCCGAAACAGCCCTTGTTTTCGTTAAGATTTTTTTTTTTTTCTTTTTTTTTTTTTTTTTTTTTTTTTTCTTTTTTTTTTTCTTTTTCAGCCAAATGCCCATAGCATTTGTACACGTTTTCTTTCTTACTGGCACTTTGGCTACTTTTATGATGCCGATTGGCTTTAAACTTGGCAGACACTTAGACTAACTGCTCAGAATGTATGCCGAACATTTACGTCATGATGACGTCATCACGTGATTTTTTATGAATTTTTGAAATTTCAAAATCGTAAAATTCTTTTCAATATATCTAGCGAACAAAACAAGATATTTTCGAAATTCTTTTTGTTATAGCTTTGGTATGTCTCAAAGATATGCCCTAAAAAGCGAAAATTGTGTGACGTCATGATGACGTCATCAAAAATGTGTTTTTTTTTTAACGCATGTAAGGGTCAATCCGATTACAAAAATGTATACATTGAATTTTTCTGTACGTAATTCCAAAATTTCATGATCGTGGCTCACTCAAGTAAGAAATAACAGCCATTTGAAAATTTAGACCAAATTCAATATAACACAAAGGAATTCTGGGAAGGGCAGATAACCATGGCTTAAATGTGCATCCTGTTTATAAAAAGGTTGATTTGTAGTCTTTGTTCAAGTCGCTGAATTTTAAAATTGTGTAAATCGTAACATTCTTTTCAATATATCTAGCGAACAAAACAAGATATTTTCAAAATTATTTTTGTTATAGCTTTGGTATGTCTCAAAGATATGCCCTAAAATGCGAAAATTGTGTGACGTCATGATGACGTCATCAAAAAATTCTTTTTTTCAAGTCGCTAGAATATTGCCCATAGCATTTGTAAACGTTTTCTTTCTTACCGGCCACTTTGGCTAATTTTAAACTTGGCAGACACTTACCCCAACTGCTCACAATGTGTGCCGAACTTTTACGTCATAATGACGTCATCACATGTCACGTGACGTCATCTTAAAGGGGCATTTTTCGAAGCCATATATCTACAAAAGTACAAGTTCGATTAAGTTAAAATGTAATATCTAGGTATCCCAGTAGGTTTATAAATGAAAATTGACATGACGTTATGATGACGTCATCTCATGTGACGTCATCTTAAAGGGGCAGATTTTGAAGGCGCATATCTACAGAAGTACAAGTCCGATTAAGTTTAAAAGTAATATCTAGGTAGCCCAGTAGGTTTATAGATGAAAATTTATGTGACGTTATGATGACGTCATCACATGTTACTACTACAAACAACTTTAATTAATTTCAAAATTACCAAAGAAAACTGGCAGCAGCGCGATTCTTTGACAAACTTAAATTATTGTATTCACATTTCACATCCAAACTAAAAAAACAAAAACGAAACAGCCCTGTGTTTGTCCACAAACACCAACCTCATGCCTCTAGTTTCTTTTTTTTTTTCTTTTTCAGCCAAATGCCCATAGCATTTGTACACGTTTTCTTTCTTACCGGCACTTTGGCTACTTTTATGATGCCGATTGGCTTTAAACTTGGCAGACACTTAGACTAACTGCTCAGAATTTATGCCGAACATTTACGTTATGATGACGTCATCACGTGATTTTTTATGAATTTTTGAAATTTCAAAATCGTAACATTCTTTTCAATATATCTAGCGAACAAAACAAGATATTTTCGAAATTCTTTTTGTTATAGCTTTGGTATGTCTCAAAGATATGCCCTAAAAAGCGAAAATTGTGTGACGTCATGATGACGTCATCAAAAATGTGGGTTTTTTTAAGGGCATGTAAGGGTCAATCCGATTACAAAAATGTATACATTTAATTTTTCTGTATGTAATTCCAAAATTTCATGATCGTGGCTCACTCCAGTAAGAAATAACAGCCATTTCAAAATTTGGACCAAATTCAATATAACACAAAGGAATTCTGGGAAGGGCAGATAACCATGGCTTAAATGTGCATGCTGTTTATAAAAAGGTTGATTTGTAGTCTTTGTTCAAGTCGCTGAATATTAAAATTGTGTAAATCGTAACATTCTTTTCAATATATCTAGCGAACAAAACAATATATTTTCAAAATTCTTTTTGTTATAGCTTTGGTATGTCTCAAAGATATCCCCCAAAAGGGAGAAAATGTGTGACGTCATGATGACGTCATCAAATTGTTTTTTTAAACGCATGTAAGGGTCAATCCGATTACAAAAATGTATATATTGAATTTTCCTCTCCCTTATTCCAAAATTTCATGATCGTGGCTCACTTAAGTAAGAAATAACAGCCATTTGAAAATTTAGACCAAATTCAATATAACACAAAGGAATTCTGGGAAGGGCAGATAACCATGGCTTAAATGTGCATGCTGTTTATAAAAAGGTTGATTTGTAGTCTTTGTTCAAGTCGCTGAATTTTAAAATTGTTGAAATCGTAACATTCTTTTCAATATATCTAGCGAACAAAACAAGAAATTTTCAAAATTCTTTTTGTTATAGCTTTGCTATGTCTCAAAGATATGCCCCAAAAAGCGAAAATTGTGTGACGTCATGATGACGTCATCAAAAAATTCTTTTTTTCAAGTCGCTAGAATATTGCCCATAGCATTTGTAAACGTTTTCTTTCTTACCGGCCACTTTGGCTAATTTTAAACTTGGCAGACACTTACCCCAACTGCTCACAATGTGTGCCGAACGTTTACGTCATAATGACGTCATCACATGTCACGTGACGTCATCTTAAATGGGCATTTTTCGAGGCCATATATCTACAAAAGTACAAGTTCGATTAAGTTAAAATGTAATATCTAGGTATCCCAGTAGTTTTATAGATGACAATTGACATGACATGATGATGACGTCATCACATGTCAAGTCATCTTAAAGGGGCAGTTTTTGAAGGCGCATATCTACAGAAGTACATGTCCGATTAAGTTTAAAAGTAATATCTAGGTTGCCCAGTAGGTTTATAGATGACAATTGACATGACATGATGATGACGTCATCACATGTCACGTGATGTCATCTTAAAGGGGCTGTTTATGAAGCCATATATAAACAAAAGTATAAGTCCGATTAAGTTGAAAAGTAATATCTAGGTAGGTCAGCAAGTTTATGGATACGTTATGATGACGTCATCACATGTTACTACTACAAACAGCTTTAATTAATTTCAAAATTACCAAAGAAATCTGGCAGCAGCGCGATTGTTTGACAAACTTAAATTATTATATTCACATTTCACATCCAAACTAAAAAAACAAAAACGAAACAGCCCTGTGTTTGTCCACAAACACCAACCTCATGCCTCTAGTTTCTTTTTTTTTTTTTTTTTTTTTTTTTCTTTTTTTTTTTCTTTTTCAGCCAAATGCCCATAGCATTTGTGCACGTTTTCTTTCTAACCGGCATTTTGGCCACTTTTAAGCAGCCGATTGGCTTTAAACTTGGCAGACACTTAGACCAACTGCTCAGAATGTCTGCCGAACTTTTACGTAATGATGACGTCATCACGTGATTTTTTATGAATTTTTGAATTTTGAAAATCGTAACATTCTTTTCAATATATCTAACGAAAAAAACAAGATATTTTGAAAATTCTTTTTGTTATAGCTTTGGTATGTCTCAAAGATATGCCCTAAAAGGCGAAAATTGTGTGAGGTCATGATGACGTCATCAAAAAAATTTTTTTTTTAAACGCATGTAAGGGTCAATCTGATTACAAAAATGTATACATTGAATTTTTCTGTACCTAATTCCAAAATTTCATGATCGTGGCTCACTCAAGTAAGAAATAACAGCCATTTCAAAATTTAGACCAAATTCAATATAACACAAAGGAATTCTGGGAAGGGCAGGTAACCATGGCTTAAATGTGCATGCTGTTTATAAAAAGGGTTGATTTGTAGTCTTTTTTCAAGTCGCTAAATTATAAAACAATTTTAATCGTAACATTCTTTTCAATATATCTACCGAACAAAACAAGATATTTTCAAAATGCTTTTTGTTATAGCTTTGGTATGTCTCAAAAATATGCCCTAAAAAGCGAAAATTGTGTGACGTCATGATGACGTCATAAAAAAATATGTTTTTCAAGTCGCTAGAATATTGCCCATAGCATTTGTAAACGTTTTCTTTCTTACCGGCCACTTTGGCTACTTTTAAACTTGGCAGACACTTACCCCAACTGCTGAATTTTTGAATTTTGAAAATCGTAACATTCTTTTCAATATATCTAACGAAAAAAACAAGATATTTTGAAAATTCTTTTTGTTATAGCTTTGGTATGTCTCAAAGATATGCCCTAAAAGGCGAAAATTGTGTGAGGTCATGATGACGTCATCAAAAACTGCTCACAATGTGTAACGAACGTTTACGTCATGATGACGTCATCACATGTCACGTGACGTCATCTTAAAGGGGCATTTTTCGAAGCCATATATAAACAAAAGTACAAGTCCGATTAAGTTGAAAAGTAATATCTAGGTAGCCCAGTAGGTTTATAGATGAAATTTGACTTGACATTATGATGACGTCATCACATGTCCGTGACGTCATTTTAAAGGGGCAGTTTTTGAAGCCATATATAGACAAAGGTACAATTCCGATTAAGTTTTTTAAAAATACCTAGGTAGGCCAGTTGGTTTATAGATGAAAATTGACATGACATGATGATGACGTCATCACATGCCACATGACGTCATCTTAAAGGGACAGTTTTTTAAGCCATATGAAAACAAAAGTACAAGTCCGATTAAGTTGAAAAGTAATATCTAGGTAGCCCAGTACATATAGGTTTATAGATGAAAATTGACTTGACATTATGATGACGTCATCACATGTCACGTGACGTCATCTTAAAGGGGCAGTTTTTGAAGCTATATAAACAAAAGTATCAGTCCGATTAAGTTGAAAAGTAATATCTAGGTAGCCCAGTACATATAGGTTTATATATGAAAAGTGACTTGACATTATGATGATGTCATCACATGTCACGTGACGTCATCTTAAAGGGGCTGTTTATGAAGCCATATATAAACAAAAGTATAAGTCCGATTAAGTTGAAAAGTAATATCTAGTTTCTTTTTTTTTTTCTTTTTCAGCCAAATGCCCATAGCATTTGTACACGTTTTCTTTCTTACTGGCACTTTGGCTACTTTTATGGTGCCGATTGGCTTTAAACTTGGCAGACACTTAGACTAACTGCTCAGAATGTATGCCGAACATTTACGTCATGATGACGTCATCACGTGATTTTTTATGAATTTTTGAAATTTCAAAATTGTAAAATTCTTTTCAATATATCTAGCGAACAAAAGAAGATATTTTCGAAATTCTTTTTGTTATAGCTTTGGTATGTCTCAAAGATATGCCCTAAAAAGCGAAAATTGTGTGACGTCATGATGACGTCATCAAAAATGTTTTTTTTTTTTAACGCATGTAAGGGTCAATCCGATTACAAAAATGTATATATTGAATTTTCCTCTCCCTAATTCCAAAATTTCATGATCGTGGCTCACTCAAGTAAGAAATAACAGCCATTTCAAAATTTAGACCAAATTCAATATAACACAAAGGAATTCTGGGAAGGGCAGATAACCATGGCTTAAATGTGCATGCTGTTTATAAAAAGGTTGATTTGTAGTCTTTGTTCAAGTCGCTGAATTTTAAAATTGTGTAAATCGTAACATTCTTTTCAATATATCTAGCGAACAAAACAAGACATTTTCAAAATTCATTTTTGTTATAGCTTTGGTATGTCTCAAAGATATGCCCTAAAAAGCGAAAATTGTGTGACGTCATGATGACGTCATCAAAAAATTCTTTTTTTCAAGTCGCTAGAATATTGCCCATAGCATTTGTAAACGTTTTCTTTCTTACCGGCCACTTTACCTAATTTTAAACTTGGCAGACACTTACCCCAACTGCTCACAATGTGTGCCGAACTTTTACGTCATAATGACGTCATCACATGTCACGTGACGTCATCTTAAAGGGGCATTTTTCTAAGCCATATATCTACAAAAGTACAAGTTCGATTAAGTTAAAATGTAATATCTAGGTATTCCAGTAGTTTTATAAATGAAAATTGACATGACGTTATGATGACGTCATCACATGTGACGTCATCTTAAAGGGGTAGTTTTTGAAGGCGCATATCTACAGAAGTACATGTCCGATTAAGTTTAAAAGTAATATCTAGGTAGCCCAGTAGGTTTATAGATGAAAATTGACATGACATGATGATGACGTCATCACATGTCACGTGACGTCATCTTAAAGGGGCAGTTTTTGAAGCCGTATATAAACAAAAGTACAAGTCCGATTAAGTTGAAAAGTTATATCTAGGTAGGTCAGCAAGTTTATAGATGAACATTTATGTGACGTTATGATGACGTCATCACATGTTACTACTACAAACAACTTTAATTAATTTCAAAATTAACATAGAAAACTGGCAGCAGCGCGATTGTTTGACAAACTTAAATTATTGTATTCACATTTCACATCCAAACTAAAAAAACAAAAACGAAACAGCCCTGTGTTTGTCCACAAACACCAACCTCATGCCTCTAGTTTTTTTTTTTTTTTCTTTTTTTTTTTCTTTTTCAGCCAAATGCCCATAGCATTTGTACACGTTTTCTTTCTTACCGGCACTTTGGCTACTTTTATGATGCCGATTGGCTTTAAACTTGGCAGACACTTAGACTAACTGCTCAGAATTTATGTCGAACATGTACGTCATGATGACGTCATCACGTGATTTTTTATGAATTTTTGAAATTTCAAAATCGTAACATTCTTTTCAATATATCTAGCGAACAAAACAAGATATTTTCGAAATTCTTTTTGTTATAGCTTTGGTATGTCTCAAAGATATGCCCTAAAAAGCGAAAATTGTGTGACGTCATGATGACGTCATCAAAAATGTGTTTTTTTTTAAGCGCATGTAAGGGTCAATCCGATTACAAAAATGTATACATTGAATTTTTCTGTACGTAATTCCAAAATTTCATGATCGTGGCTCACTCAAGTAAGAAATAACAGCCATTTCAAAATTTGGACCAAATTCAATATAACACAAAGGAATTCTGGGAAGGGCGATAACCATGGCTTAAATGTGCTTGCTGTTTATAAAAGGGGTTGATTCCTAGTCTTTTTTCAAGTCGCTGAATTTTTTAAGTTTTAAAATCGTAACATTCTTTTCAATATATCTAGCAAACAAAACAACATATTTTCTAAATTCTTTTTGTGATAGCTTTGGTATGTCTCAAAGATATGCCCTAAAAGGGAAAAAATGTGTGACGTCATGATGACGTCATCAAAAATGTGATTTTTTAAAACACATATAAGGATAGGTCCGATCGTCATGAAAAGTGGTGGGTAGGTAGATACTGTCACTAGCATGCAAAATCTAAAATGAGGTCATGATGACGTCATTACGTGACTTTTTATGAATTTTTTAAATTTTAAAATCGTAACATTTTTTTCAATATATCTAGCGAACAAAACAAGATATTTTCAAAATTCTTTTTGTTATAGCTTTGGTATGTCTCAAAGATATCCCCTAAAAGGGAGAAAATGTGTGACGTCATGATGACGTCATCAAATATTTTTTTTTTAAACGCATGTAAGGGTCAATCCGATTACAAAAATGTATATATTGAATTTTCCTCTCCCTAATTCCAAAATTTCATGATCGTGGCTCACTCAAGTAAGAAATAACAACCATTTGAAAATTTTGACCAAATTCAATATAACACAAAGGAATTCTGGGAAGGGCAGATAACCGTGGCTTAAATGTGCATGCTGTTTATGAAAAGGTTGATTTGTAGTCTTTGTTCAAGTCGCTGAATTTTAAAATTGTGTAAATCGTAACATTCTTTTCAATATATCTAGCGAACAAAACAAGAAATTTTCAAAATTCTTTTTGTTATAGCTTTGGTATGTCTCAAAGATATGCCCTAAAAAGCGAAAATTGTGTGACGTCATGATGACGTCATCAAAACATTTTTTTTTTCAAGTCGCTAGAATATTGCCCATAGCATTTGTAAACGTTTTCTTTCTTACCGGCCACTTTGGCTAATTTTAAACTTGGCAGACACTTACCCCAACTGCTCACAATGTGTGCCGAACTTTTACGTCATAATGACGTCATCACATGTCACGTGACGTAAGCTTAAAGGGGCATTTTTCGAAGCCATATATCTACAAAAGTACAAGTTCGATTAAGTTAAAATGTAATATCTAGGTATCCCAGTAGTTTTATAAATGAAAATTGACATGACGTTATGATGACGTCATCACATGTGACGTCATCTTAAAGGGGCAGTTTTTGAAGGCGCATATCTACAGAAGTACATGTCCGATTAAGTTTAAAAGTAATATCTAGGTAGCCCAGTAGGTTTATAGATGAAAATTGACTTGACATGATGATGACGTCATCACATGTCACGTGACGTCATCTTAAAGGGGCAGTTTTTGAAGCCATATATAAACAAAAGTACAAGTCCGATTAAGTTGAAAAGTTATATCTAGGTAGGTCAGCAAGTTTATAGATGACAATTTATGTGACGTTATGATGACGTCATCACATGTTACTACTACAAACAACTTTAATTAATTTCAAAATTACCAAAGAAAACTGGCAGCAGTGCGATTGTTTGACAAACTTAAATTATTGTATTCACATTTCACATCCAAACTAAAAAAAAAAAAACGAAACAGCCCTGTGTTTGTCCACAAACACCAACCTCATGCCTCTAGTTTTTTGTTGTTCTTCTTTTTCAGCCAAAATGCCCATAGCATTTGTACACGTTTTCTTTCTTACTGGCACTTTGGCTACTTTTATGGTGCCGATTGGCTTTAAACTTGGCAGACACTTAGACTAACTGCTCAGAATGTCTGCCGAACATTTACGTCATGATGACGTCATCACGTGATTTTTTATGAATTTTTGAAATTTTAAAATCGTAAAATTCTTTTCAATATATCTAGCGAACAAAACAAGATATTTTCAAAATTCTTTTTGTTATAGCTTTGGTATGTCTCAAAGATATGCACTAAAAGGGAAAAAAATGTGTGACATCATGATGACGTCATCAAAAATGTGCTTTTTTAAAACACATATAAGGATACGTCCGATCGTCATGAAAAGTGGTGGGTAGGTAGATACTGTCACTAGGATGCAAAATCCAAAGTGACGTCATAATGACGTCATCACGTGATTTGTTATGAATTTTTGAATTTTTAAAATTTGTAACATTCTTTTCAATATATCTAGCGAACAAAACAAGATATTTTCAAAATTCTTTTTGTTATAGCTTTGGTATGTCTCAAAGATATGCCCTAAAACGGGAAAAAATGTGTGACGTCATGATGACGTCATCAAAAATGTGCTTTTTTAAAACACATATAAGGATAGGTCCGATCATCATGAAAAGTAGTGGGTAGGTAGATACTGTCACTTGCATGCAAAATCTGAAATGATGTCATGATGACGTCATCGTCAATTTTTTTATGATTTTTGAAATTTTTGAAATTTCATTTTAATCACAATTTTACACAAAAAACAAAACAGCCCTGTGTTTGTCCACAAACACTGTACCAGATGTCTAGTTTTTGGCTGTTTTGGAAACTTTTCCAAAACAGCCCTTGTTTTCGTTAAGATTTTTTTTTTTTTTTTTTTTTTTTTTTTTTTTTTTTTTTTTTTTCCTTTTCAGACTTTTTGCCCATAGCATTTGTACACGTTTTCTTTCTTACCGGCACTTTGGCTACTTTTATGTTGCCGATTGGCTTTAAACTTGGCAGACACTTAGACTAACTGCTCAGAATGTATGCCGAACATTTTCGTAATGATGACGTCATCACGTGATTTTTTATGAATTTTTGAAATTTCAAAATCGTAAAATTCTTTTCAATATTTCTGGCGAACAAAACAAGATATTTTCAAAATTCTTTTTGTTATAGCTTTGGTATGTCTCAAAGATATCCCCTAAAAAGGAGAAAATGTGTGACGTCATGATGACATCATCAAAAATGTGCTTTTTTAAAACACATATAAGGATAGGTCCGATCGTCATGAAAATTGGTGGGTAGGTAGATACTGTCACTAGGATGCTGAATCCAAAGTGACGTCATGATGACGTCATCACGTGATTTTTTATGAATTTTTCAAAATTTTGAAATCGTAACATTCTTTTCAATATATCTAGCGAACAAAACAAGATATTTTCAAAATTCTTTTTGTTATAGCTTTGGTATGTCTCAAAGATATGCCCTAAAAGGGAGAAAATGTGTGACGTCATGATGACATCATCAAAAATGTGCTTTTTTAAAACACATATAAGGATAGGTCCGATCGTCATGAAAATTGGTGGGTAGGTAGATACTGTCACTAGGATGCTGAATCCAAAGTGACGTCATGATGACGTCATCACGTGATTTTTTATGAATTTTTGAAAATTTGAAAATCGTAACATTCTTTTCAATATATCTAGCGAACAAAACAAGATATTTTCAAAATTCTTTTTGTTATAGCTTTGGTATGTCTCAAAGATATGCCCTAAAAAGGAAAAAATTGTGTGACGTCATGATGACATCATCAAAAATGTGCTTTTTAAAAACACATATAAGGATAGGTCCGATCGTCATGAAAATTGGTGGGTAGGTAGATACTGCCACCAGCATGCCAAATCTGAAATGACGTCATGATGACGTCGTCACGTGATTTGTTATGAATTTGTGAAATTTTCAAATCGTAAAATTCTTTTAAATATATCTGGCAAACAAAACAAGATATTTTCAAAATTCTTTTTGTTATAGCTTTGGTAGGTCTCAAAGATATGCCCTAAAAAGGAAAAAAATGTGTGACGTCATGATGACATCATCAAAAATGTGCTTTTTTAAAACACATATAAGGATAGGTCCGATCGTCATGAAAATTGGTGGGTAGGTAGATACTGTCACTAGGATGCTGAATCCAAAGTGACGTCATGATGACGTCATCACGTGATTTTTTATGAATTTTTGAAAATTTGAAAATCGTAACATTCTTTTCAATATATCTAGCGAACAAAACAAGATATTTTCAAAATTCTTTTTGTTATAGCTTTGGTATGTCTCAAAGATATGCCCTAAAAAGGAAAAAATTGTGTGACGTCATGATGACATCATCAAAAATGTGCTTTTTAAAAACACATATAAGGATAGGTCCGATCGTCATGAAAATTGGTGGGTAGGTAGATACTGCCACCAGCATGCCAAATCTGAAATGACGTCATGATGACGTCGTCACGTGATTTGTTATGAATTTGTGAAATTTTCAAATCGTAAAATTCTTTTAAATATATCTGGCAAACAAAACAAGATATTTTCAAAATTCTTTTTGTTATAGCTTTGGTAGGTCTCAAAGATATGCCCTAAAAAGGAAAAAAATGTGTGACGTCATGATGACATCATCAAAAATGTGCTTTTTTAAAACACATATAAGGATAGGTCCGATCGTCATGAAAATTGGTGGGTAGGTAGATACTGTCACTAGGATGCTGAATCCAAAGTGACGTCATGATGACGTCATCACGTGATTTTTTATGAATTTTTGAAAATTTGAAAATCGTAACATTCTTTTCAATATATCTAGCGAACAAAACAAGATATTTTCAAAATTCTTTTTGTTATAGCTTTGGTATGTCTCAAAGATATGCCCTAAAAAGGAAAAAATTGTGTGACGTCATGATGACATCATCAAAAATGTGCTTTTTAAAAACACATATAAGGATAGGTCCGATCGTCATGAAAATTGGTGGGTAGGTAGATACTGCCACCAGCATGCCAAATCTGAAATGACGTCATGATGACGTCGTCACGTGATTTGTTATGAATTTGTGAAATTTTCAAATCGTAAAATTCTTTTAAATATATCTGGCAAACAAAACAAGATATTTTCAAAATTCTTTTTGTTATAGCTTTGGTAGGTCTCAAAGATATGCCCTAAAAAGGAAAAAAATGTGTGACGTCATGATGACATCATCAAAAATGTGCTTTTTAAAAACACATATAAGGATAGGTCCGATCGTCATGAAAATTGGTGGGTAGGTAGATACTGTCACTAGCATGCAAAATCTGAAATGATGTCATGATGACGTAATCAGCAATTTTTTTTATGATTTTTGAAATTTTTGTAATTTCATTTTAATCACAAAATTTCACACAAAAAAACAAAACAGCCCTGTGTTTGTCCACAAACACTGTACCAGATGTCTAGTTTCTTTTTTTTGTTCTTCTTTTTCAGCCAAAATGCCCATAGCATTTGTACACGTTTTCTTTCTTACTGGCACTTTGGCTACTTTTATGGTGCCGATTGGCTTTAAACTTGGCAGACACTTAGACTAACTGCTCAGAATGTCTGCCGAACATTTACGTCATGATGACGTCATCACGTGATTTTTTATGAATTTTTGAAATTTTAAAATCGTAAAATTCTTTTCAATATATCTAGCGAACAAAACAAGATATTTTCAAAATTCTTTTTGTTATAGCTTTGGTATGTCTCAAAGATATGCACTAAAAGGGAAAAAAATGTGTGACGTCATGATGACGTCATCAAAAATGTGCTTTTTTAAAACACATATAAGGATAGGTCCGATCGTCATGAAAATTGGTGGGTAGGTAGATACTGTCACTAGGATGCAAAATCCAAAGTGACGTCATAATGACGTCATCACGTGATTTGTTATGAATTTTTGAATTTTTAAAATTTGTAACATTCTTTTCAATATATCTAGCGAACAAAACAAGATATTTTCAAAATTCTTTTTGTTATAGCTTTGGTATGTCTCAAAGATATGCCCTAAAAGGGGAAAAAATGTGTGACGTCATGATGACGTCATCAAAAATGTGCTTTTTTAAAACACATATAAGGATAGGTCCGATCGTCATGAAAAGTAGTGGGTAGGTAGATACTGTCACTTGCATGCAAAATCTGAAATGATGTCATGATGACGTCATCGTAAATTTTTTTTATGATTTTTGAAATTTTTGAAATTTCATTTTAATCACAATTTTACACAAAAAAACAAAACAGCCCTGTGTTTGTCCACAAACACTGTACCAGATGTCTAGTTTACATTGCTTTGCAAATACTATGTTGGTCAAAACTTCGAACATAGAAATACAAAGTCTGCTTGAATTTAACCACTTGAATAACTGTGGCCTCGACAACCGTAATTTTCATGCAACTTTATTTTTTAGTTCACCTGTGATGCAAATTACTTTTGACTTTTGACCCAGGTTGAGATTCTCAAAGGATAGAAGAGAGCAGGGGATTATCTTCACTACAGCAGCCTGCCGTATTTGTAAGGCCATGTCTGAATTACATGGCTATGGCTGGATGTTACACACATGTCTATGGTAGTGGCTGCAGCCACTTTCCATAGACTCGTGTGTAATTCCAAGCCTAGCCAAGTCATTCAGACACAGCCTTAGTGTCTCATGACCTGTACACAGAAATGATTCGTCTTTGCATTACAACATTGTAACAGAGCTTGTTCTGCAAATCATGTGTGGGCAATTTTTTTGACTCGAGTGTATAAAGCTAGTAATTAAATAGAATATACATGTAACAGGTGGTATTTGGGGTGTGAACCGTGCTATGCATGGCTTTGTGGCATTATGGGTGTGTGACATGGGACCGCATGAACAAATTCATTTATAATGAACAAGGGTGAAATAGCTCAGTGGAGTACTGTAGTTTAGAGGTCATAGGTTCACATCCAGCTGTTGTCGGTTGTTTGTTCCCTCTAAAATTGTATTTAATTACATTATTAGTTGACACTTGTAATTACATTTAAAGTAAAAAAAAAGATTAATAGCAGTATTACTCGGTCCTCACTTTATCTAACTGAAGTTTTAAAAACAAAGAGAATAATGAAGGAAAATAAATGTTACAGAACATTCATACTTTCCGTCTTTAGAACACCAAGGAATAAACTTGGAACCCATTTGTGACAATATCATCATGACTGTTTCAAAGGAAAGTGGTAATGTTCATTTTGTTCAAACCAAACTTGTTAACAAATGTTTTAAAGTCCAGCTTTGGTGAATTTTTTGTCTTCACTGTTCCTTCTTTTGTCTTCCTTCAGGCCCCTATGCTGGATTATTTATGTTTGTGTGAGTATGTGTGAGTATGTATATACCGGCAATCGTGGACCTAGGACAAAAGAATTCGGGTGCAGACAAAGGGTCCACGTTTGACCGAATGTCCACGATTGAAAATCGTGTACAAAACCAATGGGAGGTCTTCCGAAATACACAAAAGAGGAACAATGGGACGGCCACGATTGCAGGTATTTTACACTTAGGTGAGTGTGTGTGTGTATGGGTGGGGGGTGGGGGTGCTTATTGAAATTGTTTGGACAAAATTAAAACAATTTCCAATAAAAAGTATCCTGATATTTTTTTTAAAGTACGGGGGGGGGCCATGGTACTCATTTTTAGTAGAAGTGGTTTCAGTGATGGCAGGCCATCAACCTTTACCAATTCTATAAAAAAAAAAATTTGGAGGGGCAAATAAAATGTATGGGCCTGAGCTTTCTTTTAATGAAAATTGAACACCTTATCCACGCTATTTTTACACAGAGTGCAATTTACAGGGAAAAAAAACACAAGAAGCTCACATATTACAGAATTCTGCTTTATAACATTCATAAATTTAGTGTCTACTTTTATTGTCTGTTTCTGCAATCTGCTTTAACCAGATGCTTTCATAGCAAGGTAATTTCACAGGGAACTCCCTACAGCCTTGACGTAACAAGAGTGGTTTCTCCACTTTTGTTCCCATTGTAAATGCCTTATCCAAAAATCCTTATCAAAGCTCTTCAGAAACAAAAGTTCCCCCGAAAAGTAGTTCAAAATTTGTCTGGCCTGAAAGTGTGTTTACCCAATGATCTGTTGACTGAGAATCTTTGATACTGGGCGGCTTTTAGCTTTGTTTTGGGCAACTTACATAAAAATAATTTAATTAACATTTCATTAACTGTAACAATGTATGAGGTATCTGCTTTGACAACTGTACAGACTTGCAAAAGGGCATCTTTAAACCCTTGTTTCACTCATATTTGTTATGTTTTTCTGTCTTTAGTGTATTTATAGTACTTGTCATTTTCTATAATAAAAAAATTAGATGTTTTAATCATAATCTGATTAAACTATTGTGTACAGGATGATATATTGTTGTACTAAAATCTTCTAACATTTATTTTACAACACTGATTTTATAATGTCAAAATGATATATGCAAATATTGATTGATATTGGAATCTTTATCTTTGTAACTATCATTTATTAAATGAAGATGATTATATATTTCATCTTATTTTTTCATATTTATCAGTGTTTTGATAGCAACCAATTATATAACATCTTTCTTTTAGGCCATCAGCCTCGGTCAAAAAATGGGCCACCGGT
Organism: Hippasteria phrygiana; assembly: GCA_037893225.1. Lineage (NCBI taxonomy): Eukaryota > Metazoa > Echinodermata > Asteroidea > Valvatida > Goniasteridae > Hippasteria > Hippasteria phrygiana. Next base: position 2,090,657 of record JAZGUH010000093.1, read on the forward strand.
ATCAAATGATCGAAAGGAGCAATACTCATATCGATTTTTGGCAAGGTATGCACACCTAGAGTTGGAAAATGTGTGATAGCATTGCAGCATGAGCGGTGGCAGCTTTTTGGGTGTTATCCCTTTTTTCAATTTTTTTTTAAAATGGCTGCCAAAATGCTTGTTACCGGATTAATTATGGTAAGCACTTAAAAAGACCAACCAAAATGACATCGTCACGCCTTGTGCCTATTCAATAAAGCCTTGTGCCTATTCAATAAAGCCTTGTGCCTATTCAGTAAGGCCCAGTGCGCTTTCAGTAATACATGACGATGTCGTTTTGGTGGTTCTGAAACAGTGCCTTCCATTAATTATATGTGGTAACAAGCATGTTGGCAGCCATTTTTTGTTTAAAGGGTGATAGCACCCAAAAAGCTGCCACTGCTGCAATGCTATCACATATTTTCTAACTACAGGGGTGCATACCTTGCCAAAAATCACCATGAGCATTATTCCCCTCATTTGATACCGACCAAACCCCCAGGCTGATGGCCTATTTGTATTAAAATTGGGTGCCAAGTTTATCAATTCGTAGTTGTGATACATGCAATGAATAAAATGTACATTTATGTCAGAGTTATTCAATATGCATGTGGAAATAAACATTTCAAAGATTTGCACAATTGTAAAAAAGGTGGGGAAATGCGACCGACTCCTTCGAAAAGAGGAATAAAAATTGTGACCCACTCCATCTAAATGAAGAATATGTTTAAAAATCGCATTTCCAATAATTTAGTGGAAGAAAGTTAGGCAAAAACAATATACAACAGCAAGGAATTCAAATTCATACGTTGCCTGGTGCATCTTTCCCTTCATCTTACGATCTTTGTAGCTTTCGTATCTTGAGTGGCTGTTAGCCTTGTTCGGGGTGAACTTGCATTAAAAAAATAATTCAAAAAATCTATTAAAGATTGCTACTTTTTAAACTAATAGTGCCCTTTGGTCGCGAGGCCTTCACTTACGCAAATCCAAGTGCAGCAGGCAGAAAAATTCATGACAAAATTAAACTGTAATCACGTCGAACAAACACAAAGGAAACTGACTGGGTAATTTTGAATTTTATAAGGTATTCGGGAGGTCGCAGGTTCAAATCCTGTATCTTGGGGGGGGGGGCAGTGTACTTACTGGCGGTGGTTAAAAGCGGACCGTTTGATTTTTATATTCACCATTTTAACAGTCAAGTTCATGGGGTATACCGGATTTATGGGAAAGTTTTTGGCATAGTAATACTTTCCTCGCCTTCCACAGCTGATATTTCTTTTAAAAATCATTCTGGGGTTTCCCTTTCACCACAATTTTTTTTGTATTTTTTTTATTTTGAAATACTTTTTAATGATCAATTCCTCTGAGAAATAATTTAGTTATGTTTGTTTTTAATGATATTTGCAAAAGGTAGCTCTTCACAATTGAATATCAGAATTAAGAATTAATAAATAAATGAATTAATAACAAAAGAAAGAAAGAACAAATGAGGGAGAAACAGTAAGTATGTAATGTTAAGACCAATCTTTGTCAAGTTTCGTTGGAGGTGTCATTTAGTGTAATTATTTCAGTGCAGAGCACCAAGTCTTCGTTTTTCCTCCACTGTGATGTGAACTACAGGAAACACTTCGGTTGGTCGCAAGTTTTACCTATCAAAGGTATGATGAGGGCGCCCTTCCCCATGACCCGCATGCATATCGCATGCCAGCGATCTTGATCAGCATGCATTTGTGTAGTACTAGTACTAGTACTAGTACTAGTAGGTAGGTGTAGGTGTTCGTGTGATGTGATCTTTATGAGAGGCAGCAGTTTTTATAAAAAGCAGGCGAATTCGAACGTTATCATTTCTTTGTGGTACTATTCTGCCTTGAGTTTGTGCCATGGACGCGGCAAGCCGTAGGCATGCTAGGGTAAGAACTCAATGAACGTTGAGATTAGTTAGCATCGCTAGCGGATAGTATATATTATTATGAATGTCGAGCGCAATTTGGAGTTTTGCGCAAGTTTATCCCTCCTGAGTTCATATCCCTATGACCATGGAGGAAGGAACACTAACTAGTGTTCTTTCCTCCATGCTATGACTGAGTATGAATGGATTTCATTCAAAGGGAAATTAGCTCAGGAGGGAGTACATTGAATAAACTTGCGCAAAACTCCAGATTGCGCTCGACACGAACATGATTTGTTTGGTTGGCCTTGACCGTGAAGGAATAAAGAGACTACATGTACTGTAGTACAACTACAACGTTAGACCATGGAGGTAGAGCAATGTAGGCCTAATTGATTTTGTAATTCATAATCACATGATTATGAATTGCTGCGCATCATGTTTGAAATTTCACGATAGTGTAGCTTGAAAATTCCAGCTCTTGGCTTATGACATGTGAGATTCGCGAATGGCGAATCTCGCATGTCATAAGCCAAGAGCTGGAATTTTCAAGCTAACGATAGTGTAGTTTATAGCCTGATAAAAGGAGATTTGTTTCCAAGAACATCTTGGCCCAACCAAACACAGCAAACACAAACTTACAGAAAAATTTCCTGATGAAAGTCGGGTGTCACTCTATACCGGAAAACACCGGAAAACCGGTATTTAGTTGTTTTTTGGGTGTTTTCCAGTATGTGTGTATTTGTGAGTTTGTCAGTGTGAAGTGTGTTTTGGGGGTGTTTCAGGTATGTGTGTATTTGCAAGTTTTTAGGTGTTAATTGTGTTTTTTGGGTGTTCTCCGGTATTTAGTGTTTTTTGGGTGTTTTCCGGTATTTAGTTTAGTTTTTTTGTGTTTTCCGGTATTTAGTGGTTTTGGGTTGTTTTCCGGTATTTAGTGTTTTTTTTTGTTTTTCGGTAGGTAGTGTTTTCCGGTAGTTTTCCGGTATATAGTATCACCGTGACAGTTTCAAACTTGGGTCTGTCATACAATTCTGAACATAGTAATAAAGAACCATAATAAAAATAATAGTAGCCTAGAGGTGTCTCTTGTTCCCATTGGACATTGCTTGGTAGAATAATCCCTTTACAGTTCTGTTGAGCTTAGAAACTCAGTGTTGGGTGATGGAGTCAACTGCCAGTGGGACAAGATGTACATGTACTAAAACAAGTGAAGAACTTCAAAAGAAAATTGAGAACAGAATGGAAACAGATGGTGCAATATGTATGTGGTTGTCATGCAGGGGCTGCATACCTAGTCCTGAAGGTATTTGATGGATTTACGTGGAGTATGGTAGATGATGGTTCCAGAGGGTGGTTGGAACACCTTTAAGACACTTCTGTTAAATTTCTAGTTCTTAAACATTTTTTATCATTCCAAAATGAAATTGTTGCCTTGACAATTGAGTGAATTTTTTTTTTTTTACAAATTCTAGTTTTTATAATTTAAACTATATTTTGGTAACAAAAAATGCAAAGCCAGCTATTTTGGCCCGATGTCAATGCCAAATGGTTGATTTCATCACCTCAAACTTATCTTCTTTTTCTTTTCTTTTTTTCTTTTTTAAATCATAACGTTTTCCAACATATTTTGAAACTTTTTTGTTTTGTTTTGTTGCAGCGTGAAGTCCGCGCTGAAATGCGCGAAGCTCGTCTGGAAAATAAGGCTGCCCATGCAGCCATTCATGGCAATGTAGCGAAGGCCGCCCATCTGCAGGTATGTTTGTCAGAGTCATTTTTATCACACAATTTCAACACAAATTGTTTTCATGTGATATCAAAGAGAAATCGTGTTTATTTTAAAGTTAATGAAACTGGAGAAATTAGATTCAATTGTTAACAAAGAATAAATGTTTTACGTAGTACTGTAGGGGTGAAAAATAACTCAAATGAAATCGGTGCTAACGTAGATTCAAAGGCCTTTGCAACGCTTGCCACTTTACACAAAATTAATGGCACTTATTCAAAACCTGGTTTTTCATAGAGGCCTACATGAAATGTAAGTTCAACAAAGGGTTGTGTAGCCCCTCACATTAAATTAAACCCTCCCTTCCTCAAAAAAATGATTTTTAAATATTACAGTCCTATACTTTTGCAATGAAAACACATTATATCACTTGGGGGGGGGGGGGGATTTGCCACTTGGAACGTGCACATGGATAGATGGCAACATTTATAACGCCTCATCTACAGATTCTGTGTCTTGATTGGCCGAGAGCGAGTCACATGACATTTTTTTATTTTTGCTATCTTCCTGTGCACGGCCAAAAGTACTATACCCATGACGCGGTATTTGTGTGCAGATGCATGCGGGTGTGCGCGTTGAGCGTTGCGCGTAACGCGTATTGTTGCAAAGAGCCAGCGCTACAGAGCTGGGTTCAAACATTTCGTTAAGGGGTGGCTTTGAAAAGAGCAAATAAATTTTCCACTAATTTTGTATTGAAATAGAAGTCCATTTTAACTGTATTTAGATTTAAATACTTTTAAAATGTTTAAATCAAGCAGAATCTGTGGGTGAGGTGTTATAAAACTAATATTTACTGCTTTTATCTTGTGGTGTGGTAAAACTAGCCTCCCTCGGTGATCCATGGAGCATTCTATTTAAATAGAATGCTTAATGGATTACCTAGGGAGGCTAGTTTTACTACACCACTTGAAGCAGTAAATATTTGTATACTATAATCACCAGTGATAAAGGCTACAACAATTGCCAAAATTAGCAACATTATGCGTAGAGTGTACATGTACATGATGATTAGTAATTGATGTACTACCAGTATTCAATGAGGTCAACCCAAATAATTAAGCTATTTCCTTGTTTATATTAAGCAGTACTGGTGATCCTTGACCCTGTATATTTACAATCGGTATTTGTTTAATGAACCCTAACAGTCTTGAATCCTCCAGTTTTAATACGGTTTTCCACACACCCTAGTGAGTTAGGGTTAAACACAAACATGTTCTCTTTAGCAGTACATGTAGGTGTCGTATTTTCATATGAGGACAAGGGTTAACCCCTTGAGTACGGTATTTTACGGGAGACGTCGGGGTGCCGCGGCGGTTATGGCAGCCAAGCGAACCGCTACAATGTGTTTGTGCAGTCAAGCGTAACCTATACACAATAATCCAACAATGGATTGAAACTGCACAAACGGCGGACAATTGCGTCATCCGGCCTGGTGGCACTGGTTTTTTGTGCACATTTGCGGCATCCGTACGCAAGGGGTTAATAAGAGGACGCAGTTGAAGCACTTCAAACCCTTTTGAATCGGGAATTTTAAAGCAGAAGTGTACTAAACAAGAATATGTACTTGAAACTGCACTATCAGAGGTGAACTGAAACATGTAGACCTGTGAAAATGAGAAGTTAAAACAAACCAACACTGGTAAATGGTCATACTAATCACCGTCAACACACCGTCAACACACACAGTCATGTAAACGGGTGCAATCGTGGACCTCCCATTGTTCCTCTTTTGTTTATACTCTAACTTTTTCGGAAGGCCTCCCATTGGTTTTGTACACGATTTTCAATCGTGGACGTTAGGTCAAACGTGGACCCCTTTGTCTACGCCCAAATTCTTTTGTCCTAGGTCCACGATTGCTGGCATATACAAACTCACTGTCAACACACCATCAACACACCGTCAACACACCGTCAACACACCGTCAACACACCGTCAACACACCGTCAACACACCGTCAACACACCGTCAACACACCGTCAACACACCGTCAACACACCGTCAACACACCGTCAACACACCGTCAACACACCGTCAACACACCGTCAACACACCGTCAACACACCGTCAACACACCGTCAACACACCGTCAACACACCGTCAACACACCGTCAACACACCGTCAACACACCGTCAACACACCGTCAACACACCGTCAACACCTCCAAAACACATTCTTACAGTGTCTTAACTGACAAATGCGGTACAAAACTGTAAAGTATGGGTCAACACAAGATTTGGGCTTAAAAATGGGAGGTTAAATGTCTGAAAATGCGATTTCTTTCTTCAAGAAAATGGACCTCTCCATGCAGCTCCGAAATCGGCAGCCGTGCCCCACTCAGCCATGTCGCAGGCGCGCAGGGCGTGCGAAGGCAAGATGGTGGCCAACGGCCGTGCTGCTTATAGAAACATTTTCCTGTGAGAAAAACATCCATTTTCATAAATGAAATGTGACTTTTAACCGACAGAATTTCTAATTTAGCCTATGCATTACATTTCTATGCCTCTTTTGTTAATTTAGAATGTGTTTTGGAGGTGTTGACGGTGTGTTGGCGGTGTTTATGCATGTTGACGGTGTTTATGCGTGTTGACGGTGATTAGTATGACCCCTGGTAAATGGTAGTGAGTGAACTTGAATCAAGTGCAGTGCTGAAAACTAATATGTAGTACTTTCTACACTGTATGGGTGGATCACACATTTGGATGGATGGGAAAATGACCCTGATGAGGAATGCCTTGCATCAGTGCAGCACACTGCATTAAATTCAAAGTACTGTGCACTTGCCACTAAGAGTAGTTTGTGCAAACTACATTCAGAATTTGAGTCAAATAATAAGACATTGCTTACTCTCCTCCGGATTCACCAGTACAATTAAAGCTTGATACATGTTTTTAGATTTTGTTTCTGTAAATGAAACCAAGGTCTCTGCAAAAGTACACTTATGACACTCTAGCTGTAAAACCTGAAAAAAAACTGGAAAGGAGACAAGAAATGTTTAGGTTACCTGAAATGATGGAACTTAAAAAGCCAAATCCAAATCCACATGTTGGACCAGGTGGGATTCGAACATGGTCAAAAAGGTAGTTTAAGCCAGGCGAGCATTAAAACCCCAACTCATAATCTAATGCACCAGACAGAGACTGAAAACCCAATCCACATGTTTGCCCAGGCGGGATTCGAACCCAGGTCACAGAGGTGGAAAGTCACCAACCAGACTCCGCTGATTTCTATTGTTTTTCTATCCATCTAACAGATGAAAGCTGGCAAGGCCCACCACAAAGCTGAACAAGAACACATGCTGGCCAATGCCTCCGCACATTGTCACTCTGGCCCGACTGTGGTGCACGTACATGTAAGTTTTAACAAGTTGAAGCAATAAACCTGTCACAGTGGAATCGTGTGAAAGCGGCTGTTGAAATATTAACCAATCACATTAGTTGTAATTCAATTGCCCCACTCTCCCATAAACACTTCTGTATCTCATTCATAGGATCGAGATCATGCACCAGCCATTGACTTTTAATCTGTTTACCTCATGTCATTGTTGTATTTCTGTTTTTTTCTCTCAGATTTTTATTGTGTATTTTTTTTTGTATTATTAATATAAATAATACAATGAAATTTAGTTAGGGTTTTACAAAATTAAAATAAAAATTTTCAAAATTAATATTACGGCACTTCATATTCCCTTCATTGCTGATCTCCTTGCTAAGAAATCATTTAAAACATTAATTCATTCTACAGCATGTACTAGCGACTCCTCCCTTGAATGCTACGGCCCCGCCCCCAGCACAGCCACCTCCGCCATATTCAGGTAAATACCATCTCATCGAACAGTACACATAAAGCTTCCCAAGTCTTAACCTGTTTAAGCACATCCTTGTGAGGGTGATGCATACTTTTGATCACTGAAGCTTATCTCTTTTTTTAGACATTGCTTTCTGCGCAAGGCTTTTGGTGACATCCATTCCATTCTCAGGCTTTCAAGTATTCCTACTTTTCCTACTTTTTCCTATTTTTTTTACCTTGCTCCTACTTTTCCTACTCTTTTCTTTAAATTCCTATTTTTTTTCTTAGTTTTTCCTACCTTTTTGTCCCACAACTGCGAAAAATGAAATCTCATTAAGTGTTTTACATAACTGTGTTACACACTGTCACATACAAATCACACAATGAGGGGCTTGGGTGCAGGAGTACTGCAACTTTACTTCCAAGAGCACAAAGATGGAGCACAAGTGTTGAGTACAGAACATGCCAAATGAGGCTTGTGATGCTGTGGACATGGGTTAGTATCAACAAACAACTACTCCAGAAAGCCAGCAAAAGTCCTACTTTTATCCTGATTTTGTCCTCCAAAGTCTTACTTTTTCACCTGGGTCTGCTTGAAAGCCCGCATTCTGTCAGCGGGGATGTAGGCTGTTGAAGCCAATGCTTTTATCTTGACCTCTTGAATACGGACGATGGCCATGGCAGTGGTTTGAAAAAGACCACCTTGCCGATTGTCATCTATACGCACATTCCTGCACGTACTCAATCCATTGTTTGCCTGTTTGCATTACGCTTGGCTGCACAAGCCAGTATTGGCATACCAGCACCCCATTAATAACAGGCGACTAGAAGGGGTTAAGTGCTGTAATGAGATCTTGATGCGCAGCTCTTTGCCTGAAGCATAATTATCTAACCGCCCCTAGGCTCAGCGCCCCCCCCCCCCCCCACCCCATTGCAGCAAATATACAGACTATTTTAGATCTGAAGCTTTCCTCGATCATCACCAAACAGTATTTTCACAAGCAAAACAATCGTGTTGAACCATGCATGGAGTCATCCCATGTTTATTTTTATAATAATTTGCCCGACGTCATATTTTCTCTTTACAAATTATTTACAGCTGTGCCACCTGCTGATCCATATCAGCCGGCACCTGCTGCATACCCCTCGGCCACTGCGCCTCTTGACCCAGGACCCATTGAATACCCTAACCCATACCAGTAAAGTAAGTAGCCGGCCTTGCTAGCAGCTCTCACTGGTGCCCAGTGGCTCAAACTTGTAATGAGTGTTTTGTAATGCCATTGGGTACCCTTCTGTATTTTAGTGGGTACCAAGTACCCAGCAATATATGCCGTTATACTCTTTGACACTTTGTGATTGACTCTGATACCAACTGAGTCCATGGTAGCTTTAACAACCTCTCCTTAAATTGAGTAACCATTACCCACTTGGTACCCCCTAAAGGAGCCATTACCCAATTGGTACCTTATTAAGTAACCTTTACCTAGTTGGTACAGTAACCATTACCTAGTTGGTACCCACAACCAGAGGTACCCAGTGGGGACACAAATGGTCTTACCCACCTACTCTTTTTGTGAATTTCAAATTAATACTTATACATGTTAACACTTTTATTTGTACAACGGGAAATGAACAGAAACGTTTTGCGTATAAACATGATTTTATTGTTGAACAGACACCAATATACTTGTATATTTACATTTGTAACTTGCATTAAAAACAAATAGGAAATAAATGGTAATAGATTTAATTTATCAATCTTTAAGTCACAACTTAATTTTAAAAATCCGATGGCATATTTTCTTCATTTATTAACATTTTACAGACTGTGTTGGTAAAAACATTGGATGTACAAATGCAATTTCTGTTTAATTTAAAGAGGAAGTTCAGTGGTCAGAGAAGTCTGCGTAATTTATTTTTTCATTTTTCTGTAGATTGCGTATTGCAAAATCAAACAATTTCAAATTATTTCTTCCATGAAATAAAAAAACTGACTTTTGAGAGCTATTTTTATTAAGTCCCCTTTAGCACAGCACAGCCCGCTGGTGCCATTTGTCTAAAAGTCGTCGCTGCGGGCAGCAAACATTTTGACATCATAGGACGCACTCCCCTTTTGTGGCTGCATCCTTAAACGTCAAATTTTCAACCTGGGTCAAGATTTTAACCGTTACCAGGTTCTGGCTCTGATCCAGTTAATGTTTAATTCTAGGCTAAACGATGAGGTTTTTGATGTCATGAGTATTAACATATCTCTGATGGTTAAAATATAAAGATACAAGGAGTCACCGCTAATATAGAAAGAATATTTGTAAATACCTTATAAAAAAACTTCACGATCAAAGAAAGAGTTCAAAACAGTGGTTCAACATTTGTCTGGCCTTTAACAATGATCTATTGACTGTTAATCTTTGATACTAAATCTATTATCTGCCTTGACAATTGAACAGACTCACAAGAATGGCATCTTTAAATTCTTGCTTCTCTCATCGTTGTCAGTTTTTTTTCTTCTGTTTTTAGTGTATTCATAATAGTTGTGCCAAAAATAGTCATTTTATAAAATCAAATGACATTTTTCTTATACAGGATGATAGATTGTTGTACTAAAATCGTCCAACATATATTTTATACCTTGATTTTGTAACATTAATCTATTATGCCAAAGTGATATTTGCATCTTATCTCTATATAACTGTCATTCATTATATGAAGATGATTATATTTTTCGGGCTATTTTGATAGCAACAAATAATGTAACATCTTTTGTTGTAAATTGGATGGTCATTTTTATCAAATCCTATAAAGTTGTGGTAGGTGTACTTTAATTGAAATAAAAATGTGGGTCTGTTAGAATCTTTCGGTATTCATGTCCATTTGTACTCATAGTAGCAATTAGACTTTCACATATTTTCACAAATGTGATCCACTCCATCAAAATGATGGATACAAATGTGACATGAGCTCCATCAAAATAAAGATGCCTTTTCTAATGGCAGTAGAATATTTAATAGGCCTAACCCTTTATCAGTTCCTGGCGTATGTGTGCAGCTCACTCACTGCGGCAAGTTATAGTGATGACTATATAATCTTAGGCGAATTTCATGGAACTGCTTTGCAAGAAATGTGGCTAAGCACAGGAAGATCAGGCTGTGCCCAGCAAAAATAAATGCCCAAATTTCATGTGGGGTTTACTGCTTATCATTCAAAAGCAAAATATAATAATGTTCACGGCAATCCCTTGAAATCCGCCATTTGTGTGAAAATCATTGACTAAAATCATTTCGGGTAGGCCCTAGCCTACATACACCAGTTTGTTTTCGGAAAAGTCAGACCGTTGGAATAGGTAGGTTTCACTATGTACGTTGGCGCCAGTCTGAATATCTGGATGTCGGTACTTCGGATATTCCTTCATCTCCGCAAATATTGCACATTGTGCTAGATTTTTGTTATACCCAGACATTGGAAATAGGTTAGGTAACTACCCAAAGAGATTAAATTTGGGGGTTTCAGAGCAGTCGTTTGCAAGCATGCTTTAGATATGAGCAAGGAGGGGACGTTGTCCCACCTCATATCACTCGCTATTTAAAGCACGAAAAAGGTGTGTAAAGTGTTAAGTTATATACACAAGTACAACTTTAATAACATTTAATTGCATGCATAGTTCGTGCCTTACAACTCATAACATCACCAGGCAACTTAAAACTTGATACTTGTACTAGGAACAAATTACAATTGTCACACACTTTGTTTACGAACTTTTGTGAACTAGAGGGGCGTGTTTGTTTCACGCAGATCCGGAGCGCGATCAGTGATCCGGAGCGTCGAAAGCTGCTCCGGATCACGTTTTTAGTGATCCTGCTCGCGAGGTGGGTTCGCAAGATCCAAGATGGCGACGTGCGAGACGGACAGAGAAAAGTGACGGTATTTTTTCGTAGATTTGAAGCGTTTAACGAGCTATTGTGACAGTATTTACTCATTCTTTTACAGTGTATTTTTGTTATTAAAGCTATGTACGATTTATTTACTTTTCTGGAAATACTAGATAGTTTATCATAAAAATAGCCCTACAGAATCTGAAGCAGACGACATTGTCGTGTAATACAAATTCTCCCAGCATGCAACATATAGCGAGAGGGATTCGCGATCCTGTTTGTTTTCGTTCGGCTCTGGATCACCTCCCGATCTGTGTGAAACAAGCCCTGGTTCAAACATGATGACATCATCACCACCACGTTGTTACAGCCCAACCTGCAGTGGCGTCGGGTCCATTTAGATTTTCTATTATGAATTTGGAGACAACCGTGGTATTTACTAAAATCTCTAAAACACAATTGTCACAAAACATAATTTTCACAAAACACAATTCTCAAATCACCTCCTTTACATCCCCCCCCCCCCCAAAGGGAAATGTTAAAGTGTAATCCTCTGTATAATAATTAGGTCAGTCTGACTAGTGGATATAGTCAATGGCGTATGGGCCTTTGCAACATTGGCCTTTAAAGGCGCTACGAGATTTAACTTTTATATTTGCCAAAAATATACTGACATACGATGTCTTTATTCGCTGCAGTTTCAAACATTACTATCAAACAATGCTATACTATAGCCCATAATATATCCACATCATATTACGCTATAATACAAACAAGTTTACAATAGAGTCCTATCATTATATAGCTAATAAAATGGCCCATCTATCAAGTCCCACCCCTGTCGTATTGACCAATCACAGCCATGACAGAAGTCCGACATTCTGTGATTGACGTTTGGAGCGCGCGGCTGTGATTGGTAATTGCGTCACGGGGGCGGGGCTTAAGGATCGGTCTATTGCCGTGCTATGGGTAATATTATTCAACCAATCACAGAGCAGAGGTAACTATAGATAATGACGGGAGTGGATGGAGGAGGGGGTATTTATATAGAACCAAGCCATGTTTTTTGTCATCCAGAACGCAAATAATGTAATGAGTAAAACAACAAATTGTACTGTATTAATAAGCTTAAAATAACACTATACAAACGGCCTGTCATCTGGAATTATCTAAATACACAGCCGATAAAAGTTAGGAGGGCCCACTGTTTAGATCCAAGTAGAATCTTAGAAGTCTAAATAACGCAAAAACCAAGTTACGTATACAAAATACAGTCTCTGGGTTTTTTGGGTGTCATTTAGCTTGGGAAAGATTCTGGTTGATCACAACGTTGGGCATTCTTACCCTTCATCTTTAATTCAGTTTGAATATTTAACTTCTTTTCCATTGAATGTAGACTTGCTGGAAGGTGAACGCATTTCTTTTCGTCCGGAAGCTGCTTCAAACTGCTTCAAACTGCTTTGTCCATGTTCTGTCTGAAAATTTCAATTTCATGGATTTCCCCCAACTAACGAATTATGGAACGAAAAAACACTCACTTAGCACTTCATTAATTTACTCTTCCTAAAAATAACTGTTTTATTACGTGCTATGCGCGATTACTGAAATACATTAAAACTGTATTGTCGGCGCCCTGTTCCTAATACAAAATTTTTAACTTATTTTTCGTCACTTGATTTGTTCGTGGAATGTCTTTGGAAAGTTGGTAACTTATCTTAATGGTAACTAGTGAGCGATTTAATTTGAAAATTGATTGTCAGGGTGCTACACACCAAAAGCAAACACAGAGCAACTTTAAGTTTCACTAGTTTTTAAAAAGAAATCGCCCTGCTCTGGAGGTAAAAACCAGACTTATTTACATTCGGCTTTGTCTATGAATTCCCCAATTATTTATTGCTTAGACATACAACTGGCATTCATTTGGTCCTTTATGAATCTGTAACTCTCTATTTCGTCGAGCGCGTAACGCGAGTCACGCTTGGTGTTACACGCCGTCACAATCGGTGTTCACGTTAAAAGGTAGCCGTGACATGGAACCAACGTTTTGTTTTCGAGCTTCTTACCCGAGTCACGCTGCGTGTTGTCACGCTGTCACAGTCATGCGTGTCGAAAAATTCCATGACGTAGAACCAGCGTTTTGTTTTGCGATCATCAATGTCAACCATCGCTTTGACGTGTCTGTAGCTCTCTAACTTGTCACGCCGGTCAAATGAGTCACGCTGGGGTTTGTCGCGCTGTCACAACCCACGCTCTTTGGGAGTCGTGTCTTGCATCCGGGTCGGCCTCCAGTGGTTCACTCACAGAAGAATAGTTTCCTGTGTCTTTGGAGTATACGACTAATCGAGGCAGTGCATCGATCCTTTTCAAAAAATCAACACAATATGATTTTTGCGTTTCACCAAGGGATTCTATCATTCTAATGGCTTGTAACTTTTTCTAAAGGTCAAGTGTTTATATTAATATCATTATTATTATTATATATTTCTGGTACTGAAACCAACAATTCATCAAAAGCGTATATCGCGCTATAGTTCTCGACCTAAAACCTGTGAAGAGTAGGCCTATAGGCCTATACGAAGAAATATTCAGTTTTAGAGGTGTGGGGGAAATATTCGGGGGGAAATATTCGGGGGAAACACACGGAATCAGGCTGTGACTGAAGCCCAATCCACATATTGGACCAGGCAGCATCACTGAGGTGGTCATAGAACACTGGTCACAGAGGTGTCACATACGGGGCGGAGAGGTGGAGCGGCGAGAAAAGTACCACCAGGCCAACCCAACTCCTGACTATTGACGAGAACGCATGGTTTTAAACCAGTAATCACATGAATTACCGTACTGAATGAATTGATCGTTGGGAGTTCAACCTCAAAGTTCAGCCAACTCTTTCATATTGTCAGCACTGCGACAACGGTCATTCCCATCCAGAAGAGCAAAGATGCTGGCCACGATACCACATAGTTCCCGGTCGAAGATGTATCCATGGTCTCGTTGAAGTAGAAACACTTCCCCGAGGAGTACGGCGCGACCTCAAAGCGCCTGCTCCGGCAGAAATTCGTTCCGTTCTTGTACAGCATCCCGATGAGCGAGCCCTTGAGAATGGCGTCCTTGCACCGGTCGAAGATAAGATCGCAGAACTCCTCGCAAACGGTCAACCGCTGCCACAGATAGAACTTGTACTGGGTCGGGGCGCAGATGTAGCAGATTAGGTAGTTGATGTACTTCTGGCACGATGAGGTGGCTCCCTGGAGCGGTTTGACTTTCCCGAAAGCGACCTCGATCTCGACTTGACGGCAGCAGCAGCGGTCTTGATACCAGGTACAGTTCTTGAGGTTGGGCTGGAATTCGGGTTTGCGGTTGTTGAAGAAGGTGCAGTAGGGGTCCTCTACGTCGGCACCGGGCACCACGATGTCTACATTTTCCTCTGATGCCACATATAGCGCGAATAAACATAACACGGCGAAGCAGGCGGCCAGTTGCTGCGTCAGCAGCTTCGCAGCGCGTTTGCTGATAGCGAGATGCTTGGCCGCCATGTTGGATGCGGAGAAGCGAGACTGTGTTTGTGTGAGCAGCGAGAATCGACCGCAGCATCGTTAAGCGTTCAGCATCGTCATAATTTATGATCTGCATCCACTGCGCTCCGTGTATGCACAGAAATGATGCGCGGGATGAACGTGTGAGAATTTGATACAGTATAGCACAATGACAATGTACATGGGGCTGTAGGTCTCATACGTCACATAACATTGGTGCGATTGGAGGTCAATGGGGTACGCGGTGTAGAAATTTGCATCAATAAATTCCATTATTAGGCCTATATACCAGACCCAACTGCATATGGAAGATAGTTTGTGTTATATGTTAATATGTCGGCATTATTACCGATTATCATCAAGTATTCTGTACCATTTCATGTTTCATGTTGATTGTTTTTATTCACCGTTATTCATTATTTTTGTATGAGATTATTTTAATAATGCATTGGAAAATTGGTTTATTTCCGATTTACGATTTTTGTTATAACTATTTATTTTCCTTTGATTTCAGTATACGATAGAGATGCAATTTGATCGTCAAAGTACCGGTACATAATTTGAAAGCTGCTTTGTCGGGGCTCAGACTGAAAATGTGAATTTAATTAATTTCCCCACTAACGAAATTTGGAAATTGGAGGTAAACTATTTACATTATGGAATGAAAACAAAGCCACTTAGGCCTACTATACTCTGTAAACTTCACATGTTTTTTCGAATTTATTTATATTCCCCCTTTGAAAATACCTTTTCGGGAATTGTTTACGGGGGTCACCATTGAGGGGTGGGTGATCCCCCCCCCCCAAACACCCCCCCAAAAAAAAACAAAAAAAAACAAACAACAGATCAATCGAAAATATTAACTCTTGTATGGTTTAAAATCAGAATATTGGAAAATGTGGGGTTTGGTTTGTAAAAGTTTCATATACGCAGTTGTTGCAGGTTTGTTGGAAGGCGTGGGTCCATTTTAGGCACCCCCATAGATGTTCCCTACAGTTGAGACTCTACGGTCAAAACCAATTTTTTTTTCTGTTGTTATTGGTCTCGTTTCAGGTTTTCTGTGCCCATTAACCACAATAATTGAACTATCGTTTAACTAGTCCCAAAATTTCACACGATTGCAGAGGACTGGTGTGATGTGGCAAACGGTTGTTTTACAAATTGAAAAGCGCCGCCGGCTCTCCCAACACCCTCTTGTTTCGAAAGGCACAGGTCTTTTTGTCTATGAAACTCTTTTCATAGTAACACAGACGAATTTGCATAAGTGTACAAGCAGCACTGATGATGAATAAGGGAAGACAACAAGGACTTAATGCCCCCCCCCCCCAAAAAAAAATGTATTATACAACAAAAGTAGCGTCTTCTTGCATAAACTGATGCAAAGATTTTCTAAGAAATAGAAGAACAACACCCACTTTCTTTCCAACTTTCAAGTTCAATGAAATACATGCCAATAGCTTGTTTCACTCACTCACTCAATGAAATTGCCTCCAGTGGTTTTTTAGCCTTGGTCGGTGCGTACACCCCTCTCTAAATTCCCTAAAGGTCCATTTTAATGGAAGCTTAATGTGGATGGTCTGATCTGTCATCTGATGTTCCTATTGAAAGCACCGCCACTGAAAAAACTGTAACCACCCCAGGCTTATCTAAATATTTTGCCGGACCAAACAAATACTGGGGTCACTTTTTAAAGGTATAGTACACCTGTCGTTTTCAAGAAAAGTGGAAATTTATATCGTTTTCCAACGATTGTCTAGTTCCCCGACCTGATAATTCCCCGACGTCTATAAATTGCTCCGTTTTGTCTGAGGTAAATGGTCAGGGAACCCGAGTACCAGAACAGATTTTGTTCTCTCTGTTTTTCCCAGCATCTATGCACACAAAACTTTAAACAGGTCAGTGTTTCAGTATTTGCTAGCACGCTATAAAATTCTTACCCCGAATCCATTAATTTCTGGAAATTACAGCAAAAGCAAATCGTGTATACCTCAAACGACACCTTTTATATTTGGTCTAGAAAATAAGGAAACGCACCCACCTCCTCCGCACACACCTTGAAATGTGTAAATACCTTCAATCGGGGACCTCCTATTGTCCTCATATTGTTCATACTTTAACTTTTTGGCAAGGGCACTCGTTGGTTTTGTACACGATTTTCAAACGGGGACATTTCTCATACGGGAAACTGTTGTCCTCTATTATTAAAGGTCCCCTATTGAATGCAAAAACAAACCAAACAAATCCACACAAGACTAACTATTGTAGACATTCCTTTGTTTTCAGACATGTAGTAAAAAAACAAACGGAGAAAACAGCTAATTTTTGATCGTGATCCCCCTAAGTGTTCCTCTTCAGTAATTTTTGCGACAGATAGGCCCCTAACCCGAACCCCAAAATGCCTCTAATAAGGCTGTTTTTCGAAAAGAGGAAACGTTCTGTTGACGTGGACAAATCCAGAAACAGTTCACTCTTCCTGCATCCTGTGGACATATTTTATTCACAGGTCCACAAAGAGTATAATATGCAAGGTTAGAGCACACACGCACATGCATAGGCGTGTTTTACTACCGTATTATACTACTGAGGACTCGAGCTGTTCTCTTCCATTGTTCCAATATGGTTTGTACATGAACACTACCGAGGACTTGGGCTCCGGTCCTCGGTTGTATTGTTATCACTAATCCCCTATTGTCCCAAGTCCTCAGTCGTAATGGATAACCTGTACATACACAAATTCGCCTACGTGTCTGCAACAACTAACTGGACTCGAGTACAAAACTTCTGAGGTCTAGTCCTGTCAGTGTATACAGGGTGGTAAAAAAACACAACGGAACAGCCTATTTTCAGTACCCTCCGACCAGAAAAACGAGCTTGGATGGACGGCGAATCTTTCTGGATGAAAAATGATACCAAGTTCACCCGATTCGGTCCAGCAGTTTTCATTCCAGGGACCTTTTTCTGGAACAAAGTCGGGGGTCAATTTGACAGGGGGTCAATTTGACAGGCCGTCAACAGAAGCGCGAACTTTAGGCAATGAATCGGCTTATTTGACCGTATTGTTGGAAGGGATTAATGCTGCGTAATAAATCAATCGAATATGCAATTTAATATAATATCAAATAAAATGGAACATCTTGGCTAATTACTCACAACTGTTTTGTAAAAAAAAAATGTATTTGAATTAAGTATCCAAATCTCTCAGGTTTCATCACATTTTAGGGCAAAGTTTTCAATCTATTGTCTTTCAATGCGTCCCTCGGCATGACCTCCTCCTACTTGAATACAAACTTCTGCTCTCCGGTACATGTCCATCATTGCTCGAACAATCATTTCTCTGGGAATATTCCTAAGGGCCTCCGTCTACTCGTTGTTGAAGGTGTTAAGATCTCTTGCAAACGGTACAACATAAACGATGGATTTGACGTATCCCCAGAGAAAGAAGTCCAACTTTGTTCCAGAAAAAGGCCACTAGAAAGAAAACTACTGGACTGAATCGGGTGAACTTTGGTTTCATTTTTTCATCTAGAAAGATTCGCCGTCCATCCAAACTAGTTTTTCTGGTCGGAGGGTACTGAAAATAGGCCGTTCCGTTTTATTTTTTTTACCACCCTGTATAGTGACGTTTTAGACGCCAATAATTGTTTTGTTCGTGGAAAGGTTTGACGCTACGATTGTAGTTTTTGGATGGCCGATTTTTTGAGAACTTGATTTTGACAGAAAAGTATAATTTGTGGAGGAGCAGCCTGTCGATTTGTTGCCCAACCCTTCAGGATTTTTAGTATTTCATGTCACATTAAGGACTCTGTTCATTTTCGAAACTGCCCCAGCGAAGAGCTTTCAGTGCAGAACGGAAATAGCGCACGGAACTCAGGCTGGTCATAATACGCAAGTTCGGGGATCGTGCGCCTATAGAGTGGGTGTGCCGGGCAATTTCACCACCGTAGACCGGCGGGAATTCGCGAGGAGCGAGCCCCCCTTCTTGTCTTCGTTCACGCGCAAAAACTACTCGAAATGGTACAGCTCCGCTCTGGAAATAAGCTCGATAATCCGCTAATGGATTTCCCCAAGTAATGAAGGAATCTTGCCCTGCAGTGGACGTTTATTTCCAACACACAATTCAGCTAGAACGTTAATGAAGAAACACATGACATGATATGATATAGGCCTAAAACGAAAAAATTGCAGAATGAACAAAACTGGCAGAGGTGGAATTTGAAGCTGCGGCCTCTGGGTTATCGAACTAGCGCTCCTCCAACTGAGCTACCTTGTCCTCGCCCAATGTTGGCGGTCTCCCCATGTCACCGTCTTTGTGGTTTGTTTGATGAAGTTAAACTCATTGTGGAAGGAATAATTATTCGATGCATTGGCAAACGAAAACTCGGGCTTGAAAACGAATCCAGCCAGTTATAAAATGGTTGTGCTTTCCACTCGGGAATAACGAACTTAAATACAGGATGACCTTGGCGTAAGCCATCAATGAAGAGAAATATCAAACCAAGATAATAATATTAAGGACAAAACCTTGAGAAAGGAATAATAGGTCTACTTTAGTGAATAAATAACGACACTCGGGTCTAACAGTAATCCTTTTAAAACAACACCAAGGCTACACGCCATTCGTTTGGCAGGATGGCAAATGTGACTGAGGTAACAACACGCCAACACCCCTTTCTTTATTTCGATAACAGCTTTCAGTAACAAAACAAAGTCAACAAAAGGTGCCAGTTTGAGAATTATGAACGTTTAGGATATTATGATTGTTTTATTTCCATCAAGTACATCCGACAAAAGATTCCCTTAGTTTATAGAAGACAGCCTCGTTATACTTATAGATCTCAATAACCCTATGTATTGATGACGTGTACGATTTTTACACTAGCATTTTCTATGCTCATTTTTCGACCTTGTGGCTCCCGGGAAAAATCCCCTGCACAGTAATCATCTTTTATAGTTTATGACGGTGTTATCTTCCACGACAGAGGGCTAAAACTGCACATTTGACTCTTGGTCGAAAACCGATCGTACGTACGTCGGCATAGCGAGCGTCGATCGATGCCCCCACTAAAAACTGCAATGTCATGGGTAAAACACTGACATGGCGTCATCAATAAATAGGGCTATTTGTTCTGTATAATCCACAGTTAATCTCAAATGAATAAAATAACTGTCCCACGACACTTGACAAACTCCGTTCCGTGACTATATAGTACTGTTGGTTTGATGCAACAAACATTGAAAGTATGATAGAGCTTTGGTAAGGATCAATTCCTCCAACCATGGAGGAACTTGAAAGTTTGTTGTATATAAAGATGATGCTTGTCCAAATCCTCCTGAGAAGTATTTCCGTCTGAAATGCTGTATTCGAGAAAATTGTATTTGAATATGTCTGAAACGCTTGACTTATTTCGTAATCACTGTAAAAACAAAACGGTTTTCACTCTTTTCTTGTGACTCGGATGATGAGTTGCAGCTTGAACTATGAAAACTATGACATATTTGTTATTTCATGTACATGTTGAATCACACCAAGTATGAACACTGTCTGCAGGTGGTTTGTCAGTTCTACCAATTCTATATCATACCTTTATATAATCTTCTCCAACAGACAGAGAAAATATACAGTGTGACATTTGGATCACAAGCTATCATGACTGCAGGGAAAATAAGGTATCTCTTGATACATTTCCCAAGAGTCGGCAATTAACATCCGGATAGGCCTACTTGAGACTATTGGAAGCTTGTAAAGGAACAGTACTTTTTTTGCATTGCACTTCCCGGTACGCAGGACTCCACGCTTAATACGTGCTGCCGATTCTTTTTCGGTTCCAATGAAAATAACACAAGTCTTAAACTGAAGCTCAAACACATTTATCTGTTTTTGCTTTTATCTTTCAAGAAAGAAGGTGTTTTTTAAGCGGCTTAGGTATTTTTCCCCGATGACTAGCTTTTTCTCCAGCCACCTGCACATCTGCAATCAAACAATTTTTCATCTTCCCTTTTATGGTCCTTTTTTGTTCATTTGAAATTTACCAAGCAGACTGAGACGTTAAACATGAATCTATCGACAGAAGATTCTATAGTTTTGTTACTTTGTCTGTACAAACCTGACATTTACAGAAATATCAAGTGGGGAAGATACAAACTCTGCTTAACGAGATTTGAAGGAGATTCAGTTCAATATGCACAAGAAAAATCATGTCTTTAATTAGTCTAGCAATTTGTTCAAACTACATATAAAAATATAATGAGTTAATTGATCATACATTTCCTGGCGTCTTTGTGGCGTTTGAAAACGAATCCAGTCATGGGAGAGAAACAAAAACAAAACAGAACTTATGCGTATCGGCCATATTTGAGGTAATTTTTTTTGTCATTCAAATTCTTTAACAATGTAATACAAAAGGTCTACCCATGATGCCTGCCCAACAGTCACAGACATTCACTTCTAAGAAGGCTGCTACGTAAGGTCTATCACTGCCAAATTCACTGACAGTTTCTCTTTGTTAATGCAAAATATTCTGAAATCTGCCGCAGCAGCATTTGAATGTATCCAACTGGGGCCAGCTTTACATAAATCCAATTTGGAAAATACTGGACAGATGTTTTCTGCTTATAGCTTTAATACACAAAATCTCATCTGTTATCCATGCTCTTTATATGTACATCAATCAAGGCAAAATACTGGATTTGTGTTGAAAATGTTGCCTAAGTCGCCTTGTTCAAACTCCCATAGCTGTTTTAATAGCTTAGTCTCAGTTACCATGCCTAAAAGAAAAGTCCTCCATCTCAGAGTCTCAATTTCCATATCAGTTTTACAAGAGGAATTAACACGGCATACTCAACAGAAACCCGACTGAAAGTAGTTGAGTACTGTACCAGCACACTTAACACATAAGCCGTGTTCGCATTGGACTTACTATTGTAAAAAATTACCGTGCGTAATTGTTAACATTCCACTGTGGTTATTCTTCCATGCGTCCGCACTTGGACTACAATGCTTGCGGAAAGTCCTTGGCCACGTAAACATTGCAGTGTTCAAAATGCACGTTTTACATTTACAGTGGCTGTCCGCAGTGGACTTTCAGCGACATAAAACTGGCTGCGTAACTCTTCCGCTGCACGATTGGCCCCGTAAAAGTTCCCGCTGCCGAGGGAAAAACAGACAACCGACGATCGACACTTGACAATTTGGTCAAGTTGACAACAGTCTCCGTACGTTTTACCAAAAAAAGTCCAATGCGGACATGGCTTAAGTGAGGAAAATTTACCATCAATTCCTATGGTCTAATTACTGGAGTAAAGTATTTAATTGCAAACAAATCCTGTTACAAAGTTCTACCTGTTGTATGGTTTCAAGAAATTTAATAATATAATTCTTCTGTTTTAATGGCTGGAATAGACAAGTAGGGATGCTTGAAAGGAGACTAGATACTGAATATTTTTACAGAATAGTCTCCCTCACCAGTCTGTTATACTTTTTCTCTCTCTTGCCTTGTATAATAATTACATTTGTCAAAATGACAGAATAATAAACCTTAAAGTAGTCTTTCTTCCAGTCTGGCATTACGTCCTTGACTGTAGTGGCATCGATGAGGCCAGATCTCGGTAGGCTTTCCCTCCAGCCTGATTGCCTTTGCATTTGACGTACTCCAGAGTCCGCACCTTCAAAACAAACAAATTCAGATAAAACAGACCAACAAACCAATCAACCAATTTAAAACTCATGACCTACCAACCAACCAACCAACCGCAACCAAACAACAAACAAATCAGCCGACCAACCAACCAACCAACCAACCAAACTTAGCCCACATCGTAAACCAAAACCCAGCACTATTTACACTAATCAACTATCCATCCATCTAAACACCCACTCAACCCTATCCCCAACCCTGATCCTAAACCCAAACCCTATATCAACTAAACAAACCAAAAATATCAACTAAACCCAATTCCAACATCAACTAAACCCAAATGCAAAGTCAATTAAAGACAAGTCCAATATCAACTAAACACAAACCAAAATATCAACTAAACCCAATTCCAATATCAACTAAACCCAATGCCCGACATCAACTAAACCCAATGCCCGACATCAACTAAACCCAAATGCAAAGTCAACTAAAGACAAGTCCAATATCAACTAAACACAAACCAAAATATCAACTAAACCCAATTCCAACATCAACTAAACCCAATGCCCGACATCAACTAAACCCAAATGCAAAGTCAACTAAAGACAAGTCCAATATAAACTAAACCCAATTCCAATATAAACTAAACCCAATTCCAATATCAACTAAACCCAATTCCAATATCAACTAAACCCAATTCCAATATCAACTAAACCCAATTCCAATATCAACTAAACCCAATTCCAACATCAACTAAACCCAAATGCAAAGTCAACTAAAGACAAGTCCAATATCAACTAAACCCAAACTCAATATAAACTAAACCCAAACCTTGGTGTTACCTGACCCTTCCAGGTAAAGACTCACCATATGCTTGGTGTCAGCCTGACCGTGTTTCTGGGACAGATTCCACAGGTTGAGGGCTAAGGAGGAGATCTCTGGCCTGGACATGTCACCGTGGACCAAGATGCGATTGAAGAAATCTAGAGCCAGCTGGGATTGTCTCTTCTGGCCATTCTGGATATAAGAAAAGGAACCAATGATTTAGTCAAAATTAAGGAAAAAGTTTCAGAAGTCTACCCATGTACATCATGTCAATCTGCTGTTCAGTGCTGGGGAAGATTCGGTGGAATATCCAGGCCTTGGCAAATGGGTTGGGAAGAAAAAACTGCAAATTGTTCTTGCCAATTTGGTATTTATTTTGTTCAGTACTGACGCCTCAGATAACTGACGCATCAGATTGATTACTGACGCTGACTTTATTTAACAGATAATTCCAAGATTCCAATTGTTTTCAGTGTTTTATTGTTTACTTTTACTTGACAGCCTTGAGAAATCTTAGAAGTGTTGATTTTCTTAAGCATTTATTTATTTATTTATTTATTTATTGTTTTATTTTTATTTTTGTCTTATTTATTTAGCTTATGCCAATAGCTTTTTTCCTTGTTCTGTATCTCTGTGGAATTCTTTGCCTGGTGCATGTTTCCCTTCATCTTATGATCTCTCCTGTTTTGTAGCTCCATACCTTGAGTAGCTTTTAGCCTTGTTTTGGCGAACTTGCACAAAAAGAAATATTACAAGACCTGTTTTAGATTTTTCTTTGATTTGGCATAAACCAAGTTAAATCCAAGATGTCAGATGCTGCCTTAATTTGGCTCGAACTCCATCAGCTGAGTGTGAGCATTGTAGAGCCGTTAGTTGCTCAAGTTAATATTTAATTCTCTAGATTACTTTAGAGGGTAATATAATTGCCATCCGCTGTAGGTTTACTTGTGAGGTATTTTCAAAAGTTGTCACCAATTTTTTGAAGCGAAGATGTGAAACGTTTCAAACTGGCATCGCTGCAGTTATTTCACGACTGTTTCATGAATGTTTATTCTTGCACTCAAACAGTCATCGTAAAAGCGGCAATCAGCCTCGTCTGCGATGTAAAAAGACGACGGATCTTACCTCAGACTGTGCCAGCGTCTTACAGTGCTCCAAGATCGACGTGATGAGGGTACCGCACAGAATGGACACTTCTGCTAAGAACTTTTTGTCGCTCCCGTACAGGACATCATTGGAATCCACTGAATGACATCAATAACAACGGTACCGGCACAGAATGTCAAAATGATGTCAAAATGATGTCAAAATTGAAGTAACTTTAAGTCCACTTTCAGTTACAGCAACAGCAGCAGCAACATCAGCAGCATCAGCAGCATCAATATAAATAGCAACAGGGCAGTGGCAGCAACATCAGCAGCTGCAGCAGAAGCAACAATAGCAGTAGCAGCAGCAGCAGCAACAGTAGCAGCAGCAGCAACATCAGCAGCATCAATATAAATAGCAACAGGGCAACAGCAACAGCAGCAACAACAGCAGCGGCAGCAACATCAGCAGCTGCAGCAGAAGCAACAATAGCAGTAGCAGCAGCAGCAGCAACAGTAGCAGCAGCAGAAACATTAGCAGCAACAGCAGTAGCTGCAACAGCAGTAACATTAGTAACAGTAGCAGTGGCAGTGGTAGCAGCAGCAGCAGCAGCAGCAGCAGCAGCAGCGGCAGCAGCAGCAGCAGCGGCAGCAACAGCAACAGGGCAACAACAGCAACAGGGCAACAACAGCAACAGGGCAACAACAGCAACAGGGCAACAACAGCAACAGGGCAGCAGCAGCAGCAGCAGCAGCAGCAGCAGCAGCAGCAGCAGCAGCAGCAGCAGCAGCAGCAGCAGCAGCAGCAGCAGCAGCAGCAGCAGCAGCAGTAGTAGCAGTAGTAGTAGCAGCAGCAGCAGATGATAAAAACAGCAGTAGCTACTACAACAGTAGCAGCAACAGCAGCAGCAGCAGCAGCTACATCAGCAGCAGCAGCAACAGCAGCTACAACAGCAGTAGCAGCAACAGCAGTAATGGCAGCGGTAGCAGTAATGGCAGCGGTAGCAGCAACAGCAGCTGCAGCAGCAGAAACATCAGCAGCAGAAAATAATACCAGCAGCAGAAAATAATACCAGCAGCAGAAAACATAACAGCAGCAAAAATAGCAGCAGTTCCAACAAAAAGGCATCAGCAACAAAACATCAGCAAAATGCAACAGCAGCAACAGCAGGGACAGCGACAACAGAGTAACACCCAAGAACAGAAGCCATGGGCCCATCAATTTCATGGCTCTCAACCACAAAATTCACTTTAATACTCTGTGCTAACCCTGTATTGGCACAGAATCTTAGTTACAGGGTGTATGCATGCACACAAGATCAAATTCCTGCTGATAGGGAAATATGATAACCGCAAAGTTTTCTGCTATAGCAAGCATTGATTCTTTGCTTACAGTAAGCAGATTCATGAAAGTGTGCCCAGGTTTACCGTTCTTGACATGGTAGAGATACTGGTCTTGACTACTCGCCGACAGGAGACTCAGCACATTAAGAAACACAGCAGCCTTGGTGTCGTTGCTGGTTTCCCAGACATAGTCCTGTATCACATTCAGCAGTCCACGTACCAAGTACAGAACTCCGTATTCTGGATTATCCTGGATAAACAAAAATATTTTCAAAGTTTGTATTGGTCCAAAGGTTGTGGTCCAATTGGTTCTACCAATTTTGACATGTGGCAAAAACAGAATATTAATAATATTTCGTTACAATTTTTTTTATGGATTTTCAATGTTAACAAAGAAAACTGGCAGGAGCAGGATTTGAACCTGTGACCTCTGGAATACCGTACCAGTGCTCTACCAACTGAACTATCTTGCTCTACGTTGGTGGTCTCCCAAATTGTAAGTGCCTTAATAGTTTGGGGCACTAGTAACAAATCATAAACCAATAATACCTTATAGTCAGGGATCACGCCCCAACTTTACAACACAACCTGGGAAGCGACAGTTTGGGGATCACTTAATTAGGATACGACTTTTTAAGGGAAACTGACTAGGTAATATGAATGAATTTTCAATGTGAACACAGAAAACTGGCAGGAAAACTGAGATAGCTCAGTTGGTATAGCACTGGTACGGTATTCCGGAGGTCGCAGGTTCAAATCCCACTCCTGCCAGTTTTCTTTGTTCGCATTAAAGATTTATTCAAAATTACCTAGTCAGTTTCCCTTATTCATTTAATGATATTATAAACAATTATCAGAATAGTTTGTAACATTATTGAAGTCCTTCAGCAATTTGACTATCCACTTTATAAAACAAAAAGCTATGACAATAGCTGGTTTCCCTCGTTTTGTATAACTCTGGAATTCTTTGCCTGGTGCATGTTTCCCTTCATCTAACAATCTTTCTGCTTCAAGAGGAATATTAATTCCTACCTCTTGTATCTTTGATTCTTTTTCTCTGTAGCTCTGAACCTCGAGTTTCTTTTAGCCTTGTTTGGGGCAAACTTGCATAAAAAAAATCATAGGATCCACACAAAGTGTTTGGTACAGTGGTTTTTTTGGTACCAAGGTTCGAATTTCATCCGAGTAAACCAGTGAAGTTTTTCTCAAAGGCTCTTGGAAAGCACCGAGCACACGGTGCTTATTAAACAACTGATTAACATCAGCCCGGCAAATTCCAACTTCATACATTAATGAAGTTTTGTCACTCACCGGTACAACAAGGAGAGTGGACAGGAAGTTGTTGATGTAGCTCAGGAGGAAAGGCTCTGTGGAGCGTGATTTACTGTCAATCATCATGGTCTTAGGAATGTCTGGTATTAGGCTGATGGCCCCCTTGAAGAAAGCATCGGCTGCACAAAGGATACAAAAAGAAATGCTTTCAGGAACTAGAGAGACATTTTGTTGAAACGCCACATGAAATAACAAACTCTAATACTCACACTCCTGATGAGGACGGACAGAGCACACTGTCCGAAACGTCGAGTTACACACTCACCTGGGTTCTTTTCAGAACCACACTTCTTCCTAGAAGAGATTTATTTCACATGGTGTTACCCGCAATCTCAGTCTCTCTCAAACTCTAATATAAGGAATTTTGGTTCTTCACAGAACCCAGCGGTAAATTTCATGGATCTGCTTACAATAAACAATGAACTATAGCAGATAATTCTGCATTAACTGTTAGTGTCTGCCACGGGGCAGCAAGGAATTCTGGCCTTTTACCCTTCTTTTTAAAACTGAAATCACCAAATACAAGGCTAAAACAAGCCACTCTAGGTAAGGGCTTACGGTCAGAGGTGGTAGGGTGAGAAGATAGAATTTTCTAGAGGTGGTAGGGTGGGCGACATTTTGAATTGCCAACCCTATCACCCTTATGGTTTTCCTGGGCCAAGATCTAATTAGAGGATAATTCTTCAATAGATATCAAAGAAATTATCCCAATTTTCAGATCTATAGATCAGCTTTAAGAATTCAATTTTGCTTACAGGTTAGAAGTGTACAATTAAAAGGGTGAGTTTTTTTTCCTACCTTGGGTCAGGGCTAGGTTCATCATGGCTACTTGGCCAGACAAAAGGTAGAGATTCAGCCGATGGAAGATGTCAACGATGGACGGGATGGTGATGAAACAGTAAGCCGCACAAGCCTGAATGTATTTGATTTAGATTGATTTATTTCTCACACAAGCATGACCCTTAACCCTAACCTCCCTCAATGTTTGTTCATTTATGAAATACCTTATTTGACTAAGTCAATAATAGTCTCAAGCATCCTGTGAAATCATGGCACCTGGTGGTCTGTCATCTTCAAGAAAAGAAGGTTCTTGAAAGATTCATAGAAATAAAAATAGCACTGATGCCGTGAATGGTTCATCAGGAACGTTAATGAAAACCTAAGAAATATAAACATATTTTTGTGTTTGAGGAATTATCAATACTTCGGACAGCCGAAAACCATCGGGAGTTCTCCAGAGCCTAAAAGAAACCCTTTCTGGCTGCGTCACCGATGATAAAAAAATCCTTATCTGCCACACCCCTGATTTCCAGAGATGTGTACAAAACTCATAGTTTACATGTTTGCAAGGGCAAGTAATGTTTTATTGCCATAAAGGGTTCTTTTATTTTTGGGCGGGGGAACACCCATAGAAATTTAAAGGAACTTATCAATGAGATTCACTTACTCTGACAAACGCGGCCGTTTTTCTGGAGTGGTTTCCCTTCATGACTGTGCGAGTCTCAGTAGCTAACTGGTTTACACACTGCATAAATGGTAGAATGATGCAACGATGAACATTGATGTTGTGAAATTCACGAAAAA
This sequence comes from Hippasteria phrygiana, assembly GCA_037893225.1. NCBI lineage: Eukaryota > Metazoa > Echinodermata > Asteroidea > Valvatida > Goniasteridae > Hippasteria > Hippasteria phrygiana. The sequence continues at coordinate 2,119,343 of JAZGUH010000093.1, forward strand.
AAATCTTTGGTATACCCAAGGCCACAGGAGTTGTCATAGAACCCAAGCCTACAGCTATAACACAAAGAAACAATTTTTTGGTATTGATGCTCTAAAAGCTACACATGAGAATTAAATTCTTTCACTTTGTCACTTTCAATTTTTTTTTAAACAAAATCTGAATAAAAAACAAAGAATTTATACACTTTAGGAGTGCAAAATGAATGACTGTCACACCGCCCAGTGCAAGCAAAATTCTATCCGGACAACTTGGTCAACACAGACTGCTTGTAAAAATCAGGAATATTTGTACAAAGATCTACCAAATAGTGTGCACATTTTTTTAGAGCCACTAATTATATTTTATTAAAAACACACACAAATTTCACATTTGCCTTGTCTGCGAACTTCCATGTCGAAAACGAGACTCTCGTTGCTAAACAGAGTGCTATTCAACAAATCCATTCATTCATGCATGCATAAATCACGGCAAATGACAGCATAGCGCACGGTCAGCATGGTCAAGTGGTATCAGTTCATCAAATCGTCCCAATAATCGACATGATGTTCAACTATTTCACAGATTAATAAACTTACCTGCATTACATTGTTTTTGCACGACTTGTATCGGTGATTATTCAAATTTCAAAAGATTTTATCATGTATAAACTGCACACGAATGAATGTGACATAGGTTTTTTTTACTAAGCACTGAACCTTACTTTCAAACCCAGAAATGCGCAGATCGTTGCTATTTTTTGTCCATGTGAAATTTGTCTATACCTTTGGTTGTTTTCAAGTTTAGGTCTCTGTAGGAGGTATCAGTTCAGCCTTGACGAATACTTGTCAATTTGGGCAACCAAATTGTCAGACTGTCGGGCAAGCTAAGCTATAGGCAATGGTTGCCCACAGTCAATTAGCCTTCTAAATTTCATGCTGTGGTATTGCTCACGAAAGACCAACCATACTGGGTTTGCCAATTGTTTTGGTTCTATTTACAAAGTCCATCAAACTGACCGGATGACAAATTTGCCATTGCACATATTTCTGTTTGGATAGTCTGAAATTCAACTTACCTGAACCAATGCGACCAGCACGCTGTCGATGTTACTGAAGTTGGCGCGCGACTCGACGTAGAAACTCAACTGCTGCTCAAAGTCGCGTCCAAAGGAAATCTATTGAGAGAAAAATACGTACTGTAATATCACCTCGCAGCAGTATGAAGTTATTGAAAGTTATCTTGAACAATGGTCATAGCCACGGTTTGAAAAAGACCACCTATATTGTCTATATGCGCATTCCTGTGCATACTCAATCCATTCAAGTTTCAATTATATTTTCCTGAATTGGGAGTGTAATGAATAGGTGGAGCTTTTTTCAACAAAACGTTCATTCACACGAAAAGTGGGGGGGGGGGGGGAGATTTTAAAATTTTTCCAAATCTCACCTTTTCCCACACAAAATACGCAAGTTTGATTAAAATCATTGTCTTTAAATACAGCTACGATGGCACAATCGTGCATTTCGCCATCTTACTTTTAAATAAGCATATTTTTTGCTGCCCGACTTCCGAGTTACACGACATGTAGTATTGTTTTGATGTTTTCATGGATGGTAAAAAAAGAAAAGAAATTAACCTCCCTCCCGATTTGGCCCTATGTTAAGCAATTTCTGGCTCTGAAGTGAGTGAGCCTTTTCCTCTGCATATAGCTATGAAATGTACAGAGGTTCCCTGTGTGCTTAACAACCCTATGAAATTGGACCCTGATGCCACCGGTTCATATCCCGCTCTTAATACGTTTCTCTGTTCTCTCTCAAAACTGCGTTATGTGCTCGGTCAGTTTCCCTTGTGGTTCATTTGCCTATCAATTATGTTTTTTTTTCAGTGTTAATGAAATTATTTTTCTCGATGGGCAGTCTTTTAAATACCTTTCTGATAAACCCAGCAATCAGCCTCCCGATTTCCCTGACGTCATCTTCCAGAGAAAGGGCACTGAAGAAGGAAACGCATAAAGCAAGGTCAAATTGAAATTAATGACAAATTATTAACATTCCTATCTCATGGCCAAAATGGAGCCAACTACCCTATATATCAAAACCTATCAAGTGACAGGTTGAAACACACACAAGCTGTGAGAGTTGGTGGGTAGATTTTTTGATAGGCTGTGATAGGAGGGTCAACCATTAAAATTGGGTTTTGATATTGATGCCAACTGAGTTACCAGCCCAAAGCTGGCAGTCTGCTAACATAGATAAAGACAATACTATCATTATGAATTGGGATTTGGTATTATACTTTGGTCACTTATACTCCTTTTCTTGCCTTTTCCTTCAGTGACCTAGGTTCAAATCCCACCTGGGGCTGACATGTGGACTGGGCTTTCACTAGCTACCTGATTCCGTAGAGTTTTTGCTCCCACGTCCGAAACCGAAAAAATGCTTTTGTCTTCTCTCATACAGGTTTTTTTTTTCAGGATTCCGAAAAATAGTGATACGTACCATTGAAGATCCTTGGTTTCATTACCAGAAATATATAATAATTTTGATCTGAACAAACAAATAAATAATAAAGGGAAGGCTTTCAAGGAGACGCAGGTGAAAACGTAGAATAGTAGGATCAAAATTAAAAACAAAATAAAACAGGACAAAAGTAGGACTTTGGAAGACAGAATCAGGATAAAAGTAGGACTTTCAAGAGTAGTTTTCGTTGATACTCATGTCCACGGCATCACAAGCCTCATTTGGCATGTTCTGTACTCACAACACTTGTGCTCCATCCTTAATTAGGCTCTTGGAAGTAAAGTTGCAGTACTCCTGCACCCAAGCCCTTCATTGTGTAATTTTCATATGATAGTGTGTAACACTTATGAAACATATTCAATGAAATTTCAATTTTTGGAGCTGAAAAAGTAGGACAAATAGGAGCAAGGTAAAAAACCAGGAAAGAGCAGGAAAAGTAGAAATACTGGAAAACCTGAAAGGGAGTACAGTGTTCCTAAATGCAAATGAAAATTGAATTCCTGCTGTAAGTCAGGCAAACTTCCAATGCCCTGTGAATAAAACGAGTAAAACGAGGCGAGCTTCTTGCTTTACTTGATGGAGTCATGCATGGTCTTGCAGACAAACAGGAGGGCGTTGATGATGACCGGATCATTAGTGGGTTTCTCTTGGTTGCGGCAGAATGCCTCCATGATGGTGTGACAAAGCTCCACCCTCACCACGTCCTTCTGGAACATGTCCACCATCGGCATAAACTTATCCTGCGACAGACAAACAGGCAGAAAAAAAGAGTGGTCCAGTGAATTCAATATTGGGTTTTGTCCTTCCCCGATGTATTTGATAAACACTGTATACTTAAGCGTTGTCCCTAGAAATTATTTGGAAATAATCACTTGTGTGGGACTCGAACCCATGACCTCCTCCATTCTAGTGCAGACGTCTATATACCACTCACCCACATCAGCTGGCTGGTTCGAATCTGATATAGCGAATCTGATTCTGGTTCGAATCTGATATTTTGTTTCCAAATTATTTCTCGGGACAACTCCGAGTATATACAGTGTTTATAAAATAAGTCGGTGAAGGGTAAAACCCAATATTGAATTTACATCACCTTGACGGAAAATTCCACCTTATGAATAGTTAAGTGGTCCAGTGTCTGCCTAACGCGCAGTAGTATGTGGGTTTGAACCCCCGCCTGGGATCAGTGCAGGTGTTCCTGGGCAAGACACTTTACTACAATTGCCTCTCTCCAACCAGGAGTATAAATTGGTACATGTGAGGATAGAGAACTAGCTTGCGCTGATCTCAAAGCTGCTGCATGAAAACTGATCTCAAGGCCTGATGCGCTTTTGAGACATTTGTATAAAGCACTATATATAAGCACAACATAATTAGTTTTTGGTTATCAAATAACAATACTAATAATGTATATGGCAAACGAAAAATACATTGAACTCTAGCGATATAGCTGACAAATGTTTGAGCTTACCATTGCAAGCAAGACAGAGAAGTCCTTGATGTGAGCCAATACTTTGGACATCACTGACTGCAACTGCAGAGGAAAGACAAACTCAACCATGAATATTAATTAATGCAGCTGCTATCATACAAATTGGACAGCAGAGAGCAAGTTCGATCAAGGACTATAGTTAACCATAGTTCGACTAACTCTGATCGAACGCAAATGATCATTTTTTGTTACTTTGTCTTTCTTTGAACATGTTGAAATAATGCACACGTTACCACTTGTGACATTGTTGATATACTGAGCAAATATCGTCCGTGTCGCTTTCATCTATGAACTCGTCCAAAAACGTAGACAAACTAGCCATTGCCATTTTCTCATGGTCGCGTTGACATGACAATAGTTCGACTAGAGTCGTTCGCACTTCAACTTCAGTGCTCATGAGCTACGTACGTCACGAACCAACCACTAGTTAACCATTGGTCCTTGATCGAACTTGCTCAGAGCTGCGGCAGATGCTTAAACATCAAAATAAAGTGGTCACGCTTTTTATTGACATGATTCAGCAGACATTTTCTTGCCTGAGTGGTTTACGCTAGCCTGACCAAAGAACGTGAGGGGGAAGATCCAATACACAATGTGGTACTGATGAAAGGGTTGAAATTGTTTTAAAGGTAATTAGCAAAAGAGGTACACAATTTGAACAGAAGAGAAAGAAAAAAAGATGCTGAACTGCATTGCTAACCTGTGGGTAAAAGGTTTCAAACGCTCGGTCTGGGGTCATGTGCTTGATGATGTCACCAAGGATGGCGTTCACTTCCTTTTTCTGAAAATTTCAAAGAAAATCAACTTTCACTAAAAAAATAATTCAGAAATATAAGAACAGACTAAGACAAAGATACACAACAGAGATGAAACTGACATATGGAAAGAAAAAAAATCGGAAAATTGGTCGGGCAAAAATACGTGTCCGAAATCTGGGCCGCGCATGTACATGTACAATATACCCAATTTCCGGACACTGCCTCCTGTACATTTTACGATAAGAAAAATGTTCAGTGTTTTAACAAAATTAAAAAGCCTGAATTACGGTTAGAGTCACTGACTCATAACAAAAAGTTCACTTCTTACTTGAGAAAGTCGAGGAAAAAGTCAGACAGAAAAGGGCACCATTCGTGACACCATTCAATCATGTCCATGATTCAACCAAACTCCACTTACGTACGTGGGAAAATTCTCGTCTTTTTCTCAAGTTCCAACAACTGTCAGTGAAATGTATCACTTATGCTCTCTTCGCCATCCTCAAGGTAATCATTTTTAAAGCACTGCATTTTATACAACTATATTGCCGGGCGGCAATATGCAACTGTCCCACCGTACAACCTACATCGCGCCGCCCGCTGTGCTAGCGGGCGCGGCGCGGTGAAGGTTATACGGTGGCACTGGCACTGTTGCATCTGCCAGGTGCACGCGCACGCACCACACACTGACGCATGCGCGGTAATTTTTGCATGTCACAGGTCAATGTTTAACCTTTTATCCAGCTGGAAAAGGGTATACCTCGGTGTTTCTACCGTAGAAACACTCCATTTACGACTGGTGAAAGAGATTAAAACTACGTTCGCGCAAATTTTTATGTGCCGTTTTCATCGACTTTTTCATCAAGTTTTCTTTTTAATTAATGGGACAAATTGTACAAAAATCAGAAATTTCATTGGAAAAGTTAAAAAGTTGGTTTTCCGATAAAAAAAAATCGAAAAAGTTTCATCTCTGACACAAGTAGCACATTGAAACAAGTAGAATGTCGCTCCATGGCATTCCGAGCTATACAAGCAACCTTTTTATTGACCGGGAGGTCAATTTGAGAATGTAACATTTTTACATACGGCTATGATTTTTCTATCATTCAGAGTTGTATAATCAGCAAAGGGAAGACAGTGTTGCCAGGACGATTTTTGTACTATTGCACCTACAATCCCGGCCAAATCTCGTTGGGCCCCCACCCCCCTAAACGGGGGAGTGGGGGCGCAGGGAAGGGTATGTTTATTGTCACGTGGCCCAAGCATTTTGGCCGGGATTGTTAGAATCACAGTTTGCATAATTCACTAACTTTGATCTTGAAATTCTCAAAAGAAGGGATTACGGTAAAACAATTTCACAAAGTTAGTTTAGACAGAAGGGGAAACTAATGATGAAAGGACTCTGGAACACCTTCCATGATAGTATCGATAAAAGAGGCTCAATGAAGCAGAGCGTCTGACAAGAAGGGGATCCCGGGAAGATGTCAGGAAACACGCCGCTGAATCTTAATATCAAAGACAAGACGTTAAGTTGATGAGAAGGGCAAAAATCCCATTTAAACACAGGTCTAGATTTGAGTACTTACAGTAAAGTGCCTGCACGGATACTCAATCCAGATCTCTGCACAGCTGATGTAGTCCTGCCCAAAAAAAATAATTAATTAATTAATTTAAGGTCAATGACCACGACAAACTCCTGGTTAAACTTAACCCTGGTTCAATCCAATATTGATTAAAAAAGCTTGTGTAAAACCGTACCTTTAGTTACTCTAGTTATCGAATCCTAACCATAGTTATAAACTTATTAGTTCAATCCAACCTTAAACTCATAGCTTTTGTAGGATCTTACCCGATCAAAGTATAAGGTATCATTTCATATTGTCTGTAATCGGTATCAATTGCGGTACTGCTGTTTTTTTGCAGTACCAGTATTAACGCCCAGCTGGCTGATATGAGCTCATTCTATAGGCCATCAGCCTCGGTCCAAAAAAATGGGCCACCGGTATCAAATGATCGAAAGGAGCAATGCTCATAGCGATTTTTGGCAAGGTATGCACACCTAGAGTTGGAAAATGTGTGATAGCATTGCAGCGTGAGCAGTGGCAGCTTTTTGGGTGTTATCACTTTTTTTCAATTTGTTTTCAAAATGGCCGCCAATATGCTTGTTACGGATAAATAATATGTGGTAATTAACAAGCATGTTGGCGGCCATTTAAGAAATACAGGGTGATAGCACCCAAAAAGCTGCCACCGCTGCAATGCTATCACATATTTTCTAACTACAGGGGTGCATACCTTGCCAAAAATCACCATGAGCATTATTCCCCTCATTTGATACCGACCAAACCCCCAGGCTGATGGCCTACTATACAGGTCAGTGCACACAGGCAGTTTCGTCTCAGCAATATTTATAAGAAGTGTGTGGTCCCCTGGCCGCGAGTACTTTACAAAGAATCCAATTGCATCATCACTAATCCACTGGCTCTTTGGTTAATATAGCTTGGTGGACAATGGGGGTGTGGTGGCATGGGACCAGGGGTGGGGTTGGGGGGACTGGGGGTGGGGGACTGGAGTGGGGGACCAGGGGTGGGGGAAACCAGGGGTGGGGAAGGCACAAAGTGTTCCAACCCCCTAATATGCTTGTACCTAGTCCCAATGGCCTACCTCTGGTTTGCGTAGCTTCATGACAGCCTTCCAGACTTCATTAAGGACAGCTAGTCGTTGCTGCTGGGGTGGGTCAACCATTGCAAGGTTGGTACCGAGAGATCGATATAGATGGTGCTACAATGGTCAAATAAGAACCGTAAGAACAGGAATTAGCACAAACCAATGAGGCCAACTTCATAGGGTTGCCACGCACGCAATTTCCCAAATCATACCCTTTGACCTTTACAACGCCTCAGTTTGACCCTTGACCTCATGCAGTAACCGTTTACCTTCGGGAATCCAGCCTCTTCGCATTCCTTGATGAGGTCAGTGAACCCTAGGGCTCTGCTGGCGATATACTCTGGCTTGAAGGCAGACATGATGGAGTTCAACAGCAGCGCACTGACATGACAGAAAAAAATATCATTAAAACTAAAATCAAAATGACCAAATCTCATGTCCACTGAAACTTAAGCCCTTGGCGTCTGGCTGTTATTGATGCGGGGGGGCTGGTATGCCAAGAACGGGCTGTGCAGCCAAGCGTAAATGCAAACAATAGGCACCACACTGAATAGAGTGGTCCTATTCATCACATTTGGAGAGCTGAGGCCCCCCCCTTTTGTGTGAATGAAAGCTCCATCTATTCATTACACTCCCATTTAAGAACAATATAGTTGAAACAAGAATAGATTGGGTATGCGCAGGTGGTCTTTCTAAAATGGTTGTCGTCTGTATTCAACAGGTTGAAAACCAACTGACAAACTTCTGCATCAGAAATGTAATTTGATATTAACATGAGGACTGCTACGAGAAAACAAGACACAAGACCTGATGTCAATTACATGGTGCTGTCTACATGTAACATAAAACACTGCTAAACCAGGAGACTATTGCTTAGTAAAAACAGGTTACCAGCCAAAAGGTGTGATGTATACTGCCTGTGGCTGGTTCCCTGGTGATTTTAACTAAGCAGAACAAACACAAACACAAAAACCAAAACAACCCCCCACCCTCCAAAAAAAAAATGAAATAAAATAAAATAGAAATAAAATTAGTGATTGAATTTTTTTTTTAACATTGAAGTAGTTTTAAAACCACAGGATATGATGGATTTAGGCTTTTCATATGTAAAAATGTTAAAATCCCAAAATTAACTTTTTAGTTAAAAATAATTGGGTTTTTGCTTGTAACTCAGAGAGCCATAATGCGTATTTACGCTCATTTTGTGCTGCCAGGTCACACGTGTCATAAATAAATTACAGGGCAGGCCTTGCGCTAACTTTTTTTCCTGGCTAGCCCACTGGGCTAGTTAACTGAAGTTTTTACTAGCCCGTTTAGAGTTTTACTAGCCCGTATATAAAACATAAGAAAACCCCTATATGTTTAGCTCACCAATAAAGAAGTTGATATTTTGGAAAATATAAGGCTGATGGCATGTACTGTCAAGTTTTATTTATTATTACCGAAAGCATTATTTTGATCAAAATTTTAACGGGTATTAGTAATGTGATGGAAATAAGGAAAAAAATTGATTAACAAATTTTGCTAATCATATTGTTATTTGATTAGCAATATGATAAAAATGACTAGCAAAAACAAACAAAACGTTCTTGCACAGGGTATGTTGGATTCAAAAACAAATAATTTCCCAGTTGCAGATTTGTACACAATGAGGCCAAGTAAAAAAAAAACGAAACGAAAGTAGACAAAAATTCCGCACAGCTTTAATTTTAGCTTCTTGTGATCTGCAAAGAGCACAATAAAGGATGATCTCCTTCGACCAATCCTCCTGTTTCAACCATGGCATATGTTTCAGCCGTTTTCGAACGGTGAAATTCGACGGTACTTTCGACATTTTATACATACATTTGTTCATTGTACACGCATCACCAGCACAGGCAGGATGCAGCATACAATGTACGTGCGTCAAACATGATCGTGTCATCCTGGAGCATATAGTTCATGTCGGTATAACAAACACGGAATACAGTGTGCTGTATGTAGCGCGCCGAAGCCGCGCTACAGTATCTATGTACCGTAAAGTGTATGGGGTGTGTGAACGTCTGCGCCCACACGTGGGACTGTACCGAACTACACGTACTAATCTCCACACAAAACTGCAGCAACCTCGTTTCCCAAACTATCCTTATCGCGCAAAACCATTGAAAGAAACTGCAGACTGACTGGGGGTAAGATTGCGCCAGCGTGTTTGCCCAAAGAACGGATCGGATAAAAACGATCTGCATGTTATGGTGGTTTAATTTCCGTCGTCACTGCACAGTTTTGTGTCGAGTATCGGCCGTCGTTGTTCTGCATGATCTTATGAGAAATTTTAATTCGCAAAAACTGCTAATCCAGCTATTTCCATGGTAGGTTACTGAATTGTTCACTAGCCCACCGGGCAACCAAGGAACCAAGTTTAGGTAGCCCGGAGCATTTTTCGCTGGAATTTGTACGCCGGGCTAGTACTATTTCGAGGCCTGCAGGGAGATAAGAAATCTACACTTGTTCCTTGTGAATAGCTACAGATTATAATTCTGTGGGATAAAAATAAGTACTGTAGAATGCAGAAAAAAAATAGAATAATATCTCACAGCGCTGGCTAGGGCTGTGCTGAATATTTGAATATTAAATTATTCAATTTGACTAAGCCCTAGCGCTGCCCCTTGGAAGAGATAGTCACAAGGGAGAGTGACGATAAGAGTTTGCAGTAAGTGGAAAATTCTTAAACTTACTTGTTACACTGCTTCTTGCATTTGCCAAGGATCTCTGTCAAGATGTCCTGTGTAGAGGAACAATTTTGTATTCATGTTACAGCACATATCGGTAGACCAGATTATCTTCAGTTCATGATTTATGTTGTTGATTCCTGAAAGTGCCTAGTGGCATAGCCTTGGACAAATTTAAACAGGCAGGTGGAACGTCAAACGTTCCAATTTTCAAGATTCCAAAGGCTCAATTTCATGGAATCCGTAACAGTTATGGAAAAATTGCTGCAAAGTAGGGCAGAATAATCTGTGCTAACGGTTAGCATATTTCACATGGTAGCAATGAATTTTGCCTTATGTGCATGAATACATCCCATCACTAAGAATTCTATGCTTACTGGGTTAGCGTAGAATTTCTTTGCTAGCTCGGTTAGCTCAGACTTGCAGGCCGTCAGCGCAGAATTCGGCATTACGGATGCCATGATGTTGGGCCCAGATAAACAGGTCTTCCACATGCGTTCTTCTACAATGCCTAAATAGATCCTTGTCATTTGATTGTTGGAATTTAGTCACATGGCATCAAATCATTTGCCCCATTTCTTGGACAAATATTCCATTGTATGATTTAAGTCATGCATCGCGTCTCGTTGAATGGAACAGTCAATCTTTCACCTCATGAAAATATTCCTTCCATTGCACTCATAAACATTCATTACTTGTATACTGACATACCTCTGTGGCATGATGTGCGATGCATTGCAGTATCCAGTCTAGTGCTGGGGAGTACAGGGACAGATAGTTGGCCATCTCAAGACGTTGGATGGCCAAGATGTTCTGAACGCTGTCACTCTGGAGCTAGAATTGAAGAAAATAAAGACACAATCACAGGCTCTTTAGGGCACAAAACTTGGAGGATTGGCATGGCCCCAAAAATATGAAAACGGATGGTTAAATTCAAATTATCTGCATTGCTGATCAATATTCAGTTATTATTATTATCATTAACCCTAACCTTCCCAAATCCTCCGAAATCATCTTTGCCAAATGGAGGAATTTGGAGGATTAAGGGTCGGAAGATGGAATTCTTTTTTTCGTCGGGGATGATGTAAATTAGAACAGAGGTGTTTTTCTCTTTTGCCCTGTCCCGACGTAAGGTATGAAGCACTGTATACTTGGTGCTTTCCGAGTGCCTGTGTGAAAAAATTAAGGGTCTTTGCAAGTTGAAGCATCTGAGGATTTTGCAGGATTGAGGGCATTAGAGGATTTTGGCCTCTGGAGGAAAATGAAGGATCCAGGTCATCAGGCCCAATCTTGTGCTGGAGGATTGAGGTTACTGGGGTGTTTATCCAAATCCCACTGGAAGATTTTGCAGGATTTACGCAGTGGTCTCCAGTAACACACATTGGAGGATTTTGGAATCAGAGGATATTGGTGGATTTAGGTTTAATACATTGTACATTGTTACTCGTTCCTGATTTTTGTCTTCTGTTACTTTCTTGGTCTTTGTCCTTTGTTGCTGCTGTGATGTCCTTTGATTATTGGTTTGTCTTTCTTTTGTTTTCGCACTGATCTTTCTTTGTTTATCTTTGTTAATTCCATGTCCTACTAGTATTCCCTTGTCTGTGTGGTTTTGTCCATCTTTGACGTGTTTTGTTGTTGCTTGTTGGTATTTGTCCGTTAATTGCTGCTTTGTCCTGTGATTGTTGGTTTGTCTTTCGTTCCTTTTTGGTTGTTTATAATTTTGGCTATTTTGGCCACCAATAATGTCCTTACCTGCGAGTACGAAGACAAGAAGTCATAAAAGTTGTTGATCAGGTGAGTGCGCACATTGGGTGCTACAGCCACGCCCACCTGCAAGATGAATGGATATTCAATGACAACATCCTCAACATCTTGTTCAAATAATCTTAGGGTGGAGTGGTTAATCTGTGGTCAGGCCAGGCCATTGAAAAGCCTGGCCAAGCACAGGAACACCGGGGCCTTCGGGCTTCTATAATCCCCTGATTGTACACAATAAACTGCCCATTAATTCTGGAGTCCAGCCGGCTCCCATTGTTCACCCAGACTTGCCTGACAGCTGAGGCATCTTTTGATCTAGCTGTGAATGGGTACAGATTAGTGTGGGAGGGGTTACAACCAGGCCTGGCCTGGCAGAGGCCAGGCTTTATTGATTAGTCGATGCTCTATTGTTAGGTGATTTGTGGCTTACAATAGCAAGAGTTAAATCCTGAAGGCCTGGGCCTGGCCCGACCACAGATTAACCACTCCTCCCTTAAATGTGTCCACCTGTCAACACTTAGTCTAATTTAAACTGAAATGGCATTTGTATTCTTTAGGTTTATTTCTTATTTAAATTTTTTTTTTGGGGGGGGGGGGGAGCACACCCCCATTAAAAATTTGTTACAGTAAAATACTGTCATTTCCCCCACCCCCCATTGTAACATCCAGCCCCTCCCCTCCCCCCTCCCCTCCCCCCCCCCCCCCCTCCCCCTCCCCCTCCCCCCCCCCCCCCCCCTATTGAAAGATTGAACACCTCCGCACAGGTTGTCATCAACAAAAATGTTTGATCATGCAGCATGCAGTTTATCAATATATCAATGTATAGATCAAAAACTGTCAAGTGAATCAGTAGCAACATCATAGAGGGTCTTGTCCGTCATGCACCTTCAAATTACTTCCCAGATTGAAAATTTGTTAACTTTTTTCGGCCAACAAGTCTCTACTCACGGGATTCAAAAACTGGTGTTTCTGTCAACATTTGACTTTTCATCTCACCCACACTTGTAAATACCTTGAAACAAACGAGGACCACCTATTGTCCTATTGCTTATACCCTCACTTTTTGGTAAGGACCCTAATAGAGCAGGGACCCTACTGTTCTCTATTGTTAAAGGTCCACGATTGAATGCGGATACGAACTCACTCTGCACAGGTATGCCCTGGCATAGATAGCAACCAAAGGATCTCCTACGCCTCTCATCTGATTGGTTAGTCGCAGCAACGCTTGCTCATACTCGCTGAAAAGAAGGAAAGACCAACCTAGATCAACCAACCAGAAATCATACTATTCATAAGATGGAATTTGCGTCGGGATGATGTAAATTCAATATTGGGTATTGCCCTTCACCGACGTATTTCATAAACACTGTATACTCAGTGTTGTCCCGAGAGATTCTTTGGAAAAAAATCACTCGGGTGGGACTCGAACCCACGACCTCCTGCTTTCTAGTGCAGATGTCTTACCACTCTACCAACCAGAAATCCTTGGATCAAGCAGCAAGTTTGGCTCCAGACTCTTGACTAGAATTTGAGCTCTGATCCTGTCACTTAAAGTTGATAACTTTTTCAAAAAGAATACTCTGAAATCAACTCAGCACCCAATTTCATAGAGGTACTTAACACAAAATATTACTGCTAAGCAGATTTTCTTGCTAAGCAAAGATCAGGGCCCAATTTCATGGCTCTGCTAACCACAGCTTTCTGCGCTTACGATCACCATTTTGCGCTAACGCGGAAAAATTCTGCGCTAACGCGGAAAAATTCTGCGCTAACCCTGCAAGCACAGAATCCTTAGTTATGGGATGTACGCATGCTCATGAGCCAAAATTCCCCGCTAACGCGTGAAATACACTTGCCGTAAGCACAGAATTTTCTGCTACAGTAAGCGGGGATTTTTTGCTAACGGTAAGCAGAGCCATGAAATTGGGCCCTGCTGAGACCAGCCAAATACAATGTAAATCAAGTGCAATTTTGGCTGGTAACCCATTTTGTGCTTAGCAAACTTTCGTGCTAGCTCCATCCAATTGGGCCCTGGAAGACACAGTGGGCATTGAAGTAGTGGCTTACTCAGTCGTTAAGAAGCTGTAACAGCTCATGATGGCTGCCTCCACATAGCTGAGACAAACAGTCAAGGTCAGATTTGAGGTCAACTACTTCAGTAGAACATGACTATAATGATCATGGGATCCATACAAAAATGTTTAATAGTCATTTGATATACAGTTAACTCTTTCACTACGGTACTATAATGGGGGCTGTGACGTAATTGTTTTACGGAATATTTACAACGAGCCGCTCTAAGCGGCTTGCCAGCAGCAATAGGCTTTTTTCGAGCCGCTGTGAGCGGCGCGCCGTAGCGGAAGAGTTAATACTACGTATCTAAATGTAACAAATTTGGGTGCCAAAGATGCTTGTGTAATCGACTCTTCATATGACGTCACCAGTCTATGCTCAAACCAATGCCACCATATTGAACTGCCTATCAAAGTTTTGTTAAATGGAGGTCCATTCAAAAACATTAATTTCACAGCAAAAAAAAGGAGGTGGAAAACCAGGAACCGTATGAAGCCATAGGAAGAAGAAACTATTAAAAGCAATTGCAAGTGATCAAGCTGCAAATTGGACAAAGCCCTGCATTTATTACCCCTCGGCCACACTGGCTGGGTGATATGCTCGAAAACAGGACTGTAGTCGAGTCAGATGCCAAAACAGTGAAAAGGTGGAATAAAAAAACAAAAACAAAACTGAAATCTGGATTTGACTACAGCCCTGGTTTATATTTAAAATTAGACATCATTTGATGTCTGGACTTGGCGAGTCCGGACTCGGCCGAGTCCAGGCATGAGTCTAAGACCATTATGATATTAAATAAGTACTTTAGAATCCAGCTTCAGGTCTGCATTTGAACCAGGGCTCTACTCAAGTCCAGAATTCATCTCGTTTTTGAGGTTTGGACTCCTAGTGTACTTATGTCCACTTTTTCCCTGTTTTGGCATCGGGATTATACTACAGCCCTAAAAAAACCTGTAACATGTGAAGTCCGATGTCATGCTCAGTACTTCCAGGCTGCTGCCTAGTTCTAAAAATAGACATTCACATGGCAACAGCTAGAAAAATAAATGCTATGGGATTTCACTTGGATCTGTTATCACCAAGTCAGAAATGATTACGTTTCAGGTGAAACAATCAAGAAATTTCCAGAAGAAAAAGGTAAGTTTTTTTTCGACTCGTTGTCCAAGGATACAGTCTTGGGATGAGCTCCCTGATGGAGGCGATCTTGAAGAACCAATTACGGCACGTTTCTTTGGCAGAGTCGGGGACCTGGTGGGGAGCAAAGTTCTCTGGCAGCATCTGAGGGGTGGTACTGCCGGACGGGATGTAGGTGGACTTGCGACGGATGCGATCGAAGACGAGCCTCCCTGAGAGAAAATATGTTTCAAAGATATAAATATCTCGTGTGTCTTGTTGAGGATAATGGTGATAATGGTGATGATGGTGACGATGATATTCATGGCGGTGAGGGTGCTGTTCATGATGGGGATGATCATGCCGATAGAGTGATGTTGGGGACGATTATGATTGTAGTAAATTGTTTATTGAAATCACCAGGCTAAAAGCTAGTCTGGGTAAAGAGTTATGATCTGAGGTGGTAGGGTTGGGGACATTTTGAATTGCCAACCCTACGACCCTTACGGTTTTCCTGGGCCCAGATATCAATAGCGGATAATTCTTAAACGGATCCCAGACAAAATTAACCCAATTTTAGACCCATATATCTAGGCGGGGTAACTTCCACCGTCGGTGAGACCGACTCACCTCCCCCAAAAGTAATAATGATGATTGTGATAAATGGTACCACAGAAGACATTCCAACAGACGTGTGTCCAAAGTAGTGCATGACTTACAACCAAACCCCGACTTCATCCACCACCAACAAATTTTCCACATAAAGGATTTAGACCACAAGGAAAAATACAAGACCATTTGCGACAGTAATATTCTTCCAGCAAATAGGTGATGAAATAATTAAACTTTAATTTAGAGAGAAATTCCTTGAATGCTGCATTTGGTAGAATAATGGTGATGGTCATGATGATGATGATGATGGCAATGGTGGTGATAGCTGATGTATATATTCAAGACCGAAAACCTTGAGTTCGAGACCGAGTCAAAATCCGAGTCAAATCTGAGTTTGAGTTCCGAGTTTCAATTTAACCAAAACACCAAGAAGCCTTGCATTTTATTCTGAATGATGGTAATAATGGTGTAGAAGGTGATAATGGTGATAATGGCGGTTATGGCGGTTATGGCGGTTATGGCGGTTATGGCGGTTATGGCGGTTATGGCGGTTATGGCGGTGATGCTGATGTAGTGACTAAATTACTGAATAGGCCAACGGCAACAATTGTTTTGTTATATCGCCAAACCCAGTTTTTCCAGTTCAACTTGCCTTGCTCGGTGGAAATTAACTCAAACGAATCACGCGATCAAAACAGCCGATTGTCTGCTATAGTCCGCTGCTCCCACTATAGTTTACTACCGTCAACAGTGTAGGTGAAAATTGCGTGGGTACCAATGAGCTAGCTGGCTGATGTGTGCCAGTCGTTTTTATAGACTGGACATGTGATCGTTCTAGGCTAATCAAAATACAGTATACAAGATGGAGATATAACAACAACGATGATCCCATGTCAATATTTCAGTTTATCTTCAAGCAAACTTGAATCCTCGTTCCCGATTGGTCGATCCATGGCAACTGACAGTGTGATATTATCCCATATTGGACTGTCTATATCGCAATCTGCATATTGCGCTATACGCAAAACACAGAAACTGTTACTGACACAAGCGCGTGTGTTGTACATTCTGGTTTTGTGTACAGCTTGCGTGTTTCATCTATATTGTGCGTCAAGTTTTCTTGAAGATAAATTTGTTATCCCACTCGCGCTCGTGGAACACGGAAAATGTAGTGCGTCCGTGGGACACGGACGCACTACATTATTCCGTGTTCCACTCGCGCTCGTGGCATAAAGTCGGTTGGATAATGACTTACCAAATGTGTCCAGGATATCGGTAATCAAGACGTACTTGCTAGGATAAAACTGTATCACTGACGTATCTGCCAACAGTTTAGAACACTAAAAACAAACAAACAAACAAACAGAAACATTTACAGGGTCAAATTAATGCAAGGGAGGAAGAGATTATTGTATTTTCCTGTGTTTTTTTCTATCTGTTACAAATTATGTGAAACAGCAGCTCTACACCTGAAGTTAATGCAATTATACAATTAATGCAATAAATTATTATACAATTATGCAATAAAACATAAATGTCATCAAATATACTAAAAGGGAAACCGACTAGTTATTTTTGATCCACTTTCAAGGTGAACAAAGAAAACTGGCAGGAGTGGGATTTGAACTAGCAACCTCTGGATTACTAGACTAATGCTCTACTAACTAAGCAATCTTGTCCTATGTCGACGGTCCCCCAATATTTCAGGGAGGTTCTAGTC
Organism: Hippasteria phrygiana; assembly: GCA_037893225.1. Lineage (NCBI taxonomy): Eukaryota > Metazoa > Echinodermata > Asteroidea > Valvatida > Goniasteridae > Hippasteria > Hippasteria phrygiana. Next base: position 2,136,740 of record JAZGUH010000093.1, read on the forward strand.
ATAAGTCATAAACCCACAGTGCCATACAGCCAAGGATCACAGCCGGTTGATGTCTAGGGGCGCATTCATGTGCATACTCAATCCATTCATGTTTTATATTGTTCTTAAATAGGAGTGTATTGAATAGATGGAGTTTTTTTCAAAGAAAGGGGGGGGGGCTCAAAGTGTAATGAATAGAACCACTCTGTTCAGTGTGGTGCCTACTGTTTGCATTTACGCTTGACTGCACAGCCCGTTCTTGGCATCTAAGCACCCAATCAATGACAGCCAGACACAAGGGGCTAAATGGATCATTTTCTTTTGATGTGCATCATAAGGATTTTCTTTCAGTGATCTTCTTTCAATCTGATTATGCTAATCCAGTCACCGACCTGTATAGCTATCTTGAGCGCCTTGACCTTCTGATCCTGATCCCAAGCAGCTATGAGGGCCTGATTCAGCTCGTTAATCCGATGAACGTAATCCTGTTGGCTAAGATTCAGCATCTCCTTCACAGAGCCCTGGAAAAAAAAAATGGATTCAGTTAATTCTGCTATGGATTTTTCTTCAGAAAGTCAAAGATAAAGATCACTGAAGTCCAAGCCATGACAACCATTTTCCATGGTAACCTATGCATTAAAAGTATCCTGGGTACCAGGCCAAATCACCAGTGGTTGAAAAAATGGTCGCCACTCAATTTCGGTAACTCCAATTTTAATTGACATGATATTTATGACACTGTAATGGATTTCACCTGTTCTATCTGATGGGTAAAAGGAATTCGCAATTTTCACAAATGGAAAATGGGCTTTTGTGAAATGGACAATTTATTTATTTAAACTTGTTTATACACGGCAACCCATTCAACCAAGGTTGTTTTTCAAGGGGCTGTGTTGCATAAAAACATGTAAAATTTAACAATACACAAAATAAAATCAGTAATTTAAATCATATGTAAACCAAACTGAAACATTAAGTCGTGTGCAAAAGTAAGAAAAACTTTACGAAAAGAAGGAGAAAATAAATAAAACAATATGACCTAACGGATAACGGTAGTTAAACAGTCACCAGAGCAGTAAATTGGATGGAAATTAAACTATACACAGTAATCATAAAAGTAAAAGCAAAATTTAAAAATGAAATAAAACAATGCAAATATATTTAAGTTATTTATTAACAGACTACACACAGGAATCATAAATGTAAAAAAAATGCAAAACGAATTTAAACAAAGACAATCATTAACTCCTGCGATATACCACGTGTTCTTGACAGGATAAAACTCACTGTACCACATTTGATGAGCTGTCAACAATAAACCCTGTCATGGTTATATGCCCAATGTTTGTCAGGGGAAACATTTTTCAAATGACTCATTTTGAGAAATTAACCCTAACCCTCCAGGGTATTTTGGCTAGAAACCCTGCCAGACGCATCAGATTGCATACTTTGTCACATTAACTTGTGTGCAGAGTGCAGCAAGGTCAAGCTGCCACCACAGATGCACTGTGCTGCGTCTGGCAGGGTTACTGGACCCCCAAACTGATAGTCCTTTACACTGAGTTTGGCATACCACCAGAATCAGAGTCCAACAATTTGCGTGTACAGTTTACCATATGGTGTTGGAAGTTGCAAGGATGGGTATGGTTCCTAGTCAATTATACTAGGGGGTTAGGGTTAAAAAAAAACTAGCTCAGGACCAGCCTTGAGCCCTGGCTTGAGACTTGATTCTGGATTCCATGTCAAGCTTGTTTTGGCACATACCTGGACCCGGCAAGTCCAGAATCGGCTGAATCCAGATGACAATCTAAGACCAATAAACCCTTGCGGCCGGCTGTTATCAATAGGGTACTGGTATGCCATAACTATGACTAAAAGAGATGTGCAGCCGAGCGTAAACGTGAATAGGCACCACACCGAACAGTAGTGGTCCTATTCATCGCACGCGGAGGGCACCTTTCGTGTTTTGTTTTAAAAAGCCCTATCTATTCATTACACTCACATTCAAGAACAATATAGTTGAATAATGAATAGATTGTGTACGTGTGGGAATGAAGCTATACATGTCAACCGGCCTTGTGGTCTCACCTCAAACTGTGGCTATGGCCATCAGCCGGCCGCAAGGGGTTAAGACATTGAAAAAGTATACTCAGAGACAGGGTGGATCAGTCTTTATTCATATCAGGGATTGGTCAAGTCCAAACATGAACTTTGTTTCCCAGTACTGGACTCAAGTGGACTTATACCAGTTGGTCTTGGCTGCAGGGCCGGAAAAAATTAGGTGTCCGGAATCTTGGCCACGCTACAATTACATGTACACACATGCGTATGTACAATAAACTTTGCCCAATCTCTGGACGCCGCCTTCTGCTTTAATTTTATGAAGTGCTTGATTTATTTTTCCAACGCGAATGTTTCCAAAGCGAACGTAGATCTATCGTACAACGATGCACAGTAGTAGTATACGCAATCACATCGTAGATGTTCAATACGCTATGCACCATGATCATTTCAACTTCCATTTTGACAAACGATCCTCGCTGTTGTTATTCCACCCCATACGCTGCACACGCACGCTCGCGAAACCATTTGATCAATGCATTTGATGCACGAACATAACTGGTTCCCTAATTTGACTGCGTAAAGTGAATACGAGTTGCATGGGAATCAACGAAATCAGCAATCTGTGTGGAACTAAACTTAACCAAGTCATCAATTGATTGCATTTTGTTCTACACGCACATTGTGTGTACACACCAGTGGTATGCAACGTACACAAAAATTGTGACCGTTCCTCACAGACTGGAATTTACATGTACATAGTAAGTAAGTCTAGTGTCCGCTGCATACGTATATTTCAAAGGACACTGCTTATACAGTGCCCCGCGCTGTGTAAATTGAATCGTTGTACACGTGTATTGCGGCATGAAGGTAGGATAGAAAGTGCTGTGGTCTTACGGTAATTTGTACATGTATTGTCGTTCCGGCCCACAAATGCCGAAGGCTGGAGGTTTTTCCAAAAATATGAAAAAGCCGGAATTCCGGCAATTGCCAGAAGTCTGGTATCTCTGTTCGAAAGTATATATTGTCTTGAACAAGACATCTTTCCACTATGAACTATGAACGACAAAATAACATTACCTCTTCAAAATCATCGAGTTGTTCCAGTCTGTTCTTCACTTTGTCTGTGACGGTACTCTGTGCGGCGGGTTGGCTTTTCACAGTCGCTGTGGGTGAACAGTCAGTCATTTGATAAGTGGGTCAGTTTTTATTACTATACCTCATACATATCACATACATATTCATGAGAATTTGGGAGGGTTAATTCAAAACTTTTCATACTTTAGTGTAGAGCCAGGCCTTAGCTGCACTGATCCTACTTTATATTCCACATCAGTTTTAATTTGATATTAAAGGTTTACTTGACACAAATACAAAAATAGAATATTTACCTTTTTCTCTGCTTCCGCCTGAAAGGAAACTCTGCAAGAGACAAAATGACTTATCAGTTTATAGACTTTATGTGTACACCTAAGACTGGTTCTTACGTGCTGTGTAGTCATTGCGCACGCAGCTTGCTGGCCAAATTTTAGGGGTCCTTGCTGAATAAACAAAGTTCGTATGGGCACTTTATAAAAATATTTGAAAGTGCGTACACACCAGTCAGATTTGTAGTCAGAGAAATTGAAATAATTTAACATTTGCCAGATGCGTATACACATGATGACGAGGATCACACTAGCGTAAATAATGAAAGGTGTGCACCAAAATCACATGCATGGTTTGAAGGAATATGAAGATTTGTTGAGGGCTGTGACTTAATATTGAAGAAAAGATATTTGGAAGGAGAGATATTGCAAAGAGCACTCAAAGGATGGAATTAGAAGTTTGACGTCTCAGCATGACAACTCGACCTAAACAGACTTCTATCATGAACACTGCATGCCGAGCATGGTTTGGTTTTCTTTTGTCAAACATTTGAAACAGTTTCTCTCTTAATAACAAGTGACGTAACTGGCATGAAGACTGCCTAAATTTGAACTCATAACCTCGGTACTCTATTACCCCTGATCATCATGTCCATCAATCATTCCTAAAAAAAAACTTCAGCTCCCTGATGAGGAGTATGCAGCCCTGGCTGCAAGTTAAGCAAACTGAACTATGCGACGACCGTCTCAACAGGTACCTATTCACTCCAAGGTGGAGAGAAGCAATTTACGACTGTCTTTACGATTTGAGGATACAGACATGTTTATTGTTACATTACAGGTGCAATGGGCGGGGCAATTAGCGGAGGAGCCTATTGCACGGTTGATCTCTGTTCCTTCGGGAATTGAGAAGAATTTAGGTCGAGGAATGACAGATTTGTGCATGTCTTATTACCGTGGTGATGGAGAGCTTCTCTGACGTTGTGTACTTGCTGAGAATGGTGGCTTTCTTGCTGGACCACGGCTCAAAGGAATCGTCCAGTTGATTCTTGTCGGGACCACCTGTGTCAGTCTGGAAAAAAAAAACACAACAAATTATCAAAAACGTGCACAAAACATTTTCGATTCGGTTACTGCTTAATACTCTGGTAGTCCTACCTCCAATCACAATCCCATAAAGTCTGGGAACACCTATTGGTCAAAATAACTAAAATTATATTAATCGTGGCCCTAGAGCAGGCCTGGGGAATGGAGGATTGATCACTCATGGGATTCATGGCGTAATGCTAGGTGTGAGCCTACATGTACTTGGCAATGTCTGCAGTAAGACTTGTGGAAAATGAAATATGTAGATCAATAAACACTGGAGTAATTAAATATCAGCCAGAATTTTCAAAAGAATAATGGTAAGGGATATTGATAAAGAAACAACACCATGTCTATTCTATCCTCTGGGTAATTATTACCCTAAATACCTTCAGTTTTTTTCATATGTCCCTGCTAAATAAAACAAAATCCAACAACAAATTTTGTTGGATTCTGCAGTGTACCACCTACACACCTGCCTTGGCATTTTGCAGCAACCCTGCTGAATCCAACAAAATGCAACAGGTATTTGTTTGTATCCAACAAAATCCAACAACAAAATTACAAGAAGTCTGCCTATACAACAAAATCCAACAGGTATACTTGGCTTCCACCCTGCTGAATGCAACAATATCCAACACACCGTGTAGTTTATGCTGATATCCAACAAATTACAACAGCTTTTTACAATTGTTGGATTTTGTTGGATTTAGCAGGGTTAGGATTAATGACCAAAGGGTCATTAACCCCAACCCCCTAGGCATTTTTACTAGGAGGCTTCCTCAACCCGTCAAAATCCAACACTGTGCAGTAAACCTATGGCACATTCTTTGGACTTGGTGTTATGTACACAAATTAAATGTAATCAGTGTTATGAAATTTCCCTTACGGAATGTATATGCCCCTCATTCAGTATTATGTTCAACCGTCACAAACGTGGGCCGAGGCTGTCGCTATGTTTTGTCACACGCCACGCGTCACTTATTTGCATACGCGTGCGACCTCGGCTGACCCTGGTGTGCATTTTGTGAATGGGTCAACGTTGTTTACGCCAAGCCTTATATGCCAGAAGGTTCTGTGTCCATCTCGTATACGATAGATGTTTTCTAGAAACACAGTAATTGTATTTAGAAGCTGTGTGAAAGATTATTATTAAATGTGGCGTAATTTGTAGGATGATTCTGGATTTTAGTGATTTCTGGAATGAATTAAATTCTTTATATAACGGGCTAATTTCCCAACAAAATCAGAACTTTAGACGGACGGAGAATTTCGTTGGGATTTTGGTTATCGAGTTCATCGAGCAGTTTTATTCGGACCTGTGACCTGTATATGACTTGTCTGCATAGGAGCGTCTGGAGAGAGTTGGAGCTGAGTTTTATTTCCGGAAAAAAGAGACATTTATTTGTGAACTGTCGTCGGTTCATTATTAGGGAGCTTATATCCCCATTCTTTCGCGACGGGAGCCAGTTTGTGTCGTCTCTCTTCGGCTGTTTTGGAGGAGAATTCACCCTGTGTTCAGACTCGCCAAAGAACTGTATTCGCTCGCATTATTGAAGTCGTCCTCGTCCTTTGCTGAGTGCCCAAGTCGTCCAAGTCCTCGCCCAAGTCCTCACCCATTACAGAGCTGCCCAAGTCGTCTGAGCCCTCATCTATATAAGTCCTCGCCCGTAAGATCTTTTAAGTTATATATTGTATAAGATCTTTTCTTAATTCTACACTTGTTAAACCCTATTGATTCTCAAATCTTCTCATTATTAAATCACATTGTTTCTTTGTTCTTATATCAGTGTGATCTTGTTTGATTTCTTTGTTGCATCTGAGAAAATTCAGGGTTTTTCTAGTAATTTATATTTACGGATAATCTGAACATTTTCAGACCGTAAAATTTGACAAAATGAGGCATCATAGCTCCATGTAAAGTAATGGTGCCAAGGCCCTACAGTACTGAACCCATCAAAATTAGACAAAACCTGCTGTTGGAGTTTGTAAGGCTTGGGGCAGTTAGGGTTAAGAGGGTAAGAGTTTGAAGGTCTAAAATGCTAGTGGATCTAAAGGCGAGTCTGCCCAGCTACTGCAAACTTCGTTTAGGTGAGTATGCAAGGTGTTTCCTACTCACAGCATCTGTGCCTCCTGCATCCCCTTGATTTAAGGGGTCGATGACCTTGACGGCAGCAGCGGCAGCAAACTGTGAGAGTGGGTCGAGTCCTTCCATGGAGTCAGCTAGAGGGTCGAAGGCAGGGGCAGGTGCTGGAGCTGGGGCTTGCTTGGCCAGTTGCTGCTTGGAGAGACTGGAGTTACCTCGGCCGAGCTTTTTCACCTCGGTAACCTGTGTTTGTCAAACACAAATTCAAGAATCAAGAGAATTAATGAAATTATTTTTTTACAAACTTCAATTCTCCCAAGTGAACAAAGAAGACTTATTATAGGAGTGCATCCGGCATGTGCCAAATAGTGTCCGAGTGATTAAGTGCCCGCTGAGCATGTGCACCAGACGCCGGACACTATTTGGCAATGTGCCAAATAATGTCAGCTGTTTAACCCTCCCTCTGTCGGTGCCAAAATGGAGCCAACTACCCTACCTATCAAAACCTATCGAGTGACAGGTTGAAACACACAAGCTGTTGGAGAGGAAGGGCTTTAGGCTGCAGCGTAATTTCATGATGGGAAATCAACAGCCTGCTGTTTCGTCCATGAAACCAATCGCGCATAAAGCAGCCGGAAACCATGAAACCAGCAATGCAGATTCAACCGATACCCGCCGATGCCTGTTTCATGCATAATGTACGGAGTCCATTCTAAACAGAATCGCAATCTCTCCTCGGCATTAGGAGTCGATCCCAAAAATGTTGGAGTTCCCATAGCCTACTATTTACTAGAGCACCGAAGTGATGACGTCAATGTAATGTTTAGAACCAGAATACTTTTGTGTCAATGTGTTTGCATGACTGGCTGTTAACAAAGGAACAGTCAAAATCTCCATTTGTTTGGAGCCAGTTGTCGTGCCAACTGACGTCAGACTTCGGTACTCTATATATTCCTTATAAAAACTGAACAAAAACAAGAAGTGAGATTCACCATGACTGGTTTCAGTGGGTGGTCCACTGTCGCCTGCGACGGGAGAGCTCCGGCCTTCTGCTCAGCATTGTAGTTTCTGGAACGAGGATGCCTGCAGGGCCAATAAAAATATCTTGATGAGATTAATTTTGTGGAAAGAGGGCCTTGTTAAATTTTTGAGGGAAATTGCAGGGTAAAGCGACGTCAAAAATGATTACACAGCAAGTTTAACGAAAACTGTTTGATGTCGCTGAAAATGAAGGCTTCACAATGAAGAGCCTGGTTTGGTACATGTCACTGATAGGCTGATAGAAAATTACATCACCCACAGAAGTTGTCCTCAAAAAACTAAAACCCTGCCCTTTAATAACTATGCGGAAAGAGTTCCATATCCGGAGAATACCATTTTCAAATAATAAGTTGAAATTTTTCCCTCCTAAATTCGTGTTTCTTCATCAGATTTACACTTTTTGGTAGTTTTTAAGTCATATTAAGGGAAAATAAGTGATGTCCGGATATGGAACTCTTTCCTTTTGTTCCCTGTTAAAGTTTCGGGAACAGGGCCCTACACTACACAATCGCCTTTTTTTCCAAACTTTAACCCTAACAGCCCAAGGCTTTTTACTAGAATCCTTCCCTAACCACACAAACTCCAACACTGTGTAGTAAACCAATGGCACATTCTTTGTACTAAGACAAAATCAGGGCATCAAGTCCCATGCAAAGTGATGGTGCCAAGGCTCTACAGTACCCAATCACACAAAATTCAACACAAATGGGGTGTTTGATTTTGGCAGGTTAGGGATGGTTAGGGTTAATCATTAGTGCCTACTGGGATAGGACATGCAGATATTTTTAATCCTACATGTTGGACAAAACCTACAAGAGAAAAATAGTTTGAAAAAGTAAGCTTGGACCCACAATCCCGGCCAAATCTCGTTGGGCCCCCAACCCCCCTGCCCCCGGTCAATGTTGGCTCTCATTGCGCGGAATGCGCTCCGGCATGATATTACAACATTGAGCGGGGGAGCGGGGGGCGCGGTGGAGGGTATGTTTATCATCACGTGACCCAAGCATTTTGGCCGGGATTGTAGGCCCAATTTCACAGCGCTGCTCAACACACGAACCCTCGCCCATTTAATAGAGACTGTAAGCAGTAAGCACAGCGAAGAGCCCGCTAACTTCGGAAGCAGGATTTGCTTAAATTAGTGATGCAACAATATAAATCTCCATGCACGCACGCAAGCATAAGCACGACTTGGCCATGAAATACGCTAATGCTTAAAGAAATTTTCCTGCTATAGTTAGCACAACTTTTCTGCTTACCATAAGTAGGCTAGCGCTATGAAATTGGGCCCTACTCAGTGATACTGATTACTGTGATTAGGCATACGCATAGCGTTACTGGTAAACAACAAAAGTCACATGACATCAGTGATCAGTGATCAGTGCAGTGGGAAATACTACTTTTTTACTAGGCCTATAAAAATATATCACAAAGCTAACATTTTTACCACATTTGAGTTACGTATGAAATAAAACATAGCAATAACTGTTATATACAAGTTTAGCTAATCCGATTACTAATACGTTTCTGATCAAATCAACAAAACGAGCAAAGAAGTTTTACCACTCGTAAGTCGCCATTTCTGATAAATGAGCGCCCTCTTGCGGTCGGTTATCAAATGTCGATGTCACGCCTCCTGTGTAATATTAGACTAGCATCAGTCTCTCGTTTTTGGACCAGGGGCCAATTTCATTATGGTTGCACACCATGTACCAGCAAATCAACTTCCATATAGACCCCAATGAAGTACACCAACTTCCAAAATTCAGAAAAAATCCTTAGGACTCGCCAATGTGTTTGAGACACACATCAAATTAAAGCTTATTTCATAATTTTTCAGTTTCTGTTCAATTTTGTGGGGATCAACAGATGACTTTTGGGAGAAATTTCCATCCAAATATTATCCCCCTAAAAGTAGTCCCGTAGCCCATCGCCAGCTTGAAAAATGATGCCTACGCTCCATTGTAAAATAGATTTCAAATTTTACAGAAATACAAGCTGGCAGTCCTGTTAACTGCTTCCAGCCTTCTCTCTTACAAACTCTCAAGTTCATGGCCCACAAAATGCTTAACACTTACTGCAGAGAATCGTGATTTGGCAGGCGTAGGCATTTTTCGACCGATTAGCACAAAAAAACCTTGCTTTGTAAAATTGAGTTACCAGCCAAAAGTCTGTCTTGTCTGATTGTTATGCTAGTAAACAACAGCTAAATATCAGTCACAAGCAGTATACATCACCAAGACATTTGACCGATAACCTGATTCACATTTGCAAACATCAAAAAACAAAACTACTGAATTATTACGAAATACCGTACTAGACTGTGTAAGTAAATATCAGCCTCAAGCATCCTGTAAAATCATGGCACCTAGTGTGCTGTCGTTTTCAAGAAAAGTGGACATTTATATCGTTTTCCAACGATTGACGGCCGACATTTGGAAATAATCTAGTTCCCCTGCCTGATAATTCCCTGACTTTTTGTTGCTCCGTTTTGTCTAAAGTATGGTCAGGGACCAAACTACAGCAAACATACACACAAAACTTAAAACAGTCAGTGTTACAGTATCTGCTAGCACGCTATAAAATACTAACCCCCAAATCCATTTATTTCTGAAAATTACAGCAAAAGCAAATGATGTATACTATACCTTTAAGCAAGTTTTCTTTTGTGCTGAGGCAAATTTTGTGCTTAAGCAGCTCAAAGAAATTGGCCCAAGATCGCTAATAAATTTGATTTTATGCACGCATGCACATATCCACCTAAGAGGCAAGCACTATTGAACATGTCTGGAATGTCTGGAAAGACGTACATTTTGCAATAATTTTCTAATGTTGGCAGGATTTCTGCAAGGGGGGGGGGGGGGGGGGGGCAGTCACCCCGGCCGGCTACTGCTTTAACACCCTACCTGGTACCGGTACCCGTACGGCCAGAAAATGTGTTCCCATACAAATATAATTAAGGTCAGCTGAATAATAATCTTAATTAGAAACACCTCAATCAATTGCCCTTACTTGGAAAATTGAATGCATTGCAAATGAATTCCAGAATATATGAAGCCATACGGTGTCAGTGCTCTGTAGACAATCATAGTCTAATCACAGAGCAATGACAGCTGGAAAAATACTGGTAGTTCTGTAAAAAATATGCGTTTAAAGGGGCGGATCCAGGATTGTTTGCGGGGGGGGTTCTGAATTTTTTTTGTACATAATTTGTCCAAAAAGTTGACTCCCAAAATGTTTCGCCTGCGAACAAAATTTGACAAGCGGCGGGGGGGGGGGGGGGGGGGGGGGGGGTGACCCTTGTTCGATTCCAGTCCACGTGCACTATGTGGATTGGGTTTTTAGTCCCTACCTGATTGCGTGGGTTTTCCCCATGAATAATTGTTCTGGGGTTCTCCTCCCACCACTAAAACTGAAATTTCCTTCGCCGTCTTCTCTAAATTCAAACTGGGCTCTGAGGGAGAACAGTGCGAAGGCACTGATCAAGCTGCCCAGGATAAATAAGATATAAATAAAATGGCACCTTGGCGACGGCGCCTTGTACACCCGATGTCTCTGTTAATCCCTTATCTGACTTTCTAATCTGTACCCGAGTGTCTCCTGATGACAAACAGAGCATACTGTTCGAAACATCGAGTTATGAACAACTGGTGCTTTTGGAAACCACACAAAGAGAGATGAAAGTTCACATGGTGTTACCGCAAACCTTCCATACTTTGTTCATGTCCACCATGCCAACCTATAGGCCTACAAGCCTAATTCCCAAAAATAAAATTCCAAAAATAAAACGAAATACTTTGCAGGTAGGTGTGTGTGAACCAGAACTGTGATCCGAAAACACAGATGGTGTTCCCAAAGCGTCTGAGACAGATCACAAAAAATTACCCGATCTCAGCTTGCCGGTACCCTCCATCACATTACACATACAGCAAAGGTCTGTTTGTTCTATTTTAATTACAGACAATAATACTGGCTGGCACATAGCCAGAATTTGATGGGCTTTGTTTATTTATTTCCTCCGCTTTACTCCTATTTTTGGTTTGTTGTTTGTGTCTTTTACTGGTTTGACTATTTAGTTGTTTGTTTGTTTATTTGCTAATTTATCTGCTGTTTGTTTGTCGGGATGTATGTGTCCGTGTTTGTTTGTTTTTTGTTTGTTTGGTTGTGTTAATTGGGGTGTTTTTCAGTTTGTTTGTTTTTTTGTGTATTTGTTCTCTCCCCTCTTCCTCGTCGATACGAACATTTGCCAACCTCTGTTACAGTTTTGCATGATTTATAATGCCCGCTTTTTTCTTAAGATGTCTAACCTTGGTAACCATAAGGTAAACAAAATGTGGTTTTATTTCAGTCAATTATTGCTCCATCGTCGAGGCTATTGTTGAGGGTATTCGTTGTCTATTTTGACATCAAAATAAAGTTAATTATCCTTTTATGCATATTGAATGAAAAACATCATTAACATTTTAATTGCAAAATAATAAAAGCTTAAAACCTACCCGCTTGTTAAAGCCAAAGACCTCCGCAAGAAATTAATTTTACCATTGAGTATAGAAAGTCATTAACTATTTAATCCCCGGTGCCCCGGTGACTGGCGGGGGTGTGCCTGGCGTCTGTTTTATTCGATACAACGTTAAACGTGATTGGCTAATGTGGCTGCGTATGTGCCGTGGCTGCCCAATCAAAGATCGTCATAAAAGGACACATTTCTCATTGTAATACGTCAAATGCGATTGGCTTGTATAATGTTCTCGTTTGATAGCAAGGCGAAAATTTGCTGTATATATTGGGATCGCCCGCTCCAAACAACAGCGATCGACTCGTGATTTTGAGATCAATTGAGCCAGGAGGGGAAAATATGATTGTTTCCAAAATGATCAGGTAAGATCTTGCGTTGATATATCAGACGTACATCACGGCAAACCTGTGGCGTATTCAGCGGGCTTGGGTGGAAAGTTGTCCCCAGACGATATTTTTTCTTTTTTCACAGCTGTTACTCTCTTTGAAATTTATTTCCAGGCGAATAAGGTCACTTAAAAAAATAATCAGAAAAAAAACATACCGCAACCTTTTGAACAAAATTTGCTATTTTCCCCAACCAGAACTACAACATGCACATTTTGCCACTGCTGCAGACTTAAGTTAAATTCCCCTTTGTCGTCACAGTATATGAGAAATGAAGTTGACATAAATTTCTTGTCAATATCAACAAATTCATAAAAAAATGTTGCTTTTTTGAGGGAAAAGCGGTAGTCAGTAGATTACTTTTCACTTGTTCATTTCAAAGCGCCTTTTACTCCAGTCACTTTATATGGAAAGTTAGGCCTACTCATGGCTTTGTATGCATGCTGTCTTGGGGGCCAAATTGGAGGATATATTGCATTAGTCGAATTTTTGGCCAAGATTATAAATTTGTACCGACAAGTATCAAAATGTACTCTCAAGTTTAAACGTGTGAATGTGTGTTTCCTTGTTTTGTTTTTTCTTTGATTATCACCCACGCTGAAACTAAATCAAAGAGTTGTCTTTTTTTCCCAGGCTGCTGGTACTACTTTTTCTGGTGTCACTCGTTTCCGGTGTGCTGCTAGACGAGGACATGAGAAGCTTGGAAGATCTAGAAGATCTGCTCCTCACCAGAGAAGAAAAACTCAGGGACTACTCGAGCCAACCGAAATGTAAGTGTCTCATCATGATGACAAAAGACAAAACCCACTTAGGCCCGTCGCTAAGGGGAGGGGGGGGGGGGGGAGGGGCCAGGCCCACCTTGGCAACCAATTGGCCCCCCATTGACAAAAACCAAAAGCATCAAAATTATACAGTTGTGTTTTTTTCTTGTGATGTCCCCCCCCCCCCCCCCTACCTGGCACTGTGACCCTCCCACCCCCGTTGCCTGCATGGAGCTGGCGACGGGACTGAACCCACTGTCTGAATTTATTAGTCTTTTCCATTCATCCGGACTTATACTTTATCCCGAATTTTTCAAACAGTTGATTGGAATGTCACTTCTTTTTTAGTCGATTCTGTTGACTTAAAAAAAGAACCAAAAAAAACAAAAACACACACACACACACACACACAGTCATGTAAACGGGTGCAATCGTGGACCTCCCATTGTTCCTCTTTTGTTTATACTCTAACTTTTTCGGAAGGCCTCCCATTGGTTTTGTACACGATTTTCAATCGTGGACGTTAGGTCAAACGTGGACCCCTTTGTCTACGCTCGAATTCTTTTGTCCTAGGTCCACGATTGCCGGCATATACAAACTCACACACACACACACCCAAGTGTGTAAACACCGGCAATCGCGGACCTCCTATTGTCCCTCTTTTGTTTATACTTTAACTGTTTTCGGAAGGCCTCCCATTTGTTTTGTACACGATTTTCAAACGGGGACCTTTCTCAATCGGAGACCCTATTGTCCTCTTTTGTTAAAGATCCCCTATTGAATGCAAAAACAAACTCACACACCCACCGGAAACACGTAAAATTGTACGGGGTCGTACACGACAAAATATATCCCTAACATAAAAATTATACACAAAGTACAGACGCCTCCTTGGAATAATCCTCGAAACATCTGCCGGAAACCGATTCTTAACTGAAAAATTGCAACGCCACCATTTTGTTGGCTTCGTTGTAAATTAAATGGTTCGCACCATTGTGTTTTTTTATGCCAAGGGTACTTTAATGGTTTAATCGAGAATAATTATTAACTTTCCTGTTTATTACAGATAGAACCCCCGATACCCTGTTGAATCAGTTCAACAGTGCCAGATATTCGCCTATGAACAAGAGGAAGCTCAGCACGTACCTAGGGATGCTTCAAGAGGAAGGGAATTCCATGAGAAGAATGTAAGTCTTTGTCCACTCTCTATCTTACCCCTTAATACACAGTGTCAAAACTACAGTGTTAAATTAACACACCATACAGTATGTACATTACGAATTGTTCTACATGAATACTGCATGGTGTTAATTTAACACCACACTTTTTGCAGTGTACAGAGCCCATCGTGTATGTAAGTAACTAAAGAGCCTCGAATCCTTGATAATGAGGTTGCATCTGCATGCTTGGTGTATACAACCCCGATTTTATAACTGTAGCATATGAGGTTTCAGTGTCAACATTTATACCCAGCAAGATATGGGACCAAGGGGTACTCCCCTCTCGTCCCTATATACCCAACATACACTCCGGACTATTGTTACCTAACACATCCCCCTAGATATCTGAAAGAGATTCCTGCTGAGATTCTGGGAACACAATGACCAACACAAAAGAGGTGGTTCCAGCCGTCCCATATCTTGCTTCCAATGTCAACATTATCTAAAACGACCATACCCTTTCATTTTAAATTTAATGTATATATTTAATAAACAACAAAACTGACTTGGAAATTGTAATCAGGTTTTAAAGTAAAGTGGCAGGAGCGAGATTTGAACCCGCGACCTCCGGAGTACCGTACCGAAATATTAATTTCTCCCCATAGGGACGATTCTCAGAACCTATTTGTCAAAATGCTTAGATTTAGAAGTTCACGATCCCAGAGTGAATGGTACACTGTAGCTTTACAATAGGGACCTCTGGCTCTCAAACCGTTCTTCAGGGGAAAACAATTTCAGAGCATGCAAAATGTGATCAGGTCGGCGCAGGCAATTTTAGGCTCAATTACGAACCAATTCCTTAATGATTTCTGCAGGCTTTCACCCGAGGATATTCAACGCCGTATACTGCAAATCAGAGAAATCCTAGGAAAACGTGAGATTTGCGACGCCTCGTCAGAATACCGTCGTACAATAGACGGCACGTGTAACAATCCTTACGATAACGAGCTGGGTGCGGCGGAGACGCCGTTAGTACGCGTTGTTGACAATGCGTATGATGACGGTAAGTCTCTTTTTGTTTGGCTTTATGAAGAGATCAGCGTTTCTATAACATCCCAAATAACCCTGAGTACAAATGACGTCACGGTGTGTTTACCACGCTTGACAACTGAGGACATTAATTAAATCGGAAAGATTGTATGTGTACACTGTACAGAGATTTATTTTGAGAATTATTTTACTTCGCTTAGAGTGTGTTACCCGGTGCGGTTCCACGTCGAAATTAAGTTCTATGCTTAGACAAATGAATTTTAATTAGATCTATTTTCCTTTCAAACTTCATACATTGTGAAAGTTTTAAATTACAAATGTTCTTGCCAACTCCGCTATTGGCGGCGAGAAAGACATGTAATAAACCAATATTAATAATTAATAATAATAATAATAATTATAAAATATATTTAAAAGATTCGGAAATTATTTCTGTTACAATATAACGAGGAAAACAAATTATTTTAATAGGTCTTTCCAAACCGCGCACCGAGTCAACTATGGAGACGATTGGAGCATTGCCCAGCGCGCGGGACGTTTCCCGCGCGGTGTTTGACAACATCCGAGAAGTGGACCAGGTTTTCACATCACTGACCATGCATTTCGGACAGATCATTGACCACGACGTGACAGCAGTACACACTCAAAGCGGAGGTGAGAAATCCAAGCCACTCAGTGATTGTGACAGTCCCCGAAATAATTTTGTGTGTGTAAAGGTCTTGGTACCAAACACTGACTAGTCTAGCGACGGACTCTTTATTTTTTACCATGCAGATCAGATCCACTGAGATCAGTGTTACTATGCCCTATTTTCATTATTAATAAAATGTTATATGCTGAAATACCACTTTTTCCTTCACAAAACCACATTTCCGAGCCAAGTCCAGCCAGAACAGTGAAATAAAATAGTTTCATAACATAAAACGCCGCACACCTTGTAGCTCTATGTGCTCAGAAGAACCGTAATCTCGCCAAATCCCCTTGGATTTCGAGGACAACTTAGCGCTCTGTTTCAGGTCAACTATACTATGTGAAAAGAATACCACTACATAGAGAGATACTTAAGCTTAAAATCCCCGATAGTATTGGTGGATGTACGTTTCAGTAACAGTCAGGTACAAGGAACATTATCTTGAAACCGGAAAGCGATTTCCCCTAAAAATAAATAACAATTAATTTAAATTCGATTTTTAGGGGCAATTAGCCACTAGGCCCTATTTATGACATGTAGGCCATACATAGGCCTACATTATAATCATGTTACCACTCATGTGCAAGAAGTCTAAACCAAATATCACATATACCAGATTGTAATTATCTTTTAGTATAAAATCGAACGTAAGTAACAATAAGCCAATTCGGTATCTCAAAGGTTATTCGGGATAAAATTACTGACGTAATGTCACGCCATGTTACGCGAACGCCATTCTGATTGAATTTAACACGTGCGCGTTGTGCGACCACCTTTTCCGTTCACACGCGCGCGTTCAGGTCACACGGGTCATTCGGGATAAAATGTCATTGTGCACATGCGCAGTTGAAATACCGAACTGGCTTATTTAAGGGCCAAATTCAGGGAGTTGCTAAGCATAAAAGTATGGGGCGATGTATTCCCCCGTCCTCCGGGATCGCCGCCCATGCCACTGACAAAATCAGATACTTTCGTTTAATCACAGTTGACTGTTCCGATTGCTCGGAGGATGGCGAGTGTTTCTCCATCCCGATCGACGTGTCAGATCCCGTGTTTGGCGGGATCCAGTCCTGTTTCAGCTTCACGAGGTCGAACTTTGAAGTCGACTTGTTTTCCGGCGTCCGTCAGCAGGTCAACTCCATCACGACCTACCTGGATGCATCCTTCGTCTACGGCTCGGATGACGCGTTGGCGGAAGAACTGGTAGACGGTACGTATAACTGCATTATGAGTGACGTTTCGGACCCATTTACTCATAGAAAAACCACCCTTTTTAATGCAAAAAGAATCGCCACGAACAAGACTAGAAGCTATACTCAAGGCACGGGGCTAAAAAAGGAAGACTTGAAAGAGCAAAAGGCATAAATTAAGAATATACCATAGGATGGAGGTTTAGATTTTTTACGGAAAATTTGTGGTTAAACGGCGACGAAAATACACGCACGCATACCTTGCGAAAACCACTAAATGCCAAATTTCACGGTTTCGAAACACGTCGCTGATAGGCTGATGCAACATTCTTATAACCTGATTTTTAATTGGTCGAGATCTAAAAGCAGCGGGCGTAAGGATTAGTAAACGGAATAGCCAAAAATATAATCTACGACGATTTCTCCATTGACTGTAAAATCGGATAGAAAAGTCACGTGTTTTTACCGAAATATTGTTGAGAAAAGTAGAAAAAAATAGTTGTGTTAATTGAACCCCTTGACCTCGGATTTTATATGGGGGTGCCAGGTCGGGTTGTACG
This sequence comes from Hippasteria phrygiana, assembly GCA_037893225.1. Taxonomy (NCBI): domain Eukaryota; kingdom Metazoa; phylum Echinodermata; class Asteroidea; order Valvatida; family Goniasteridae; genus Hippasteria; species Hippasteria phrygiana. Next base: position 2,154,671 of record JAZGUH010000093.1, read on the forward strand.
GCCAAGCGAAACGGAAACAAAATGCTTGTGCAGCCAAGCTTAACGTACACAATAACCCAATAATGGTTTGAAACTCCAGAGATTGGCACATTATGTGTCGACCGGCCTGGTGGCAGTTTTCAATCCAACCGGTGGCAAGGAGTTTTAAAATACATGCAAGACGTAAACAAACAAGGTGTAAGATCCAGTAAGGTTAAGATTAAGGTGATCTACCTTCCCACTCATTTCATATACAGGATCCGGTGGCCTACTTGACATAAAGCCCTATAATATCGATCAAATAATAGACCATTATTAATGACGAATTAAATACACCGGTACCCGTACTTAGTTATACGGTATTGCCAATAGGTACCGGTACATTTCAGGTTTTTCTATTAATCCCGGTCTAATTAATTCTGAAGTAATTTGTTCGTGCTCACAAAATACCATCTTCATCTGGGGATAATAAAAAAAGGGGGACAAATTGTAGACCTGCATTAGCAAAATAACGTAGTACACGGTATAATACCTCCAAATCACCTATATAAAGATAATCCGTTAGATTGTCCTTTCCCAAAATATTTTTCTTTCAAATTTTCTATTTCAATTGGACGTAGAATTTCGTATGATTGTAAACTATACCGGTTGAGTTAAAAATAAAAACCTCATAATTTGTATGATAATTTGTTATAAGATATTTTACGCACGAAATAAGCTTTCTTTCAATACAGACACCCTCAAATAGAAAGAAAAGATATGGATTGCACAGAAATTTGAGGAATTGGGTTCAGTTCCTTTTGATTCTCCCTGTATGCATTACAAGAAATTATTTAGTACACTGTATATAAAAATATCAAGTTTGTAGTATTTTACATCTATTTCGATGTGTACAATTTATACAATTCTCTGAAATTAAAACGCGTTTATTTTTATCAATCGCTTTTCATCGGTAATTTTCTTTTGAAAATTTACTCTTGGTTTTGCCTGCGTGTGTTTGCATTGCAGGCAAATGATTCTAAGTTTTTATATTTGTTTTTACTTGTATTTATAATAAAAAATAGCCACCTTGTGTTATATCATCATTAAAAAGGCAAAAGAGAACGTGTTTTAAAAAGAAGTACAGTCTTGGCGTTCATACATAAAAATAGGAACAGACCTATTGCAGGCGATTGATGTTAAGCCATTAAAACAATCTCACTATAGTATTTTACTCACAATATCCACCTTGCGCTCTTCCATCATTAAAAAAGGCAAAACCTTAAATTTACATTTAGGGGCCTAAAAGGGAACGTGTTAAGAATACAATAGTGGCGTTCATGCTTTAAATACATGCTTTAAAATATTGGAACAAGCAGAACAGCAAAAGCTTGTGCGCCCTTGAACGGCTTTAAAAAATACCACAGAAACACACGGAATATACAAGCCAGTCTCTCCTCCCGCTCTCCATCAATACTGAAAGCTGACCCAATTAATCTGAATAGGATGACTTTTTTTCCTAAGTGTTAATCTTTTTTGTGCCCTACAGTGTTTTCTTTCAAGCCATCAATTAGCATCTGTGCATAGGCCCTATTCACGCTCCAACGATCACATTAAAGTCCCAACTCACTCAGGGAAATTAAATTTGTCTCATCAATCAGACTTCCCTTTTCAACTGAAATATTTTGCGAACTCGATTGGGTAATGATACCTCATTAAGAAATCATGACACTGTATATGTCTGCCTCCAATTTCGCGATAATGGTTCTTGTCCAGTTTGCGGCGTTGTGTGAGACATGGGCCGAAGTAGAGAAAGTCAATTTAGTGGAAATACAGGTACACATCTATATTGTTTTATTATACTTATTTTTAATTTTTATGCAAGTTCGCCCCGAACAAGGCTAAAAGCCACTCGAGGAACGAAGCTACAAAAAGAAAAAGAATCAAAGATAAAGACTAAGGAGTTAATATTCCTCTTGAAGCAGGAAAAATCATAAGATGAAGGGAAACATGCATCAGGCAAAGAGTTCCACAGAGATACAGAACGAGGGGAAAAGCTATTGTCATAGCTTTTTTAGGTACAGCTAGAGTATATTGGTGGAAATAGGTGGAACGCCGCGTTTCACGCTCAAACACCCTAACTGGAGGAACCAAGCTTTATACACCTTTATGCATTTTTTCGTTCATGTACATGTAATTTCCTTATTTCTATAATTATGTATTTTTAAGGCTATGGTGAAACGATATCACACCGATACCTACAGCCGAAACAGTTGGAACGATTGTAGATCAAGGGCAGATCTAGGGGGGGGGGGGGGGGGGGGGGAGGCATGCATAAGGGGCCATGCCCCCCCCCCCCCCCCCCCCAAAAAAAATATAAAAAAAATAAACTGCGTACACCCACCACAAAACTCAGCCAAACAATTTTTTGACAGATTAAAGGGACACATTGCCTTAAAATGTCATGAAAGTTTGCTGTTTGGAAATGTTCCTTATATTTTATAAGAGTTGTTCATGCAAAAAAACACGTAGAATGTGTTGTAATTAGTGAGTAGTCATTACAAAACAAAAAAATTACCGCTGACCCCTGACAGCTGACCCGCGAAACAGACTTATTTCCAGTAGTAAATACCACCGTCTAAATAATGCGCAAAATACGCTGTAAAAGTCTTTAGGCTGGCGCCGCAGCCAGTGGCCTTGTGAACCTATCAGATGATCGCCAGGTACAATTCTCTACCTCGCGACACATTTCGCCAGTGCTGCGCGCCGTGCCACAGTATATACATCAAAATGGATCAACAGAACGTACTTCAACCAGATGCGACTGGAAATACGACTGGTGAACACGGTCCGCCATTTTGTGGAGTCAAAAATTTGGTTCTACAAAATGGCGGACCGTTATTTGTCACGAAATTAAACAAAAACCACGCAATTTGAAGGGATAGTTATGTGAATCTTTATATTCTACTTTTAAAAAGCTTCTCAACCATATCCATTTCAGTTTTATAGCCCAAATCGCAAAATCCAAAGCAATGTGTCCCTTTAACGTTTATGACGCTTCCGGAAATACAATTTAAACCATAAAACTATATAGAGCTCACTTACACTTGCATCTTGTTGCACTGTATGGATGCACCGATGTGGTAGTATTAACGTGCGGACCTTTACGAGCAATGAACAGCAATTGCCGAGATTTAATTTTTTTTTATTGGTTTTCTGTAACGGATACCCGGTAACCGTGTTTTTTCTCTCAATCGGGTACCCGATTCCCTTACTACCCGTAAATCCACACCCCTTTGTGCCTGCATTATGTCGGCAGGCCCAATTGACCTATCGCCGTTTACGAGTTAACCACGCCCCTTAGACAACCCTACGGGAATTTTGTGTGGTAATTTTTGTTTGTCTCAGATTTTGCGCGTTCCACGTAATAATTCACAAGCTGCATTGACGCGATTCGACCGCGATAGGTCAATATGTTAGCAGGCCAGGTCCACTCCACTGTGTCTCCACATCATTAATGTCCGTAAAGGTTCATTATGTCCGAAGACTCATAAAATGTTTATGTATAGATTTACGAAGATGTTTTAAATTATAAATTCGGGTCATGTATGTGAAATTGAGGTTTAAACCTTCCTCCCCGCCTCACCGTGTTGACTACTTCAGTAAATAGGAAGATGCAGTTGGAAGGGGTGGATAGTGCTTGCAGTAAGCACTCTAGGGAGAGATTCGTTTATCTGTGCAATGTGGATAGTAACTATGTGGTTATTCTCATTACAGACTCTGGTTCCTTGGAGCATCAAATCGACAGCGTGACAGGCCGAGAGCTGCTGCCGCCTGATATGAGTATTACCGGGTGCGCGGGACAAGACGAGGAAGCTGGTATCTTCTGCGGCCTGGCCGGGGACAGCCGGGCAGCAGAGCAGCCCGGCTTGACATCTCTCCACACGCTGTTCCTGCGAGAACACAACCGCATCGCCGAGGAACTCCGTGATCTCGACCCTTCCAAAACCCCTGAAGAAATCTACGAGACAGCACGCAAGATCGTTGGCGCGGAGTGGCAGCACATTGTCTACAACGAGTACCTGCCGCTGATCACGGGAGAAGACCTGTACGCGTCCGCGAAGCTGTCCCCATTCGAGCCGTACGAGTACGATCCGGACGAGGATCCGTCCATCTCCAACGTCTTCGCGGCGGCCGCCTTCCGGTTCGGTCATACCCTGGTTCTGTTCAACATCACCCGCGTGGACAAGAAATACAAGGAGGGCGTCATCCCCGACATCGTGTTGAGCGAGGCGTTCTTCAATGCGACGTACATGTACGACGAGTCGATCAAGGACGGCGCAGTGGATTCGATCCTGCGAGGAATGTCGGTCCAGACCTCGCACGTGGTGGATCGACACTTCTCGGACGGCATCACCGACAACCTCTTCGGTGACCCGGAGGTTGATGGGTAAGTAGCCTTAATCAAAGACAAGAAGCCAATTTTTGAGCGAGTGATTTCTATTATGGGTACATAATTATTATTGAGGTACATTTTCATGTAAGTAGCCTGTAGGAAAAAATACAGATCGTAAAAATGTATTTTTAAATTAAAGCAACAAAATTATTGAAACATCCGTGAATTCACTATTATTTATAGCCCCCAAAATGGCGTCGACACAGCGCCCCCACTCGCCAAAAAATATGACTTTTTGAAACGAGACAACCAGTAGTTTTCGGTTAACTTAGCCTATGGTAATTTTATGCCATACGTTTTGGTATACGAGTGGTTGATTGAAAATAAAGATTTTCAGTTCAACAAACGAGAAGACGAAGACATACTGTGAGGAAATGGTTAAGTGAATGTGGTTTCTTTTCTGTTTATCGCAGAGACGGATTCGACCTTGCATCGCTGAATATTCAACGAGCTCGTGACCACGGTATCCCGAGCTACCCAGAGTACCGAACAGAGTTTTGTGGCTTGAGTGAGATCACCAAGTTTCGAGATCTTCTGACTGATGACATCATGTCTCGACCGGACTTCCAGAACGTCAGAGACATCTACGAGTATGTTTTATCTTCCCGTTCCGTTTGGGTGCGTCTCGAAAGTCGGAACGCCTGGAAACGTTCCACTGAGAACGGAAGACCCGCCGTTCCCATTTTGAACGATAGATATCTGCACCATTCACTGTGTAGAGAATTGACCTATCGGGGTCGAATCGCGTCGACGCAGCTTGTGAATTATTGTCCAATCACATCAAATATAATTTCACGTGGAACGCGCAAAATCTGAGACAAACAAAAATTACCACACAAAATTCTCGTAGGGTTGTCTAAGGGGCGTGGTTAACTCGTAAACGGCGATAGGTCAATTGGGCCTGCAGACATAATGCAGGCACAAAGGGGTGCCGGGTGTGCATTTACGGGTATCGGGTACCCGATTGAAAAAAAAGCACGGTTACCCAATAATTCACAAGCTGCGTTGACGCGATTCGACCGCGATAGGTCAATTGTCTTGTTGTGCATAGACGCGCTAAAAAGTCACGTGAACAGGGCGACGAGCAAGGAAAATGCATTTGGTAAAGTAATCAGAGGCAACCGACGTAATAGAAATCTTAAGTTTTGCCGCAAGCAGCTCAAGTAAAATCCTCCCGTACCGCTAGTCTTTTGGGCTGCGATTTCCACATTCAGGAAACATGAAGCCGAGGTAAAAACTTAACCTTACATTAAACAATAGGAACAAACCATTTCGCCTAAAGAGTTAGCTGTACATTCGTTTCCTGACGAGCCTTGCAATAAAAAAAATTGATTTGCATAGTAGCCTTTTACAAGCAGTGATATTCGTTGATTTCCTCTGTTGCTGTCATAGTTTTCAGGAGATTCTTTGAAACGGGGTTTTTACAAGAATGCGAATCCCATGGAAGTGAAGCTAACGACCAACTTGAAAACTTTCTGGTGATTACTAGTGTGCAAAGGTTTTTCTTGTCAGATTCACGAGTTCAAACCCGGTGTAGGCTGTGCTTCGATTCTGTAGCAGTAAATGATTAACTGAACCAGCGATTCCGGTGATTTTCGAATAGTGCATAATCCATTAGCTTTTAATCATATCGATACCAATCACTATATAAATATGCCAAGAATCGATACTATCTACTTCGACTTTACATGACAATGTTACAAAAAAGTCAATAAATATTACTTTAAAAAACTTTGCACGCCTGATTTTATAATGTGTGTCTTGGGATACTTCTTGTGCACATTTCTGGGGTACATCTGACAGAAAACCCCGATAAGAGACAATTTGAATGGTTTGTGTTGTTACAGCTTTTGTGCAGTATTTTGGCAACACGACGTGTAGCATCCCGATGTATAAGACTATACCACAGACATTATTATCAATGGCTACGGCTGTTCACCGTAGCCTGTCAATTGCCAAATTCGAAGCCGTAGCCACAAAAGACCCGATCCGGGCAACGGCTTATGCGAGTGCAGCATACCAGCCTGTGAATAAACTGAACTGATACACGCGCAATATACGTCAACATACGTGCTCTTGGTATCAGATTTTATTTAGCTATCTAGCGAAAAATCGGATTTGTTGTTTTGTTTTAGAGTATGCCTACAGTTGAAAGCAATATTCACGGTATAAGTAATACTCAGCAATACTCACGGTATAAGCAATACTCAAGGTATAAGCAGGCAAATCTTGCCGCAGCAGGCGAAATCTGAAGGTGGGTCTCGCAACAGCTCTGGCAAATTTGAATCAAGTCAACGCGCCCTGCTCACTTCCACACCTTGTATACCATGGCTCAACGAACAACTATGTGTTCGTATCGTTTATTCAAGCATTATACAAAAGCACACTTAACATCAGTCTGAGAAAGCAGACCAAATGACAAACCAATCAAGTAATAATTTCAAGGATAAATACAATGGTAATAGAAAAACCTTGACACTCACCATTGCCTCCCTTAAACTCTCCCCGTCTATCTTTTCTTCATAGCGACGTGATGGATATAGACGCTTTCGTTGGCTTAGTCCTGGAGAAACATCTACCCAATGCCCTGGTCGGACCGACGCTGGCCTGCATCTTCGCCGATCAGTTCCACCGGCTCAAATTTGGTGATCGGTTCTTCTATCTCAATCCGGACCAGTTCACCCAAGGTATTCGTTCCACCTCGATGTTACACTGTTGGAATAAGGGATTTGAATGCGCATATTACAGGATTCCCTCGCGACATCATGTATTTGTATGACGTGGTCCAGAAATGTACTCTATATGTTTTTTTCTCTTTCACCAGGTTAACTGGATCCATATTATGTTTAAGGAATTATTGTAATCCTGGCATTAGTCGGTATGAAATTTGCGCCCGTTATATTTACCATTGTGGAAATGCGTGCAGATATATAATACACTATCACGAGCATATGAGCAGGCAACATTTCCCTAAAATAAGTAGCTGCACTGCAGCGGCTTTCGCCACACAAAAAACTCCCAATTGGGGTGCATAAAGCGATGCGTATACAAACTTACGCTAAAAAACACCTTGTTGAAAATGCAGTTGAAAGTGAAATTTCTTCTTCATCAAGTTTTTTTTAATATTTGTCATTCACAGCCCAAATTCAGGAGATTAAGAAGGCCAGCCTGGCACGGCTGATGTGCGACAACGTTGAACAGGTCAAACGAATCCAGCCGTACGTCTTTATTCAGCCGGAGAACTTCGCCAAAGACCAAAGTCTCAATCGCCGAGGACTGCAACAAAGGAATGCGGGGTGAGCATTAGTGAATTGACAAATAAGGCAAAGTAAATAAAAACATGTTGAGCTTCCGTTTTTCCATTACCTTTTCTCCAAATAATCCATAGCCAATGCAAATGTAAAAGAAGAACTTCCTTACGGATCTGTTGCATGTTTAAATTGATTTAATGACTCCACTGCAGGCAAAAGCTATCTTAAAAACACACAAACAAGTAAACAAACAAACAAACAAACAAACAAACAAACAAAAAAACAAAAAAACACATAAACAAAACACAAAATGGAGCGGCCATCTTACAAAATATTCCCAGGCAGGATCTAAAGTAGAAATAAAAGGGCCTAATATTTGGACGCAAAATAGATGTGTGCAACACATTTGGGCCTGGAGCTTCGGGCGAGAATCATCTGACAACCAGCCACTGCCACTATAATATCACACCGAACCGAACCGAACCGAACCGAACCGAACCGAACCGAACCGAACCGAACCGAACCGAACCGAACCAATTCCAAAAACAAAAAACCAGAAATAACTGCACGTGTGTCACTGCACACGGAAATTATTTAGTATGGCTATATTTGGATCAACTCTTTCTATATTGGTCTAAATTTATAATGCCATAATTACAGCGTAAATACATTGTGACGCATGACCCCTTTATTCTATCGTACTTTCCAGGTTGTACGAGTCCTTCTATGAGTACAGCCGGTCTGGTAACTGGCCTCATAAAAGACAGACCGTGTTGGATAGCTTAGACAACAGACAAGTTAACTGTCGTGAGACAACAGGCAATATACCCTTCGTCGACCTCTCCAAATTCGTCTAGAGGAGCAGCGGTCACAAAACATCGCCTGTCCAACACTTTTTAAACTTTGTTTTTTTATAGTGAAGACACGTACAGCAAAACTATGAGGTTTCCGTTGCACAGCGTTTCTTTGGAAGTTCAGCACAAATGTAAACCTTTTCGACATTCTCAATGCATTATGGGTATGGAGGCCAAACAACCATGTAATATATACACAAGCTAATAGCACTGTAAACTAGTCGAAATATTTATGCTAAATATCTGTGATGCGTTGAGAGGTACAATTTTCACATGTCTTTGCATGGAACATAAGACAAATATTAACCAGAAAAATATATTTTAAAAGGCAATAAAAATAAGGAAATAATTGGGGAATCCCTCTTAGGGTACCAGTTACTGATGAATGCAACTGCTCTGGAATTTATAGAACAGCTAATAATGTCACATTATTAGGCCGTGTCCGAATTACATGGCTACGGCTAGATGTTACGCACATGTCTATGGTAGCGGCTGCAGCCACTTCCAATAGACTCGTGTGTAATTTCAAGCCGTAGCCAAGTGATTCGGACACGGCCTTAGCCAATCAGAAGAGGAAAAAGAATCAAAAATGGAAGAGATATGAATTAAGATTCCTCTGGAAGAAGGAAAGATCGTAAGACGGGAAACATGCACAGGCAACGAATTCCGTAGAGATACAGCTTTTTGTGTTATACGAGACAAGAATGATGAATGAATTTGGGATAATCAAGATTTTATGTGGTATAAGGGCTGTATAATATCTTTGAATTAGATTTACAATGATTATTGCAGTTAAGTTAAGTTAAATTAAATTCAATTAAATTATATTAAATTAAATTAAATTAAATGAATTTTAATGTATTTAAACAGTCATTGATAACGTTTAATCTCTCCAACGCTTTCTGGCTTCTTGTCTATTTTGCATTTTTGTTTTCATTAGTGTCTCTTTTCCTATCTTTTGATAAGATTATTCAAATAAAATCATAGTGACACTCTATAGTGACACTCCGTCTCAGAAAAAAGCGCTCCGTATACACGCACTAATACACCGTTGGATTCAAGCAGGTTTTGCTCTCACTGTTATTATTTCGGCTTTCCTTTGCATTTTGTGTTTCTCATAACCTTGTTGTTTCTTGGTTGTTGCTGTTGCTGTTATAAGATCCTGAGGCTGAACTTATAGTCGACAAACTTTAGGGCGGATCTAGCCTTTCATTTAGGGAAGGGTTGTACCATTCACCCACCAACGGTGGAACGTGCCGAATGCACGTTACCACTTGGGGGTCCGGGGGAAATCCAGGGATTTTCTCCAGCAATCTAAGGCATCTCGGGCACCGTTTGAAGCTGCATAATTTTGTGGATTTTAAAGAAGAATTTGCTCATATTGGGCTGAAAAATTGCTTATCACAACTTTGCTCAGCGGGGGGGGGGGGGGGGGGGGGGGGGGGGGGGTTGCAACCCCCACAACCCCCCCCCTAGATCCTCCCCTGAACTTTGAAACGATGTGGACACTTTGAACGGTACATATTCTATTTGGTGGCTAAAACCAAAGATACTGACCCTTTACCTTTATTCCTGAACATTCCAAGTTTTATGGAGCGCCCTAAGAAAAATCTGAGTCTATTGAACTATTACAGTATGGAACGCCCTAAGAAAAAATCCGGGTGTATTGAACACTACAGCATTGTTCTCTTATTATTTTCTAAACCCCTTCTTGTTCATCCGCGGTTATACCTATAGAGTTCACTAAGTGTACGGACCGACGACGGGTTTATAGGGGAGGGGGGGGGGGGGGGGGTAGTATTAACAATGCATGAGTTTGCTTTAGTTTCCTACGTTTGGTGTGGTTAATTACTGTGTTCAATTGTAGTGTGTTGATGGTTGCGTTTTCATTATTTTGTATTTTGTACTACAGCGAGACACTTGCCGTTTCGAGAACTGGGTGGGCATGTGACCTTTTTTGGGGGGGGGGGGGGGGTAGCCCCGCCCATCGCCTAGCTACGTGCCTGCGTTCATCCCTTTCTTATTATGTTAACCTATCTAATAACCGTATCTCAGTAATACAGTAAATGTACAATAATAAAATGAGGTGATAGTCAAATTCCGCTATCTTTACTTGTGTTGGATTTTTTTAGTTTGTCGAACGTCACTCTGAAATCATTATTTTTCCGATGACTGTTGCCAACAAAACTGGAAATTAGGCGAAATAATGCAAAATTGCTGCATAGAAAGGGGAGGACATAGCAATGTCTAGTTCCCAGCTCAATTTTAATAAAACTTAACGGTCCACGAGTCCAGAGTACTAATCAGTAAGACATAACATCCGATTAAAACAAGCTATGTTTTCATTGGATGACGGAACCCCGCCCGCGACTATAAAAACGACGTGCCCTCTGGCGTCACGCATTGTGTTCTGCATACAATTTTGTTTAGAAGTGACGTCGCAGGTCAGATCGCCTTTGAATAAGGCCGTGTCCGAACGGCGGGCTTCCAGAGATACCGTAGCCTATACGGCTATGTCTGTTGTCAGCATGTACCCACGTATTTGCAACCTGCAATGACCTATAAGACCTACCGTAGCTCTCGACACACAATTCAGACGCGGCTGTACCTATGACGGCAGGCGCGTTATGAAAAAACCTCCGGTTTATACGATTACCGAAACCAATCAAAATGAAATAAAAAGTAAGTCACAATTGCAATTAACGTTCTTTAACATTATGTTATTATAAACTCAGGGTGGACTTTCCTTTAACCAAATGCATGCAAAACACGATGCGTGCGCAAACCACCGGGCACATTTTATAGGCCGGTGTAGATGTAACAAATGGCACACGGTCTGGGCCTATATAGCCTACACAACGTAAATAAGCAAGGTGGTAGCAACGACATGATTATACCAATGAGAGGCATCGAACCGGCTCATAGGCCGAGAAAAACAACTCAAAAGCGTCATGGAGAACTGGGCCGCTAATAACCAGAGGATGAACACAGTGTCCGATGGGGAAATTTGTCCCCAAATGGGGACTTTTTACTCTTTTCACGAAAACTGCCCAGAAATAAAGCAAAATAAAGCAACGCCAGAAAAAAAAGAAGGATGGCAGAGGTCCGTTAAAATGACCATGCATGGTGTTTTTCCGGCTTACATTCTAGGGGCATTCATGCTTATACATGTCAAGTAATTCTAGCATTAGTCTACACAGGTACTTCTCACTGTGGATAGTAAAACAAAACTGGTAAAATGCAATGTCAATATTTCCCCCTTACCCCTCCCACCTCACCCCACCCCATAACCCCAAAAATACAAAGCTGAAGAATTTTAGATCACACATTGATTCCACATTCTTAATGTACTATTACTGTTATCACAATGCGGGGGAACTGGATTGCGTTAATACGTCTTAATTTCTAATCTCATTTCTGAAAAACTGTAATATTCAATTCTCATTCTACAGCTTTGTATTGGGCCAAGTGATGGCTGCTTTGTTTGCACACACCAGATGGCTTATTCAGCCATTATAAAATCAACGTCCATTCATCAAAAGATGTTCTCTTAAATCTGGCGTTGGTGATTCTGACTGTTCAATTAATTATTTTCTCTTACAACAAATTAGATTAATCGTTATTGAATGAACTCCCTAATGACGCATTTTAGATGATAAAAAACAGGAAAGAATGCGCAAGTCTGGCAGTGACGTCATATGTGGGGTGGCCATTTAACAAGGATATTTAAAACATCAAAATGGGAAATCATACCCAAAATTTGATTGCACATCGTTTCCATATATTTGTTGGCTAAACAACCACGTTTATAACAACCTTGCGATAACCTGCTGGGTTTACAAAGGGAGAAGTATTCAACTCATCGTTGGGATTTCGCTGGACTGCGACAATATTGCTAGGTGGCGCTTCGAAATAACCAGGTGAGAGTTTTCGTTTGGAGTAGTAACATGTACCGATATAATCAGACAGAGAATTATAAAAAGAAATTAACATGCTTTAAATAACTTTAGATTTCATGATAAAATGGGAGGTGTGGGGCCTCTATCGCAAGTTCAGGTGGTATTTTGTGGGCACTAAAACAAAACTGTTAAAGATGGTGAAAATTTCGAAGGGGAAGTTCTAGTTCTGAAGGTAAGCTGATATCGGCAAGCTCGGTAAATTAAACGATAAAAGCGGGATCGAGGTTGTGGATTTGGGGTCCTTGAGGGACCAAATTGCAATTTTTGTTTCTGAGAAAGAGGTCGAATTTTATTTTCGATATACATGCACAGCGGCGTAACTAGGGTTGAATTTGTAGGGGAGCACCTGGGGTGCACCAATTTTTTAAGGGGGGCACCGAATGGCAACAGATGTATTTTTTGTGTGCAATTCGAAATTTCAAATTGGGGGGCACCCGGACCTCCGGTGGGGGGGGGGGGGGGGGGGGACACGTTCCCCCCCCCCCCCCCCCGTAGTTACGCCACTGTACATGCATAGTAAACATTTGCAAAGCGGGGTGGGGTGGTATACCGGTTTTGAAGTGGTCGCCTTTTCAGTTCTTAAACAAAATGTGAATTTGTTCCCAAAACGCGCCGATTGCCCAGTATTAATGCACTGATCTGCTCAACCGAGACTCGCTCTCAAAATTAGGCCTACGTAATAGGGAACGGGATGGTCAAGACATTCACAAACGGTGCCACCTGCAGTGCAGGGTGTGGCGCGCACACATCATTTCATCTGAATCCACCCTAACTCTAAAAGTCTAAAAAGAGAGAAAAAGAGACACGAACTTCCGTTGGACATCGTAAATAACATTTTTTTTTTAAATTGTGAATTACGTTTTGGCTGTTGGTTCTTCTTGCCACACTTGTAACAGGCGGGACAGCGGCTACCGGAGGATTTAGATACTCTTAAAGATCTGCTCACCGAAGTCGTATAGTCTAAAAAGGTATACAAAAAAGAGGAAAAAAGGAGAAAGGAACTTCGATTGATTGTCTGTAATTTTTGTTGTTTGTTTTTAATGTGAATTATAGGCTTTGTCTGTTGATGCTTCTTGCGACATATGTAACAAGTGGAACAGCGGCAACTGGTGAGGATATGCAGGATTTATAGAGACTTTGGATGACCAACACCGTGCCTACACAGACCCCCATAAAGGTAGATTAAAGAAAGAAGTGGAGCACAAGCTATTGAAAGATTCTCTTTATTTTGATCGAAATCACAAAATACGAGGCTAAAAATCACTCCAGATAAAACCACTATCACACTGGGCATCCGACCTCGTTACGACCTTCCCGATCAAAAAAAAATGAAAATCGTGGTACAAATCGTGGTAAAATCGGGTAGAACGTGGTGGGATCGTTTTAGAAACGGGAATGGTCGTAGTATGATCTGGAAGATCGGGGCAATCGGGGAGTCGTTTCCCGACCATTAAGGGTTGCGCTTAATTGTCGGGAAACTTCCCCGATTTGAAAAATTCGTGGCACAAACGTAGTGAGAACGTAGTAAAATCGGGTTGGTCGGGGCAAGGTCTGGGTTCAATCGTGGTACAATCTTGTAGATCGGGGCCATAACGGATGAGAACGGGGAAACATCTCGGGGCTTTCTTTCCCCGATTTAACGCCGTTTTCGACCCGACCTTGCCAAGACCCTCCCGATTTCACTAGTACGTTCTCTGTACGTTTGTGCCACGTTCACACCAAGTTTCCACCAAAATTCATCCCGATCATACCACGATTTAGCCGTTCTTGCCGCCACAATGTAACGACGTAAGAGATACGTTCCCACTACGTTTTAGACGTTCTCGCTACGTTTCCACTACGTCCTACACACGACGTCACCCGATTCACATACCAATGGTATAAAAATGCAAGTTTCTGGCTAGTTTCATCATTTGCAGAGTGGTGGCTGCATAACTGGCTGCTGAGGTGCTGGCATGGCAGGCTGCTGAGATGGCTGTTGAGGTGGTGGCATAGATGACCGCAGAGCATAATCATTCAGTCGCCTGTATCTTAGGATTAAGTTGGTCTGTTCTTCCTGAAACTTGCGCCACAATGTAGGATGTAGGTCGAGCATAACTTGCTTGCACCAGTCAGAGTTGTGACTGGATTTCTATGCTCTTGTCTCTGCTCTCAGCAATCTTGGAGGGGGCGCGTTCTTCTTGAGCCTTCTCCCTTCTCACCATCTCTTCTAGGACGGACATAAAGCAGCACAGGAGTAGAGGTTAGAGTAGCAGTAGCAGTAGTAGTGGATGCAGTAACAGATGCAGTAGAAGATGGTTGATCACCAACAGATGAGCCCAGGGATGGAGCATCATCTTCAGTATCCCCTTCTTCACTACTGGCTGTAGGAGGTGGTAGAGCACAGGCTGCAGAGGCTGAGACCCTGGACTTGATGCTGGCAATGTTTCGGCGAGGGCATGGAGCGATGAAAGGCAGAAGGAAGCTGAAATTGTCAATATCCACTGCTGTCTCTCAGTCAAATCAGTCAGACCAGAACCAGAGGCTTTCAGGTCCTTCTGGATCTTGCTGTATCTTGTACGGATGGAATCGTACCAGGTCTGAATAAGTTTGACACTTCTCTCCAACTTCTCTGCTTGCTCCATCCACAATGCACTCTTCTTGTTCTTGTCCCTGAAGTCCGACTTCTTCTTGTTGTACAGCAGTTCGTGTTCCCTTAGCCACTCCACCATATCCTCTTCCTCCTCCTCAGTCAGGTCAGTAGTCATCCGTATCTTCTTCTGCTTTCGCCTGTACCTTACTCACATCTGGAAACTTTGTTAAGATGGTAGTGGACTTGAGCATATTTTTAATGGTCATCCCATGATTTGAAAATACCAGTATCGAAACACGACGGCTCAAAGTGGTCGCTACATAACGCCGAAAAGCTGCTGGGGCCGGACCACTTCGCTCTAGTCACCTTCACTTTCGCCGTCCAAATTCTCCGGTATCAGTTGGAAATAAATGAAGGCTTACTCCATCCTTTGTTGTTTTGCTGCACCCAGCAGCCACACACCTTGTCGGCATGGCCGAAAAACCACTATATTTTGCTTAGATTTTGGACGAAGAATTTTCGCCGTTCTGCACACACACGTACATGTACACTCAATGCATACGCGTGATGAATCTGTAATGTGCCTCGATCTACGTCACACACTTAAGTTAATGAGGGTACCACTCAGGGGGCGGAGTAGTCTTGGTTCCAAGACGTCCTTAGCGCGGTGCGACGTACAGCGCGCACGGCAGCGCCCTCTAGCTACACACATACACACGCCAAGGCCAAATCGCTAAGAACGTCTTGGGCATTTCGAAAGGGAGCGCGCGCGACCTGCTTATGCATAATTTAACAGGCGGGTCAAACGAATAATCGCGCTTGCGCACTGGAGGAAACTCATGTTTAAAGAGGAACTAAAACGGCAATTTTTTTGTTGAATTTTTTGACTTATTTGATAGTTTATGCCTCCCCAAAACTAATGTAACAAGTTTCATGATTCTGAAAAATCAAAAAAATGTTTTTGAGCCTTTTCTTTCTGAGCCACTTTGACTCGATTCAGAAAAGGCCGAGGTCAACTGCGTGCCGTATCGCGCGAGTATTGACGTATACGTGTAGAAACATATGACGTCACTGTATTATACGACAATGTTTTACGTAGAGTCTGTACGTATTTTTTTGTCTAAGGCTAGTATTACTTGCTGTGCTTTTTGCTCATGATTCAGGAGTAACACTACGATAAACATATTTTAAAGTGTTGACATCTTTGTGAGACACATTTAGAATTGGGGTTGTAGGCTTGTTCTTGCTGAAAAGCTAGTTATGAGTCATACTTTCCTTTGTTTGCAGTCGGCTTTTATTGGAACCTGCGCGGTGAGTTGTGTGTGAGCTGATGCTATACTCTAGTCTGGCGACTTTGCTTATGCAGCCCTCATAAGGACCCGCACCTTCTCAGAACCATACACACAATTTCTGTTATAAGGTACCAGACTCAATCGCATGCAGCGCATGCGGTACCGTGCGTGTACAATGCATGTTGAGTCAAGCGAGCGTGGACAGGGAGACGGCCGGGGCTCTGGCTGCTCAAGACGGCAACCGCAGGCAACGTCGTCGCGGTGGTGCGCGTGAGTCCGGGGCACGATTGGAATGCTCGGTGCCTCGAGTTGGAATGGCTCCAGCCTTCAAACGGAATTGTGCCTTCAAACCCAGCTGAGTTTTCATACTAACACTATCATCTATACAGTCTTTGGCGAAATGTTCTGCACATATTTTCGACCATTTCGACAGCCCAAAATCAGATTGTATTGTCTACAAAGCGGACCCACTGTCGCCTTTGAGCTCCATTCAGCACTGGGAATCGCAGTAAGGTTAGGTCAGGGTTTTTGTCGCTGTTCCTCGTGCAACCCCCAACTACACACGATCGAGGCATAATGATTATCTCAGAACCATGCTCATACTGAAATAATATCAAAATTAGACAAAATAGACGGGAAAACGGAGGAGTTAGGTCGACAAAAACTCTTCAGCAGCATCAACTCCACGTACGTACATGCATAGTGTTTGGCTGTAGCATCAACCGACTCTACACGTGTACGTCACGGGGTCACGTACATACATTTAACATACATAATGAGCTTTCGCGAAACAGCTAGGATAAATGGTTCTGAATAACAACCCTTCTTTTTTAAATAAAAAAATTCCTCGTCTGCAAACTAATCTCCATCAGTTAAAAGAGTATTTAAACTGTCGGAAAAGTCCAAAAAGTCAAAAACAATTGCCGTTTTAGTTCCTCTTTAAGTAATAACTTACCAGTCAGTTAACGTTCTGAGCAGAGTGATTCTGGACTGGCAAACTCGTTATCTCTGCCAATTTCAGTCACGATGTAACTGATCAACGGCCAGAGCTTTCAATGGCACGACGACAATAATTAGCTTTCTCCTGTTTGCATTCGGTTACTTCGTTCATGGAGGTAGGAAACACCTCCATGCTTCGTTCAAGAAATCTAAGACCAATGGAGCAGCTTGAAAAATTACACTCTTGCCAAATCCCGTTGGTAAACTTAACAAACAAATCATTGCCATGTACAAATTGATAAATGCCACTGATCTGATGACTTTTTAACGTTCCAAAGTCCAGTTTTTTTGCTGTAAAATCGATCGCTTGGTCCACGCGGTCAGACATTTTTTTCCAACAAACAACAAATGGCTTGGTGGTATTGCGCTGCACGTTCATACACGTGTACGTACACGTAAACCCGACGTGAGCACAGAAACTAGACTAGCGAGTGTTGGCTATTTACATGCGATAATGCAGCTACGTCACACGCGCATGCAAATGCCACACAGTTCTGCTCGCGATTTCGCGAGCAGAACTTGCGAAATTCCCAAGACGGTCTTGTGTGTGTAGCAGCGCCCTCTGTCGGCCGCGCTATACGTCGCACCGCTAAGGACGTCTTGGAACCAAGACTAGGGGCGAAGTAGCTTGGACAAACATTTTCAAAATTTTTTTCTCATATTTAATCTGGGAAATAATTGTCTCTGGACACAAAATATCATTGTCAAGATAATACTTTATTGTTTTAAGCAGGAATAATAGAAATATATATCCTAAATCGTGTTTCCTTTAAGCAGCTCTATGACATTGACCCCTGGAAGAGTTCTGTTTCAATATTGTACATGGTCTCAGGTAGTAGTATGTGCTTTCAGGCTGTTGAAATAATGAGGTTTTTTTTCTCACTGTGAACCTGTTTTGGAACAAAACTTGATCCATGATTGCATGTTTAAGGAAAAATTGATAACACTAGTCTACAAATGTTGACACATTTTGTGCTTCGGAGATTAAATGTGTTTCCCTTTATGGATGTTGGGATGCTGAAAACGAATATGACCATAAAAACAATCAATTGGCTACAGTTGTCAAGAAATACTAACTATCACACTGTACATATGTATATGAGTAACATACATGTATAATGCAGTCACTATTAAACCCGACACTAAACAAAAGAGCGACCCATGAGAAATATTGCCAATTGTATGTAGTTTTAACCCATTATGCATTGCGGGTTGGAACAAGAGCTCTTCCTGCAGTTGATTCATCCTCCTCCCTTCCCAAGTCAAGGATAATAGCTACCGACCCAATTCCATATCTTCAAAAATTGAGCTAATTGACATTTTTAAGCATCATTTTCGTTATCAGAGACCCAGAATTAGTAAAGGTGACTACTTTTATTTCCGAAGCATTTTGGCTGTAGAAACAGTTTAATGAGACAGGCTTTGGCCTAGGATTGGTTTTGGTTCGGACTTTGCTTGGCAGTTTAAATTTTCCTATATTTGAAGGATTTACCTTTCTAGAAACGGTTTTAATCTCAAATAATTGAGATCTATTCCTATGTAAATGACTTGCACTTTAGATGAACTGGGTGATGTCAACAACTGGTATGTGATCAGTCAGTGTACAGTTTACTCTGCTGTTGTCCAGACCATCCAGTAAGGTAGCTCTTTGATGAGGCCAGGAACCAGACCGGCTGTACTCGTAGAAAGAATCAAACGATCTGCAGAAATGATAAGCAAGATATACATAACCTTTTGAAGTTTGTCAACATGCATAGATTATTACCCTGACATGGCAACCACATTTATATAAAGTCGAACCCTGATAATAAGAGCACTGTTAATACAACATCCTGCTTATAACAAGGAAAAAAATAGGTCCCGAGTCTTTGTTTTCCATTACTGATAATACAAGGTACCTGTTATAACAAGGTAAATTGTAAAGTCCCAAGGACCTTGTTATAAAGGTGTTCGACTGTACATTATTTTAAACTCTGAATTTCGGACCACTGATGGGCAATTCCACAATCACTAACGTTACATTTTTAGACTGTTATTATTATTATTATTATCATTTATGGTTTATTGAAATACTGCTTGTTAAACGGCCCATTCTCCGAGGAGCCTCCGCTAAAAGGAAAAAAATCAGGTAAGTTCGATGCTAGTTGTTGCAACTTGCGAAATTGCATGTGTAGAACTAGTGTGTACATACGATGTACATGTACGTACATGCGTCATTTACGGGTCCAGACTATCAAGTCGATCCATGAATTTCGGTGCCTCGGTCTACGTCACGAACAGCGCCCTCAATTTGAGTCTCAACAAATTCCAAAAAGGGGGGGGGGGGGGGGGGGGGGCAACCTCGTTACCATGGGTACGATCTTGCGGCGCCAAGTTTTCCCACCATGCCTTGCGCGATCTTGTTAGTGAAGGAACGCACACGCGCACATGGAGTCGAGGATGGGGTGGGGGGGGGGTGTCAATTTTTGGGCGGAAAATAATCACACTCAAACTTCACTTGAACCAGTTTGGCTTTTAATTCACATTTAATACATATAAATGAATTTATTTATGAAATAAAATGTGATCCGGCCAGTTTGAGAATCATGTTTCCTTTAAGCAAAAAATTCCTTAAGCTAAAAAAACCTTGCTTAGTAAAATCAAGTTACCAGCTAAAACTCCATGTGATTGTCATGCTAAGCAAACAACAGCTAAATACAAAACGTACATACATCACATTGAGTTTTGGCTGGTAAGCTGGTTTTAGTAAGCAATATTTTTGTGATTAAGCAGCTTTATGAAATGGGCCCCAGATCATGACAACCAACAATGACAAGTTGTTTGTACATACTGTCATTCATTTCCAGTGTCTTATGATGAATACTATTTTTAGGCATCTCTAACGATATCCTATTAAAATCATCAATCTGAAATAAAAGTACGACCCGTCATTTATCTGATAATAAACTTCATTGCAGTTCTAAAGTATTAGGAATAAACACCCCTATGGTATACACATGACTGACAATAAGGTCAAAAGATGTGCATCTGTGCACCGTGTTTCCAGAGGCCGAAAAAATATTCTCGTTTCACAACACACCACGGGCCAAGCTATCCCACGAGAAAGGAGCGTTTTCAGTTTAATAACTGAAGAGGTTTTTATTCAACAACTAAATCAAAGTTTTTGAGTTGTTCTGGAGCATTTTGCGGTTGTGTGAATTGTGAACAGACATTCATGAATCTTTGAACTGCACACTAAAAAGGAAATTGACCCCCAAAAAATTGAAAACCTCTAGAGGGGGCTCTATCCTGCCAACAATTGAGTTCTACTCTAGAAACTGTGCATGTGCGATACTTGGCACATGTCTAGTTCAAGCTGGGTCAAATCCCACTTGACCCCGTTTTAGCCAGCCAGGAAAATGCACTAGCAAGAGGTGTTATAAATGATTACATAAGATATTTATCTATCATGTAGGTCTTGTACGGGCTTAAATCAATTTTGGCTGAAAACAGCTTTTGAATCAAATCTTCTTTTCTGAACAATGTCCATGGTGTCACAGCAACAAGAATAAACATCATTGTATCGAGAGGGTGAAGGGTATATTTCTGATAGTATTTATATTCATGATTGTTGCAGTTTTTGGCTGCATGTCGTCATAGCACTTTGTCAATTTGGAAAAAAGACGCTTTATAGATGTTAAGTATTCTTTATAATTATTCTTATTAAGGTTGAGGAAAATCCTCTGATGTGGACTGAAAGGGAAATATTTTCAGGGATGTCAGTGGGTTTTTACTCCAAAGCTGGCAAATTTGGGCGGGGGAAATGGTTCTCGCGGTTTGGTTGTTTTCCCAATGTGCAGTATTTTTTTCCGGTTTGCTGAGAAACGGAAAGCTGAAACTTTTTGGGGGTTTACAAAACATGGAAAGAGCCCAGAGCCGGAAAACTGGAATGCACGATACAAAAAAAGACGACTGCCAATACGTGTTAGAAGAGCTCCTTGACGGGCCGGTCCTTGATGTCTCCTAGGAAGAGCGTGCTAAAGATGTCATCAAAGAACTCCTTCCGATGCCAGCTGGCTCTCTCGCAGTCTGGGAAGTAGTTGCACTCTAGCAGCATTGGCTGCATGATTTTCGTCCCTGTTTATATACAAAAAATAAACGATTTAGTAGTTTATAAAATTGAGTGACATATTATTATTTTGTATGTTGATTTTTATGCAGATTTTTATCCTGGGTTTTATAACGATATTGTATCTATTATGTAGAGAAAAATAGAATAATAATTTAAAAAAAATAAAAAATAAAATAGGCATATGCATGGAACACTTACATGGGAATGGTATTTGGGAACACACAGCTTTCCCATCAATAACACAGTGTTTCAAGTTTTCCAAGTTTTATAAGCCCTATAGCTGACTAAAAAAAGCCATATCCAGTATAAATTCCAGTAAATTATCACATGCTTCTTTTGTGGAGTCCAACTCTTAAAATTAAAAAGTCGCATCCTCATTGAGTGATCCCCACAATGTCACTTTCCAGGTTGTATTGTAAAGCTAGGGGGCGTGATCCCTGGCTAAAAGGCATTATGACTTCTGACTAGCGCCCCCCCCCCCCCCCCCCCCCCCCGAAACAAAGACACTGACAATTTAGGAGACCGTCAACATAGGGCAAGATAGCTCAGTTGGTAGAGCACCAGTACAGTATTCCAGAGGTTGCAGTTCGAATCCCACTCCTGCCAGTTTTCTTTGTTCACTTTGAAAGTTCTTAATATTAGTCTCATTAACCTCACAGTCTGACATGAAACAAGTTTCATGAAATCTGCAACTGAATTCATGAAACAAGTTTCATGAAATCTGCAACTGAATTCATTGAAGTTTTTAAGTCTTACACAGATAGTGATTTATTACTATTTACAATTGATATAAAAATCAGGGTTATTTGTATCCCCTATATCTTCTCAGACTCTGTATTCATAGCCCCGCCTACCAGTGCTGTCAGTGTCCCACTTCAGCATCAAATCCAGCGCGTACATGGCCCTGGACCATGGACAATGAGTGATCCCTCTGGGTGGAGGCTCGGCAACGGCTGCCTGGAAGAACTCACGGATCATGTCATGAATGCTGGCTTTGACGTCCTCCCACTCATACCCAGGATGCTGCTGGTTGAAGTGACGAGGAAACTCATGCCAGAGCATCTGTAGGGAAAAAAAGGGGGAAAGAGCTAGAAAAAAAATCCAATGAAATTTTAAAATCTTTCCAGACGACTTTTATTTGTGGGAGTAATAATCAAGAAAAACCTTTGAGCATGATCAACAACATTGAAATAGTACTGGGGCAAATTTCATAGAGCTGTTAAGCACACAAATGTGTTTAGCATGAACATGTCTTGCTTAATAAAAACAGGTTACCAGCCAAAAATCCATGTAATTTTCATGCTAAGCAAACAACAGCTGAATACCAGTCAAAAGCAATATTCCACACATGCAAATCTGGTTGGTAATCCAGTTTTTATCAAGGAAGCATTTGCATGCTAAGCAAATTTTTGTGCTTAACAGCTTTATGAAATTGGCCCCTGCTTGCTAATGACAAAGAAATGTTGGTATGAGTATTCGTGCGTATATCGTGCATGCGTCAAACTTGTCTTCCTGTGACCGTACACATGTAACAATGACATGACCTGACCTGACCTGGGGATCACAGGTTCAAAGATGCCAAGGTCAGCTCATGTCATCTGGTCAATATACCTATGGCCCATTCTTTATACATAAAGTGCCAATATCTAATCAAACTTATTACCTGATAAAAGCTTTCTCCTGGCCCCTCCGTGGCATAATTCATGACTGTGAAATGTTTGTTGTAGTCATCCAAGGTGTCCAATGAAAATGTCCTGTCAGTATTAATAACAGTATCATTAAAGCATAAAAAAATCATTATAACAGTTGGGGGGGGGAGGTTAAGGAAGTGGGTGGTAGTTGCCAATGCACACACTTACAAGGAAACCGTGTTACAATGTGCATGTAATATTACAATATTAACCCTTAAACCAATCCTTAAACCTTCCCAAAATCCTCCAAAATCCTCTTTGCCAAATGGAGGAATTTGGAGGATTGAGGGTCTTTAGAAGTTGAAGTATCGGAGGATTGAACACACTATTAGAGGATTTTGCCTCTGAGGAAAATGGAGGATTCAGGTCATCAGGTCATCAGGCCCAATCTGATGCTGGAATATTTTCGGAGGATTGAGGTTACCGAGGTGTTTATCCAAAACCCACTGGAGGGTTTTGCAGGATTCAGGGCAACAAACATTGCAGGATTTTGGAATCGGAGGATATAGGAGAATTCGTGTAGGAAAAAATGTAGGGAGTTTGGGTTAATGCAAATAAGATACTTTGCAAGGAAAAATGCCTTAATGCTGAAGTAACACTGCATTAACACTCAAACTGGACATACATTTTCAAGATATGTCTGCTGCAAACTTACTTGTTTGCGAATCGAATCCAGAATATCTCGTACACATAGACTTTGAGAGGTTTGACAGATGAGAAGAGTACGATGAAGCGTAGATCGAATTTCACAGGCCCGATGCCATCACGGACAAAGAGGACCGGATCAGTCAGGTACTCGCAGGCAACCTGTATGTAAAAGGCAATCACAAGCACAGGATACAATACATCATTCTGCAGCCATCTTTGTCTCACTCCCTGAATTCAACTCAATGATGACAATGCCAGTCTGTAATACATAATAGGCGCCAGTCTGTAATACATAACAGTCTATTATCCCAAAAGCCGGATATAGATGTACACATACTTGATTGATCGATTGATTAATAAACTAGTTGATTGATTGATTGATAGATTGATCTTACCTTTGGTACATGTGTTTCTGTTTGTCTGATGATCTGACTGAGATCGTCAGTTACCGTGGTGTCCAAAGCACGAGCGAGATTGAACGGCTTGCAAATCCAAATATTGCGTGCTCCTCTACAATTGAATAAAAAAAAATACTAACAAAACATATCAGTAATTTCTAAAACTTTCCTCGGTGACAATTTGTCACCAAATATCTCATTTACTTCTCTCACAATGGATAAACCTCGCAAAGTGGATCTACTGCTTGCAAATTTGAAGGTAAGGGGCACAGTACATGTGTACTAGCATAATCAAAACTATTACCCAGGCAAGGTGCTAGAGGGAACAATTCAAAGTTCGCCATTTTAGATGACCTTTTTCACCCACATGACAAGCCAGCATTAAACGTAAACAAAACCACTGTGTGTGTGGACCGCCTTGGTGTGGACCGCCTTGGACCGTACATGTATCGTTTGGAGCACGTTAAACTACGTGTGCGCATGTGGCACGCTTGACTGGTTTACTTGAATAAGCGCTTCATTTGCATCACTACACAATGCAGTCCATGACATCATGTGAACAAGGTCTGCAAGAGGATCCTTGTATTCAAATCTAGAACAACTACACTTACTTTTTCTGCTGCTGTTGGAAGTACGATACAAACTGAGGCAAGTTGTTCCACAGGTCAAAGGTCACTGGAAGCCATTTTGGACCGGCGCATTTTCCCAACTTGTCCTTTTTTCCTGCTCTTCTGGACGTCAGGGCCAGCATATCCTTGGTGACGATGAGTTTCTCTCCGGGAAACTGACTAATGTACTGATGAGTCTCATTGGATAGCTTCCTACACATGATGACAAAGCAATTTGCATATATATTTATCTTTAGAGTAGATTTTCTCCAAGTCCGAACACTGCTGCCATTTTGCAAATTTCAGGGAGCTGTTAGCACACAATTTGGACTAACACAAAAAGATTTACTTAGCAAGTACAGGTTACCACCCAAAACGCCCTGTGATGTGTACCGCCCGTAAATGGTTCCCAGCAGATTTTTGCTTAGCTTGTAAATTTACTAAGAGATATTTTTATGCTTAGTAGCTCCATGAAATTGGGCAACACATCTACCTCCTAATGCAATTTCAGTGCAGAATCAAATTCCACTTTATGTAGGTACGTAAAAACTGACTTGGATGTGCTTTAAATGGCTTGGTCTCGATTTTGGCCAATCAAACAACAAGAAGATGGGATACTACACAGAGCAACCAATAAAATCCTGTGAACCACGTACCGACTGCCTGTCCTCTAATCAATGAGGATAGGTATCCAGACTAACAATTTCTCCCCCCCCCCCAGTCATATCCTGACTCCTTTCTGCAAGTAATTCCTTCACGCATTGAGATTTTGAGGTATGGCAACTCCATACAATGAACCTATACAATGAACCTATTTGACCACCTTTAAAGAGGCTATCTTGCCATTGTGTGCGTTTCTACGTTTGTTCCGACTGTGGATCACTTGTACAAGCAAGCCTGACGGTCTGGTGGATGTTGTATGAAATTCAAGCTACATAGTGTGAATTCCCGTATTGAAACACACAGTGAAATACATTACTAAATGGCCCTTTTTAAACCCATCCTTACCTAAAATCTCGGAATGTTCTTTTCAAAAACAGTATATCAGCGTCCTCCTCCGCATCTACAAATGTAAACTGCGGATGCTTCAGATTTAAGAGAGTCTGTTTGTGATCGGTGTAGACTTTGAGCTGGTTGGTGACATCGCGTAGGACCGGACTCTCTCCGACCTCGGGGGCAATGTTATTACAGACACGGGTGATGTAATCCAGATCGGGCTCTGGCTGCTCTGCACTGATGCTGGTCAGGTCGCAGTGTTGCCATGGCAACAGATGAATCTGACGCAACAGCGGGTCCTGGTGTGGGAATGCGTAGTCAACGGTGACATCATCTGCAAAGCGAGTTGAGGTAAAAAAAAGTTGGAAAGAAAGTCTTAAAAAAAACATTGATGACCTCCTCAAATGTATTCCAAAAAGATATCCACTGCACAATCTGGGATAGTAATACAAGTCATCCACGAGACAAACGTAAATTACAAGACCACTGTTTATCAAAATCCACCGAGTACATTCTGTGGTAGTGTGATGTTAACCATTTCTGGTTGGCAGTTAATAGTGGGGCACTGGTATGCCAATACGGGCTTGTACAGCCAAGCGTAATGCAAACAATAGGCAAACAATGGATTGAGTATGTGCAGTAATGCACATATAGATGACAACCAGCCAGGTGGCCTTTTTCAAACCGTGGCTGTGGCTGCCGTCTGTATTCAAGAGGTTAAATCTCTTTTACAACTGGAGTCCCAACATGTTTCTTATTGAAAAATGTTGAAGTGAAGGAAAACCGTCATGACAGATTTCATTCATTCAAAGTGTGAAATCGGGCATTTATAAAAATGTGTGGCTATTTGAAGGAAGAATCACCAGCCCATTGGTTTAGTTAGGTCTTGGAGTCCATTAGACCAATGCCTAAATTACTGGACTCAGTCCACGGGGGCCAATTTCATAGAGCTGCTCAGCACAAACAAATTACTTAGAATGAAAAGTCTCCCTTGTTAAAAACAGGATTACCAACGTCATTTTCATGCATTGTACTGCATACTGCTTGTGAATAGTTTTAGCTGTTTTATGCCTAGCATGAAAATCACATGGGTTTTGGGCTCTTAACCTGTTTTACTCACTGAGACATTTTTGAGCCAATGGCTGTTCTTCATTATTACCCACTTGCCAAACTTTCAGGCAGTCTACTCGCCTGGCTGTCTCATCACGTCCTTTCACTGTTGTTCCAAAGGATAGTACTGTGAGATACTCTTCAAGTTGTTTCCCTCGCACTGCCTCTCTTTGGAACTCCTTACCTGTGACCTGCTTCCCTTCCAACTATAATCTTTCACAATTCAAACAAAATGTGAATAGATACCTTCTATCCCTGTGATTTCTGTCTTTTCTTGTCTTTTGGCCTTGCATTGGGTGACACCCAGAAAAAAAAATATATAAAACAAGTATAATTTTTGTCCTTTTGAGTGTGATTTAACAGCCCAAACAGCCCAAAATCACCCATCTTTTTCCCCTGTTCCAAAGAACACAGCACTACACCTACCGCCATATTCCAGATCTCTGAGTGGAAACAGAAGTGAGTAGGCAATCTGATGGGGAACATA
The DNA here is from genome assembly GCA_037893225.1 of Hippasteria phrygiana. Taxonomy (NCBI): domain Eukaryota; kingdom Metazoa; phylum Echinodermata; class Asteroidea; order Valvatida; family Goniasteridae; genus Hippasteria; species Hippasteria phrygiana. The sequence goes on from JAZGUH010000093.1 coordinate 2,182,061, forward strand.
GAAGAACGGCACCAGCCTACAGCTTGGAGAGTCATCATGTCGGATCCGGGAGCCAAACTCATCCAGTATGTACCACATGGGCTGCTTGTCTTCGGGTATAAGGCCCTGCAAACAGAAAATGTTGAAATAATTCAAAAGTTCACAGTGTGGGGTAGCTTTCACCTCACCTACTATGAAGTACATTAGTTTCTTGTTGTCTTGTATCAGGCCCTAATTAGGCCCATTTTGAAATTTTGAGGAAATCTCATGAGAATTTGTTTCTTGCCAAGGTCAACCTTTAAATTCAATTTTGGGGCAAAAAGTTCACTTTGTTATGATGATGTCAAATGTATTCCCCCAAAATGATCCAAATGAGCCATTATTATCCTATAATACAAACATTCTGAGGTACTTCTATATAGCTATACACTTGATTATCCCAGAGAAATACATCCAAGATATAAATGAAAAGCTTTCTACCCCTACATGTAGTTTACAATAAAACTATAGTAATGGTCATTATGTACATTATAGCTTGGTCATAATTTCCCTTGGTTTATGGGTTACCTTTTAGGGGGAGATACCCTGTATAGTTCTTGCATGTATATATATATACACATGTAATAGCACCCTCATGGCCAGTCAATATGTGTGTATGAACTACATTTACTTAGACTCTTATTCTTCACCTCAGAGTTAAGACTGTAGGTGCGGCTGAACCTCCAAGACTTCGCCAGCACTTTATCTATGCTTCTATCTTGGTCCTCTCCTTTGACTTGATCGATGCCCATCAGATTCATCATCCTGGGCAGGAGGCCTGGCACCTGACGAAGCTGCCCCCTAGCCTCCATGAATCGGTATGTCCAAGCATGGTCTATGAGATAGACACTACAATAATAATAATAATAATAATAATAAAACAAAAATCAAAGATTTTTGAGGAAGTCAAGGATGTCAAAAACTTAAGGCCTTGTAAAATCTGTCCTTGATCAAATTGTACTCCTATTTTACATTTGTTTTCCCCCATAATTTCCCTCAAAAATCCAAACCCTGCCCACTTCCTACAAAATTAATCTGATACTCGATAGGATATCGGTTAATTTTGGGATGAAAATTTTAATCCATTATATAGACCACGGACTATTGATAGATACAATTGATGACACAAATAATATTTAAGTGTCATATTTTAACCTTGATTTTGAGCAAGGGCCTGTTATGTACATTAGTTCCCTTATCTAGAATGCCATGTTTAGAGTTCCCTTAGTACCTACCTATCTTCATTAGATGCATCAAGACCATCATCATGACAGACGATGACTTTCAGTTGTTGTGTCACAGTCTTTTCTGCCCCAGGTTCTCCACCCTCTGCCTCATTGCTCTCACCCCCCTCTGTCTCCTCTTGCTCCGCCTCTTCCCCATCATCATCATCTTCTATGTATGTTAGCATAAACCTTGTCCCTGCATCAAACACCTGTCAAGAAAAAGGTGAATAAGAAAAAGAGCAATCTTTTAAAATTAATCCAAACTGTTTTTAACAGAAAATTTGTCAAAAAAATAAAAAAATAGTTGGTTTGAGAATTGAACTTGGTGCACCTGATGATCCAAAATCAGACACTTTACCAGTACACGAAGCTACCATGGCTACCCGAGCAGCTCAACCAAATCGGCTTATTATATTTCTATTCAACGCTTGTGCTTCACTAAAAACTGGAGAACTATTATATTCAAGAGCAAATATTAGCCAATCACAAGATGGCAACAACTAGTCTGGTTCCCAGACCAAAATATTCTGACTATTTCTGATGAATATTAGGTCCGTTAGCCGCCAACGTCACGTGACGAAAATTCCCAGATTCTGGCCCTTTTCCAAAAATATCCGAGGTTTTCTGAACTTGTTTTCGGTAACATTTGGCTATTAACGTTGATGTTCGCAATAACAAAATATCTGTCAGGCCCGTTAACAGATCCTGGAATTTGAATTCTCAATTATATATAAAAACTGAAAAATCAATGCCACACTCTTGCAGTATTTTGCGGACAGGATTTTGCAAGAATGTTAAAATTTGAATGATGCCACTGACGTCACTCGGACTAACACTGTACGTCATGATCTATTTTAAACCGTGGTAGCTGCCTGACCTAAGATTTAGACGTCAGGGAATCTTCAGGTCAGGGAACCAGACTAGGCGACAACTGAACAAGGCTACATGTATGTCTATGACTACTGGGCAGTGCGAAAAGACATATGTTAGTGAAAAAGTAGAGGCATAATATTGCATTCTTGTCCAAGGGTACACAGACTTTCTGTAATAACCTTAACCCCACTGGGTCCTGGGTCCCCTACGCTACAGTAACAGATGTACTAGACACGCCACAAACAGCACGCGGTCAGTCTGGCAGCGACGCGCTGCTTCACACATAAAAGCTCATTCATAAAAAAGCTCATGCGGTGAAGACTTTTTTCATCAACTCGATTTCATTAAAAGCACTTTAGCGGTTGGCTCCTTTGATGTAAACGTCATTATTTTGTATGCGAGATAAATGAATAGACAATTCAAACCACTTGCTGATGAAATCTTGTGGCTGACTGGCCATGTAAACGATGTCAACAATTTTCAACTTGATTTTTACAATAAAAACACTGATTGCAAACATGCAAACAAGCTAAATAAATGAATAACTTATAAAATATTCATTTCTGAAAAAAAGAAAGTTTAAGTGTGAAAGGCAGAAGATCAATTTTGTACGTGCGTTTTTTTCTTTTCAAAGTGAATTTTTGAGAGAATCCAAGATGGCAGGCAGCTACCAGTCCTGCTGCAGCTGTTGAAATGGATTCAGCCAAAAAATTGATTTATTCAATAGTTGCGGATGGAACCAGCAAGAATTGAAAGATTTTGTCAACATTATCCCAGGTGTCATTATTATACAAATTTCAAATTAAATTTAAAACTGCTCGTATCTCCAACCCAGTGGGTTACAAGTAGTCCTTGATGAATTTACTGAACATGTTTCAAAACTAAACCCCCACCACATGCCGTGTTGAGCATTGCGGGAGTCCCTTTGAACTTTGTATCTGAGGCAAAGATACTTGGAGTCTGGCTACAGAACGACCTTCGATGGGAGAAAAATATAAATGAAATTTCCAAGAAAGCCAATCAAAAATTGTACATGCTCCGCCTGCTTAAGAGATTTGGATTCAATGATGAAGAGCTCATAATAATCTATAAATATTATGTGAGACCTGTTGTTGAATATGCTGATGTTGTTTGGTCTTCCTCCATTACTGCTGCCCAGAAGAAGATTCTGGAGCACCTGCAAAAATGTGCTTGCAGAACCATCCTGGCACAGCGCTATACTTCATATGCGGATGCAATGCAGCTGTGGGCTTGAGTCTCTTGCTGATAGGAGAAAGAGTCATTGTCTCAGGTTTGCCGAAGGGCTTGCCAATTCAGAATGCACAAATGATCTACCTCCTACCAGGTGGGAGTCTCACGCCCGTAACCTACGTAATGCTCATCATTATTCACATGTAGAATTTCTATCTCTAGCTTTGTGTGCAGCTTTTTAATAATCCTTTTTACGATTTCAGCCACCACAATCCTGTGTAAGAATATTCTTTATTTTATATATATATTTTTTTTCCGTCATACATGTACTTTACCAGTTTTTATTCATTTAGTAGTTTCTTTTTTCTTCATAATTTTGCTGTTACTAATATTGTACATATGATCTTGTACGTGGGTACTGTGTAGCTGTGTGGGCAAGTGCAAGACTAACTGTTAGTGTTACCAGATGGGAGTTTCATGCCCGCAACCTACGTAATGTGCACCATTACTCATATTTTGAAAACAAAATAGTTCGTTTTCAATTTGTTATGAACTTGTTAAACAAGTATTCTTCGTGAGTAGCTTTTTATATATATATTTGTTTTTTAATTTTTAATACTTATCATGATTTTTTTTTAATTAATAATGTAAATTGTCACGGGTCACAATGTGATAGTGTGAATAAATATACCATACCATACAACTGAATGATGATTGATATGGTCTTGCATCATGCACTGATACAGTGCATGCAGTTGAATTTTTGAGAAGGGATTTTTTCAAAATTGTACATGTACCTTACCTCTGCAGTCCGCACTGGCTCTCGACTAGATCATCATTCCCCAGGTTACAAATACAATGGCTTTTATTTATCATTTTATTAAAAACAAAAAATACATGTAATTTGAATTTATTTTAAGATTTTCTCTCAGTTAACCACTTCCCTATTCACACAGTATTATCCCTTTTTCATGTTTAGCTTAAAAAATCACCATACATGTAGAACTTTGAATTGAGATTCTTTTGTTTAATAGTGGGAGATGAATTTAAATTTGAAAGCTCATTACTTTTTAACTTTATAAAAAGTAAAACAATCCACTTTATACTCACTCACATTTATATAAACAGTCAACTTTTATTCAACAGCTATATTAATTTTCAATATTTGCATAATTAATTTGTACAATGACGTGGTGTGGCTCATTGCCTATTTATTCAGATTCATTTGCATATTTATGTTAGCATATATTAATTGCTTGTTTCAAATGTAAAGAATGAACCCTGGCTGCCTTAAATTTAAATCCTACATCCTAATTGTGTTCAATTACATTTTTGGTGGTTATTTAAGTTATGGTTGTCCTCATTAAGTAGTCATAAATTTGCATAAGCAAATGAGGATCAGGGAAAAAGTTCAGAAATTCTTTTTTTTATACTTGTTCTGTTGAAAGATAATATCAGTTTTGGAAAATGGTGCTCCTCTTTGAAATGAGGATGTAGCATATTAATTATTAGTTACAGCAAAAAATATGCCATTTGGCCCATACCCACAATTAGCTTGAAAATTCCAGCTCTAGGCTCATGACATGGGAGAATAGCCGTTTCGGCGAATCTCCCATGTCATGAGCCTAGAGCTGGAATTTTCAAGCTACTGCAATAGATAAAAACATTTTAAAAATTTTTTAATAAACCTTTTCGACATTCTCAAAGCATCATGGGAACTGCACCAGCCCTAACTGGCATTAGAAATAGAAGAGCAAGCACATCAGAACGGACGTGATTGGTCGCATTGGTCACATGTTCGTTGTCATGCTTGCAAAAATCCTCTTCTGATTGGCTAATAATGTGACATTATTAGCTGTTCTAATTCCAGAAATTTGCATTCATCAGTAACTGGTACCCTGAGAGGGATTCCCCAATTATTTCCTTTATTTTTCTGGTTATTTAATGTTATTTTCCTTATGAGTTATGTTCCATGCAAAAATATGTGAAAAAGGTATCGCTCAACTCATGACAGATATTTAGCAAAAAATAAATTAATATTTGGACTGGTTCACAGTGCCATAGGTGTTTCGCTGAGAAACAAAGTTTGCAACACTTTCTTGAGGGCGCACGTGAGTGCGCGTCCAAACGCGCGCGCGGCGTCAATTCGAAGCTAACTTTTAATTTAAATTGTACGCTGATTTTGTTTTGTTTCGCATTGATGCATCTCGCCTGGTTTAACGTTATCTGAATTTCGTCCGTTTTCTGATCCGTTTCTGATGTGATGATATAGGCCTAAAGTAAGTGTTACAGTTTGATGATTTTCTAATGTATTTGACTTTTGTTTAACTCGTATAATAATGTGTACAGTTTGACAAGAATGAAAATATTCTTTCTGGCCGTGTTTCAGCTTGTCTTTTAGCCCGTCTGAGTTTCGATGCGCCGATTTGTTTTCCCCATAAGTGGTAGCTTATTTGTACTTTTTGTATCTGTTGCGTGATCCCTGGTCAGTTAAGAATTATTTTAGCAGATTAATTTTACTGCGTTGTTTATGAAAAGTTACCGTACTGTTTTTCTTGAGAACTTTGTCCAGATATCCGGTTTACTTGAAACACATGTTTAGGGACTGCTCTCGTTACCGTTTCTCTTAGCTGAATCTGACTGAAAACTGTGCCTTTCTGTTAGCCTGAGATCTGCTGATTTGAAGCGACTACTGTAGATGATACTGATGTTTCTATGGATTTGTTGGGGTGAAAAGTTGTAAGTTGCATTTCTGTCTGTGTAGTCTGGATTCTAATTAGGCAGATTCAGGAAAATTTCAAGTTGCTTCAATCCTTTTAAATATTACATCACTGGAAAGAGTAACAAATTAGAAATAAAATGAGGGGTCAATGGTCATGAAAGGTTAACCCTGTGCAAAGTTATGGATTTTTGTTAATTAAAATTTTGGGTCATTTTGGAGGCCAATTTTAGTTAAAAAGTTGTGACCATATTGCCAATTGCTACATTTTTTAATTGAAAATGTGAGCCTCATTTATTTCATATCAATTTGTTATCAATATAGATATAATTGTAGGAGTCATTTAAAATAGTAACAATTAACAAACACCAATTATTTGCCAATAAATGATCAAAAACTAAATAAAAACAAATTATAAGCCGGTCACAGTGCTGACAGAAGATTGGGTACAGCAAATAGCGCCGCCAACGCCGGTTCACGTGAATCTGCCTATTCTAATTACCGGTTTACTGGAAACGCGCATCAGTATTTTTTCAAGTGTATTTGTTCAGTACTTTAATGAATAACTCAGTTTTAGGAACTGTGCGCACAAATGATTTTTTGGCTGCTCTGTTTTTTGAAACCAGTTATCTACTGTTAACTTAATGTTTTTATTTTTCCTGTTTGATTCTTTGCAGAATTGAACAAAACATTTATCTCAATCCTTGAACCCTACTTCTGAGCCATTCCTTCCCTCTCCAATAGGTTTGTGTATAAATTACATGGCTTGTTTGGCCTCCAAACCCACAATGCATTGAGAATGTCAAAAAGGTTTATTTTTGTCTGGCATGCGAATAGCCACGCCCACCACCATGACCACGAGCAATATCTGGTGACACGTACATCATACACAACACATCATGAACAGTCTTAAACCGCATGGCAAAACAAACTGTATACCTGGCGCTCAAGTTTGTCATACACACTGTGCCATACATGTTCTGGCACTCCAGATATCTCGAGCTGCTGTCTGTGAACTTCTATGAAGACGCGAAAATCGGAATTTCTTTTCCCGTTTTCCATCGTTAAATCCTGTGTAAATCGCATGCGGAACACGTGCAGTTGGTTCCTCGTATTGGAATGTGCTTTAATAATGGTAAACAAAACTTGTTGAAGGGGACCTGTCTATTATTATGTTCACCACAAGAACTCTTGAGGGCGCTGTGCAGCTGGCCAATAACTGAGTCTGACTTGTGCAAAGTGCGAAGTTGTGTGTGGGAATTTATGCTATGATTCCTTGCTCCCCGCCTTAATTTCATACCCAAAGCTCTGATAATCATGGCAGATAGTCCAGGACATACAGACGGAACAGATGAAGAAGAGCAGGATGTGCTGATTGGAGAAGAACCTGGCGCAAGGTGAATAATATTTAGCCTTACACAAAAAATACTGTTATTTTGTTACTAACTTTAATCTTTTGGCATGTGTATTTCATTTGCCTATTTTGATTTTTGTAGGCCTATTAAGCCTTTTTATAATTAGGCCTAAAGGAATATCATTTTGTTTTCATTTTACTAGTTAGGGCCTAGTAGGCAACACTTGCCTGCCTTATTGCTAAAAATGGCCATTCCAGAAATTATGAGGATTTTTTCAGTTTCCGAGATTAAGTAGATTATATAAGAAGAATTGGATTTCAGTGACAATATTTCATCTAGTACATGAACAAAATCATTAGACCACCGGACTATAGTTTGGTGAAGAGTTCACTAGACCAACACTCAAATCACTGGACTCAGACCAGCGGTCCAGTTGATATCTCAAGCCCTGCTTTTTAATAATTTGACTGAAAAAAAGGTCCTCTTAAATATGATAAAATGTTTATTACAAATGCGTCTGTATGTCTTAAATGTGTTTATTCATTATTTTTTTTCCTCACAGTGCCCATCCGATGCTGGCAACTGAAGATTCCTATGAGGAGCTGGACTATGACCTCAGCGTAGAAGCACCAATCACAGCGCAGCGTGAACGTCTTGCCAGTGGCACCATTGCTAGTATAGTCGAGGAGCACACTGGCCCGCCCTCTAGCTCTATAGAGGAAGTGGCAACGGAAGCTACAGAGGTAGAGGTAACCATACAATATGGGTTTAGGCGAAATAAAAAAAAATCCATGTTTAGCGTCCCCGCTCGCTTCCTTTTTTAAAGCCGCCTGCTTTTTTGTTTTTTTTGTTTTAATGAAAAAACACAAAAAAGAATGAAGAATATTTGATCTTTTTCGAAAAAAAAAAATAATCCCAAAACAAAAAGTCGTATTTTTAGACTCTAGCATCACCTTGTGTATGCTGGCGGCCATCTTGAAAAATAGACCAGCCGGACGTCTTGGAAAATGTGTCGAGCGGCCATTTTGAAAAAAAAAAAAAAAAAAAAAAAAAAAGCCTCCTCCTTCCTATTTTTCAAAAAGGCAGGACGCTAAACATGGTTTTTTTTTTATTTGGCCTTATGACTTCTGACTACATTTTTGTAGCACTCACCCGAACAAAGATTCTGACACAATTTGGGAGACTGCCAACATAGGGCAAGATAGCTCAGTTGTTAGAGTGCCAGTATGGTATTCCAGAGGTCGCAGGTTCGAATCCCGCTCTTGCAAGTTTTCTTTGTTCACTTTGAAAATTCAAAAAATAGACTGATAGATTAAGCCCCACCCCACTGCGTACGTGGGTAACAATACTCGTGCTTTTACAGTGCTACCAACTCGTATGCATGCCAACTCGTGAAAGTAATGTGATTTTGAGTCTGAACAGCATTGACCGGCGTACGAGTTCACATGAGTACGAGTTGGCACGTGTACATACGTGTACAAACTGGCATGCATACGAGTTGACATGCATACAAGCTAACCAAAATGTGTACAAGTTGGCATGAGTTGACCTGTTTCCGGTTCCCTATTAAATGGTTGAATTCAAATACCAAACATCCGCTTTTCTGAATACATGTAAATATGTGGGCTCCCAATCCCATGATGTGCATTGAAGTGGAAGTCTAATGTAGCCCGGATATCTAATTTTTCTTTTTAAAGTTTTAGTCATTCCTTCAATAATCAGTCATACAAGATTGAGAACGGAAATTTCTGCTGCAACAAAACTGACAAAAGTATACCTGATTCGGTCAAACACAGCAGCAACTTGCTCAAACTTAAGCCTGTATTTCACAGACAATTGCGATTGTAAACAGTGCTATCAATATTGATCCCCCTTGTGAATTTAATTCTTCATTTCGGTTGACATTTACAGAACAATGTTGACAGGAGAAGCCTGGAAGGGGACATGAGCAATCTGCACATGACAGAAGATGCGACACAACGTAGGCCAGACACGGCGACAGGCCACACGGATGTACAAAATGATGTTGATGAGGATCTTCTGCAGATGAGAGAGGCTATGCAGAGAGAGAATGCAGATGAAGGTGGCCTTAATTGGTTCAGAACATTTTCAGCAGTGTAGCTTGGGCTTGTGCAGAAAAACAATTTAGTGGAATGTCAAGAGGCTTATTTGTTGTGTCTATGGGTTTGGCTGTACAGAATCATTAATCATGCCAAGAAATAACAAAATTTGTAACTCTTATTTCTTGTTAACAAGTCGTGTAACTCTGAAATCGGGAAGCAAAAAGTAAGCTCATTTAAAAGTGAGATTCAGGGTAAAATGCACAATTGTGCTGTCGTAGCTGTATTTAAAGACAATTATATTAATAACGCACGTTCATTTTGTGCGTTAAAATTTGAGATTTTAAAAATTTCTTAAAATTTTCTTTATTTAAATGCGGGCTCGACTTTTGTGACTTTTAGGGTTGGTCGCGGAGGGCAACGCAAGTATTCCTTTTGATTGGCCTCATATCCATAATTGCGATATGAAAATGCGACGAAATGGTATCACTGTAAAAAACTACGCAGATAGATGTGATTGATGACAATATACATGTATAATATTTGCCAGAAAAGCTAACAACGAAAGAACAGATTTTACTTTGAAAAGCAATATAGTGGCTGGCTTTCCTAAACCACGAAAAACATTGAGAAGTTGTATAGTTATTGTACATGGTTTCACTACATACCTAAATGAGTGAGTTATTGCTTTTGACAGATATTCATAGCAGTGTTTGGAGAGATCATAAGAAGCATGTGTTTATACTCAGTGAAGCAGGAAAGCCAATCTACTCAAGGTACATCATCTATGTGGTTTGTTTGACGAATCTTTATTTGAATTGTACTCATTTTGGTCCTAGTAGCCCCACCCTTCCCCCTATCCGTGGCCCCTACTCTAAGCATCATCTGGGCTGGATTATTAGTAGGCACAATAGGCACTGTGATTTAGGCCCTACAAAAAATTAGAGGGCCTGAAAAACAATTGTCTCAAAAAAAAAAAAGAGCGCGACAAAACCCAAGATGTTCTGGGTGTTGAACTAAAAGCCCACCTCAATCCTCCAAAATCCTCCTTGCAGTTTTGGAGGATTAAGGATAAATGTTATTTCAAGAAAAGGAAGATTTTAGAGGATTGAGGATGAATGGTGTTTCAAGTGAGGAGGATTTTGGAGGATTGAGGGTGAATGGTGTTTGAGAAACAGGAGGATTTTAGGGGATTGAGGGTGAATGGTGTTTGAGAAACAGGAGGATTTTAGAGGAATATAAATGAATGCAAAAATTTGGAGGATTTTTGAGGAATTTGAAGATGAATGCATTTTTTGGGGCAGGGCAGTCGGAGGATTTTGGAGGATTGGGGATGGTTCCTTAGCAAAAAGGGTCTAGGGGGTTAGGGTTAAAGCTTATTTGAACCTTGTGATTGACAGTTCATTTAGTGCATTGCTGTCTAGTGTCACTGATGATTGCAATTTTTTGCCTTGTGTAGGTACGGAAATGAAGACAAGTTGGTGTCGTTAACGGGAGTCATGCAGGCACTGATATCATTCGTGCAAGATGGAAAAAACATTCTCAGGTAAATATGACAATTCTCTAACTTTTTGGAAAATATCTTTGGATGATAAGAACTCATGAGAAAGATGCTGCGTCTGTGCTTTTTGGGCGTGGCACCCCAAAAAATAATTGTTCAAATGATTTCTCCATTTGTTAGCAAGTGATAAGTTGTGAGCTTTCCCGTGAAACATTCAAAAAAATGATTGAAGATAAGTAGCACAGTTAATAAGTTCCAATGTTTGCAATATGAGTGGAACGCTTCTGTTATTACGGTGTTAATGTACATGGCAACCATATCAAATAGATTGCAAAGTGTTGGAATTGTTTTTTCTTCAAGAATAGTTTTCTCCATTATTAGTTTCTAGGAGGAAAATCGATTGAATTGAAATTTTCAGCCAGAGTACGGACATTGTAGATTTAAGAATGAAAAGCATAAGGGGAAAATTGTCAGTGTATAAACTAAGTTTCAATTACAGTGGGTGGAATTTGCATAATGGATCAGCACTGAGTAAATTTTAGCCCGTTTCAGTCTCGGTCCACAAAGTCTCGGTCTCAGTCCACAAAGTCTCGGTCTCGGTCCACAAGGTCTTGTCTCGGTCCACAATGTCTTGTCTCGGTCCACAATGTCTCTTTCCACAATGTCTCTTTCCACAATGTCTCTTTCCACAAGGTCTGGGTCTCAGTCCACATCGGTCTAGGTCTCTGTCCGCATGGTCTCGGTCCACAAGTTCTCGGTCTTGGTCCACAAGGTCTCAGTCTCGGTCCACAAGGTCTCGGTCTAGGTCAACAAGGTCTCAGTCTAGGTCTCAGTCTGCATGGTCTCGGTCTCTGTCCACAAGTTCTCAGCCTCGGTCCACAAGTTCTCAGCCTCGGTCTACAAGGTCTTGATCTTGGTCCACAAGGTCTCAGCATCAGACTTTTCAGGTCACGTCTACAACGCTGGCAGTGATTGGCATATTTCTGTACAATATTATCCAACGCTTTACTCTGCAGGTCTATTGTTGCTGGTGGTCGCACATTTGTCTTCTTAGTGCGTCAGCCTCTCATCTTGGTGGCAGTCTGCAGGACTCATGAATCACAGCAGCAGTTGCTACTGCAGCTGACCTATGTCTACAATCAGGTTCTGAGCGTGCTCACGTACTCCCAGCTCAGCCGAGTGCTGGAGACGCGGAAGAACTATGACCTGCGCAGATTGTTAACAGGTAAGAAAGTGTCGCATAGGTGCTCCAAATCATATTGCTGTATTGGACCCTGCTGTAATTTGGAATATTGCCAGTGCATTAATATATACAGCATGGCTTGTCAACATGAGCGGCAAGTCGCACTGTGGCATTCTAAGTTAAAAGCACAAGCAAAACAAATATCACTGGCAAGTCAATGTTAAAGACCAACTAAAACGCCAATTTCTTTTTTGACTTTTTGGACTTATCTGATAGTTTATGCCTCCCAAAAACTAATGTAACAAGTTTCATGATTCTGAAAAATCAAAAAAAATGTTTTTGAGCCTTTTTCTTCTGAGCCACTTTGACTCAATTCAGAAAAGGCCGAGGTCAACTGCGTGCCGTATCGCGCGAGTATTGACGTATACGTGTAGAAACATATGACGTCACTGTATTATACGACAATGTTTTACGTAGAGTCTGTACGTTGTAATTTAGGAGACTGCCAACATAGAGCGAGATAGCTCAGCTGGTAGAGCACCGGTATGGTATTCCAGACTCACAGGTTCAAGTCCCGCCCATGTCAGTTTTCTTTGTTCACTGTAAGAAATAAAATTAAATTTTTACACTTGTTCTGGGGATTTTTTGTTTTTACACTGAGAGTATAGTCTAAAGTGTTAGCTAACTTTGAGCTTCATTTTCTCCAAATGAGGGGGAGGGGGCATGACTCTAACAACTTCAAAAGATTATAGCATAGGCTGGGAATGAGCTACAGTACACTAAATTGAAGCCTATATTCTGTAGTTTCAGGATATATCAATATCTCATTTTTCAACTTTGCTACTTTCTACCCATTTCATGGCGCCAAGTCACTTATATACGATACCTACAAAAAATAGGAAAATCAGGTGTGTCAGTGTTGGGAGGTGGGGGGGGGGGGGGGTGGCTTCTTATAGCCAGCCTACTTTCAAGAAATAACTGTTAGAGTCACCTGAGGGATCGGGAGGGTCTTTTGCATGACGGGAATCAAACTGGAGTCACAAGAGATTGAAGGCATGAATAGAACCACTGTCACTTTCTGGTTGATATCATTCAGGTACGGAGAAATTTCTGGACAATCTTCTCAACCTGATCGACCAAGATCCTAGTTTCTTACTGACTGCAGTGCGATGCTTGCCTCTGGACAGTACAGTCAGGGACATCATCGGCCACAGTATACAGAGTGCTAAGATCAAGGTACAGGGGGAGGGTGGGTGCTAGAACTAATGTCGGGGGACACCATTTTTTATGGTATATTTCCCACTTGTACATGTAGTATGCTGCTTTGCACACACTGCATGACTTTTGTTTATGCAAGTTTGCCCCGAACAAGGCTAAAAGCCACTCAAGGTACGGAGCTACAAAAAGAAAAAGAATCAAAGATACAAGAGGTAGGAATTAATATTCCTCTTGAAGCAGGAAAGATCGTAAGATGAAGGGAAACATGTACCAGGCAAAGAATTCCATAGAGATACAGAACGAGGGGAAAAGCTATTGGCATAGTTTTTTGTTCGACATCTAGGTACAGCTGGAGTATATTGGTGGAAACAGGTGGAAAGCCGAGTTTCACGCTCAAACACCCTTACTGGAGGAACCAAGCTGGACAAGCCGGTGGAATCTTTTTCTAACAAAACTGATCTATTGGGTGGGGGCGGGGGGTTTAACCCCCTGAGGGGTCCCCCAGCGCTGGATGAAAGAAGATAAAACAAGTCCTTGTATGGAGTCTCAGTGTGGTATTGATGTACTGTTGCAAGCAATTCATAGATGTTGAACGGAACCACTGTGGCTTGTAGGGAACACGTAGACAATTTTTGCCAGTCTATATGCAGTTCTAGATATTTGATAAGGTCCAGTAAAGGGCGATTGTGTAGTGTAGGGCCCTGTTCCGTATAAGAAAACAAAAATCCACTTTTAGGTTAATGGAATTGCCAAACATTTCAAACCAACAGGTATGCCGTTGATAAAGGGCAGGGTTTTAGTTTTTTAAGGAAATTTTGGGGTAAAGCGGCGATGAAGACGACAAAACGCAACTCGAAAATAAAAGATGGCCATTACCGCGACGCACAGTAAACACGCAAAACCGTGTTGATTCGCATGGCAACTGCCGTAAAACGTGTAAGAAAATTGCATTTTCTACCGCGATAAATTGTTCAAAATTACAAAAAAAAAGATGTCAAAAGAAATAAGAGAAGTCTGCTTTAGTTTAAAAAGTCATTTTGGAATGAGAAAAAATACCCTTGAATCTATTTTGATCACAACTAAAGAGGGGCCCTACACTACACAATCGCCCAGTAAAGTGGTAAACTGGAATCTCGAGTAAGGATTTAGGAGGTGACACCACTGTAAAGCCATAAAACTCCCCATCCCAAGCCTTGTGTGAAATTCTACAACATTCCTTTTGCTTATATTTTGTCCTCCGTACATCCCAGGATCTTGTGTTTGGCATACTGATTGCTGACAATCAGCTAGTCACACTGTGCCGAATGAAGAAATACATATTGCATCCTGCTGGTAAGTTGAAAAGCAGATACCAGACAGATGAAATAGTAATGTACTGCGACCACCTCGCAACTGAAATGACCTGAAATATATCAATTAAATTTGGTTTTGGTTTTGGTGTGTTCCTACATTAGTCTCCTTACAGGGTACTGGGAAGAAAGGGTAACAATGGGGACAATGGTACCCCACGAAGGAGTCTTTTGAAATCTAGGTACCCCACAAAGTTAATGCTATGGAGTTTTAGATTTCAATAGGGACAAAGGAGAATAAAAGAAGGAATGTAAAGTCTGCAATAGAGATATCCCATATGGGTGCATATGCGAGGATGGGTTTGTTTTTTGCATTCAGTAGGGGACCTTTAACAATAGAGGACACTAGGGTCCCCGATTGAGAAAGGTCCCCGTTTGAAAATCGTGTACAAAACCAATGAGGGCCCTTGCCAAGAAGTTAAAGTATGAACAATAGGAGGACAATAGGAGGTCCCCGATTGCAGGCATTTGCATGTATGTGAGTATGAAAATACCGGCAATTGTGGACTTGGGACAAAAGAGTTAGGGCATAGACAAAGGGTCCACGATTGACCGAATGTCCACGATTAAAATTCGTGTACAAAACATATGGGAGGTCTTCCGAAAAAGTTGAAGTACAAACAAAAGAGGGACGATAGGGAGTCCGCAATTGCCGGTATTTACACACTTGTATGGGTTGCCACCATTTCGCAATCCTAAGGTAGAATTGTACAGTTGTTACATCAACTTTAAAAAATCAAAAAAATGTGTTACAAATCTACAATTGCTTTTAAAAATTTGAAAAAAATACATCAGGCAAATTTCAACTGAAAGAAAAATTTCAAAGAGTGAAACACAGAGATCCCAATATTATTATGATTAGCTAAAACGACAACAACAAAATGACTAAAAACAGTAGGACGACTAAAAACACCAGACGTGTACAAATTAAATTTGACGATGATACAGCAAATGGGACAATAATGTTTACATTGCTGGTGGCAAAAAACAAAAATGAGTACAAACACCTAAACACTTAAGACTCCAAACAATGAGAAAAGTTTGGAGGCTTCAACCTTCTTTCCAGTCCCATTGACACGTTTGATATTGTCTTATAGATCTTCACCTAGTCTTCAACCTGCTAAATGCGTCCACATCGTTCCAAACGGCCGATTCTTGGATACCCATCTGCCTGCCGAAGTTTGACAGCGCCGGTTTTCTCCACGCCCACATCTCCTATCTTGACAACAGCAAAGCCTGTCTCCTGCTCCTCACCGTCGACAAAATGGTGTTCTTTGAGTTGGCCAAATGCAAGGAAAAGATTGTCGAGGTAAAGAAATGTGACTGGATGCTATGAAACGAGTCCAGCCCTTCATCAACAAAAGAAGACTCTAACCAAATGCATTTCTTGCCTTAATTAGTTGCTGCTTTTTCTATGCAAGGTATCTTCTCATGTTCAGACTTTCACCGTAACCCCCTAGACCCTTTTTGCTAGGAACCATCCTCAATCCTCCAAAATCCTCTGATTGCCCTGCCCCGAAAAATGCATTCATCTTCAATCCTCCAAAATCCTCCGCTTGAAACACCATTCATCCTCAATCCCCCAAAATGCTCTTTTTCCTGAAATACCATTCATCCTCAAATCCTCCAAAACTGCAAGGAGGATTTTGCAGGATTGTTGAGGTGGGTTAGGGTTAACTGAACAAATATAGTGCGTGATATGTTTATGCCAGGGACCATATTTAGCCCTCGCTTTGGATAACATTTACAGGAGGCAGTGTCCGGAAATTGGGCATGAAGTGTATTGTACATGTACATGTGTAACTGCAGCGCGGCCCAGATTTCGGACACGTATTTTTGTCCGACCAATTTTGCGATTTTTTTTTCCATATGCCAGTTTCATCTCTGATTAAAAATAAATAAATAAATAAATAAATAAATAAATAAATAAATAAATAATTCATATATTATTATGGTACATTCTTTTCAAAACTTTTGATCAAAAAATTTCATCACTGCTACGTTCTGCCCTCATCACAATAATAATGAGTAATGGTTTTTATCCAGAATTCTACACTATTTGTTGCTGCTTTTTCTCCAGCCTATATTGCGCTCAGAATTTCCAAATCAGAAAATACTGCATAGTAAATTTACATGTTTGACAAATACCAGATGAGAACCAGTCACAAGTAATAGAAATAATGGCATTTTCACCGGTAACCCCTCGTTTCTCTCAATAAAATTAGCCCTGATGTTTTATTTTTTGAACGATAGAAATTAAAGAAGCACAATTGCCTTGAGGCAATCAACAAAGCGGTTGCTGGTGGTGGGTACCGGTGTCAAGAGGTCGGCATCACCGACTTAAGACACTTCATTTACAAGTCCAAGAGCACTGCGCAGTTTACGGCTCCGGATCTAGAAGCTCCATACCGGGACAAGGAGGAGAGGGCAAGGTATTTAGTTTAGGTAGTCGGGTCAGCAGAGTGCTACTTTATATTTGGGGTGTGCATTTACGGGTAGTACGGGAATCAGGTACCTGATTGAAAACAAGTATGGGTTACCCGGGTACCCATTAAAGAAAGCCAATCCTAAAATTTTAATCTCAGAAATTGCTGTTCATATTGTTTGTAAAGGTCCGCACATTAATCGGTGCTTCAATGTAGCAAGATGCGAGTATATACAGTGAGCTCTGTAGTTTTATGGCGTAAATAGCATATTTGCAAGTGTCACAGGTGTTAATATTTTGTTTTTCCATATACCCTGGTTTTCATTTTGAAAATTCCCTAAATGACATTTAGAAACCTTCTTTCGGTTACGGGTACTCGTTTCCACAATCTGGAACTGGCTCCTGACATTGGCGGTCGGGTACTCGGGTACCCGGTTCGGATGCACAGCCATGCGTTTGGAAATACTCACTGACGTTGCATGAAAGCAATACAGTAGAAGGCCATTATAACGAACATGTGGGATCCACAAAAATATGTTCACTATAGCGGTCGTTTGTTACAGTGAATATTATAATGGTATGTATTGAATATAACAATTTGGGAGCCAAGGATGATGTTTGTTATAGCCAAATGTTCGGTATAGCGGTGTTCGTTATAGTGAATAATGGTATGTATTGAATATAACAATTTGGGAGCCAAGGATGATGTTTTTATAGCCAAATGTTCGGTATAGTGGTGTTCGTTATAGTGAATAATGGTATGTATTGAATAACAACATGGGAGGCAAAGATGATTTTTGTTATAGCCAAATGTTCGGTATAGTGGTGTTCGTTATAGTGAATAATGGTATGTATTGAATAACAACATGGGAGGAAAAGAAGATTTTTGTTATAGCCAAATGTTCGGTATAGTGGTGTTCGTTATAGCCAAATGTTCGGTATAGCGGTGTTCCTTATAGCTAGGTTCTACTGTATTCTAGTTCAGGTTTAACGTGCCTTTGTATGCTGTTTCTCTCACAGGCTATTTAACATGTACCAGTACGTTCATCAGAGAGTACACAATGCCGCTAGACCACTCAAGATAATGTTTGTTATAGCCAAATGTTTGTATAGCAGTGTTCCTTATAGCTAGGTTCTACTGTATTCTAGTTCAGGTTTAACGTGCCTTTGTATGCTGTTTCTCTCACAGGCTATTTAACATGTACCAGTACGTTCATCAGAGAGTACACAATGCCGCTAGACCACTCAAGATAATG
Organism: Hippasteria phrygiana; assembly: GCA_037893225.1. Lineage (NCBI taxonomy): Eukaryota > Metazoa > Echinodermata > Asteroidea > Valvatida > Goniasteridae > Hippasteria > Hippasteria phrygiana. The sequence continues at coordinate 2,200,435 of JAZGUH010000093.1, forward strand.
TTTCATGTAGGAGCGAGGGAAGCGATGCTTGGATGGGTAAGAGCACTCTGGCTAACGTACAAATTCTACTTACATAATACTAGTTTTAATTCAAATTTTAGAGCGATTAATGTCTGGGTTGCTTGGTGGTAAAGTATCTGATTTTGGATTCACCAAGTTCGATTCCCAAACTGGGATTGTTATACCATTTCCCGATTGCCTTCTACCAAGCATGATATTTGTTCTGTTGATACGATGCAGGTGACAACAGGTTTTGAACTCTACGCGGTTTTTGGTCCCCTAGCAACCAAACAAGTGGCCATCTTGGCTGTCAACAAACTACTCAAGTGGATGAAGGTCGGTTTTCGATTGCATTTTGGTGAAAAATATACGATGATAAAATGTTAATTCCTTCAATTTCTGGCAAACAGGCTTTGAAACTATCACATGCTACACATCACCCAATCTTTTGTTAGAGGTGACAGTTTGTTTAGATAATTAGAACAATTTTTTTTTTAAAGATTTAAGTCATCAATAACAACTGACAGGGTGTGCATTTGAGATCAGTTAAGATGATGAAAGAATGGTTTATCAAGCTAGGCAGCCAATTCTTAGCCATACAAACCCATGAATAAGCCAGTTCGTTATTTCAACTGCGCATGGGCTCAATGACATTTGATCCCGAATGACCCGCGTGACCTAATGTGTGAACGCAAAAAGTGATCGCACAACGCGCACGTGTTAAATTCAATCAGAATGGGCATTCACGTAACATGGCGTGACATTACGTCAGCAATTTTTTCCCGAATAACCTTTGACCTTTGAGATACCGAACTGGCTTATTGGAATGGCTTTCAAGTATTCCTACTTTTTCTTAATTTTAGTTTTTTTCTTGAAATTGCTATTTTCCCCTACTTTTTTGTCCCATTAACCCTAACAGCCCAAGGCTTTTTACTAGAATCCTTCCCTAACCACACAAACTCCAACACTGTGTAGTAAACCAATGGCACATTCTTTGTACTTAGACAAAATCAGGGCATCAAGTCCCATGCAAAGTGATGGTGCCAAGGCTCTACAGTACCCAATCACACAAAATTCAACACAAATGGGGTGTTTGATTTTGGCAGGTTAGGGATGGTTAGGGTTAAATATTTCTCATAAGTGTTTGTACACACTGTCATATGAAAATCACACCATAAAGGGCTTGGGTGCAGGAGTACTGCAACTTTACTTTCAAGAGCTTTTGTCCTGGTTTTTAATTTTTATTTTGATCTTACTATTCTCCTACTTTCACCTGGTCTGCTTAAAAGCCTGTTATATGTGTATCATAAAATGATTCAAAAACAAGGTACAAAATGTTACATATCTTTGAAGTAGCAGCCAAGACGATCTAATACCATGTCATTCCTTTCTCTATGAAAATCACATTGCCTTCTTCCACAAAGAGTAACCTCAGTAAAATGATTGTTTCTCTTGTCTTTGGCAGAAGGAAGAATATCGTCTGTTTATTTTGGATCCTCCGGAGTATTGAATCTTGGCACAAATCCAAAATTCGGATGACTACAGGTGCTGAGGATATTGTTGTCCTGTGATTGGCTGGATGTAACGCGACGCATCAAGCTCTTTTCCACAAACTGACCTCCCTTCAGCAAACTTTAACCCCAATTCATGGCAGAGTCTGGTCGTAATTTCAAACTAAGTGCAGTCATCGCCAATGTCCAGAAAAACTTTCACAAAGTCGTCAAACTCAAAGCCTCCGCACAGCAAGCTGCAAGAATGATTTTTTTTTTTTACCAATAGAATAAGAACTAAAAATTGCCTGTTTCAGCAGTCTTGTCCGAAAAAATAATATCATTTAAAAGAAGTGTGACATCATTTGTAAACAAGTATTTGCTCTTCCTAAGGATATGAAGGCCGGCCGGGGCCAATTTCATAGAGCTGCTTAACCCCTTGGGCACGATATTTTACGGGAGACGTCGGGGTGTTGCAGCCAAATCGAACCGCTACAATGTATTTGTGCAGTCAAGCATGACAAACAATAATCCAACAATGGATTGAAACTGCACAAACGGCAGCCAATGGCGTCATCCGGCCTGGTGACACTTTTTTTTTGCGTCCACAGACGTCATCCGTACGCAAAGGGTTTAATTAAGCACCAACAAAATTTGCTTAATAAAATCAGGTTGCCAGCCAAAACTCCATGTGCTGAATATTGCTTGTGACTGGTATTTAGCTGTTGTTTGCTTAGCTTGACAGTCACATGGAGTTTTAGCTGGTAACGTGATTTTACTAAGCAATGTTTTTGTGCTTAAGCAGCTCTATGAAATTGGCCCCAGGGCCCAATTTCATAGCGCTGCTTAACAGAAAATTAAGCAGAAAAGTTGTGCTAACTATAGCAGGAAGATTTGCTTAAGCATTAGCTTATTTCATGGCCAAGTCGTGCTAACGCTTGCGTGTGCATGGAGATTTGTATTGTTGCGTCACTAATTTAAGCAAATCCTGCTTCCGAAGTTAGCCGGCTTTTCGCTGTGCTTACAGTCTCTATGAAATGGGCGAGGGTTCCATTAGCAGAAAATCGTGTGTTAAGCAGCGCTATGAAATTGGGCCCTGGTCTTAAAATTACGTCCATCTAAAAAGCAATCATCTTGTTATAGCTATGTACATACAAACACTGTATATATGTGGTCTATCAGTTTTATGACGCTGTATTTGTGTAATTATTGGATGTTGAATTTCAAATTTGTACTTTCTTTGTTGACGAGTTGGAAAGGGAATGTAGGGCAAAACAATGGAACTTTAAAATGACCCTGTAAGAAAATTAACTTTGTCTACACGTTAGCCATTTTTTTTTTTTAATGTGATTGTTTCTTGGGGTAGAAATGTATTAAATAGTTTATAAGATAGGCCTGACCGCCCGACTAAAACAAACAATCAAACAAACAGACAGTTTGAGGGTGGTGGTTGAGATTTCTTTGGATCCTTCTGTGAAAAAGCTGCAATATGAGGATAGGATTAAGTCTTTAAAGCTGTGTTTAATACTTTCACATTTGACCCATCATAGTAGAATTGTGTGAATGCAGATTGTGAACTATTGTGCAATCACATTAACTGTAATTTGATGCTGAATGTGCAAAATCTGACTAAAAAAAATACCGCACAAAACTTGGTATTGTCTAAGGAGCATTGACTCACACATGGCGGAAGTTCATTAAAAAGATTCATTTTTTTCACAAGTAAAAATGATGGACAATAGCCCTTTATCACTAATAAAGTCAATTTAAATGATGGAAGGATGTTCTCAGAATGGAGAAACCACCCCCTTTCCTTCAATTCCAATCAAAACCATTTAGACCATGTTTACAGTTTTGTTACACATGGTAATATGCGTAAAAAAAACATACTGGATAGTCATTTCATGCTTTCTTTAAAGGGACACATTGCCTTCAAATGTCATGAAATTTTGCTGTTTAGAAATGTTCCTTATCTTTGATAAGAGTTGTTCATGCAAAAAAAACACCTATGTGTTGTAATTAGTGAGTAGTGATTACAAAACACAAAATTGGCCACTTACCCCTGACATCTGACCCGCGAAACATAGACTTATTTCCAGTACTAAAGTCTAAATAATGCGCAAAATACGCTGTAAGAGTCTTTAGGCTGGCACCGCAGCCAGTGGCCTTGTGAACCTATCAGATGATCGCCAGGTACAATTCTCTACCTCGCGACACATATCGCCAGTGCTGCGCGCCGTGCCACAGTACATCAAAATGGATCAACAGAACGTACTTCAACCAGATGCGACTGGAAATACGACTGGTGAACATGGTCCGCCGTTTTGTGGAGTCAAAAATTTGGTTCTACAAAATGGCGGACTGTTATTTATCATGAAATTAAACAAAAAACACGCAATTTGAAGGGATAGTTATGTGAATTTTTATATTCTACTTTAAAAAAAGCTTCCCAACCATATCCATTATAGTTGTATATCGCAACATCCAAAGCAATGTGTCCCTTTTAAAGTAAGACTGGCAGCAGAAAGGTTAGGGCGACTCCAACATTTTTGGTGTCGAGTGATGAGTAGGAAACACTATATTATTTATAAAACGGGCATGAACAGTGTATCCCTTGAATGCGTTGTCATGTTTTGGAATCGGTAATCTTTAAATCTTTTTTTGGAGCTGACGAGTTTCAAAATCATTTGGCTGTGCCTGCCTGGAATGTACTCCAAGAAAACAGAAATAGAATCACTGTTCCGGTTCCAGTGTTGGAGTCGAGTTAACTCCTGCACGGAAACTCCCAAGCCTAAAGACTTGTCTACTTGACCTCCATTTAAGTGACATATGTATTTGTAAATTAAGCCAAATAAAAGTGAAAACAATACAAAACTGACAAAATAAATGCTGGGCTTCTTTTTCCCTTTAATATACGATATCAAATTAAGCTATAAACCAATGTACAAATATTCTAAATAAAATTTCATCTGAGTTTAAAATACTTTATTGCGCAATATGCATTCAATATTAGCAAGGCAACTGTCCACTTGAATTTCCATACAATTTGCACATTCTTAGAAAGTTGCGATTATGGTGTATGTACATGTACATGCACTAACCTCCAAACTGAAAATTATGCATATGAGAAACTAAATGAACTACCAAGGTACATGTACCTAATTCTGTTTTTTTCTTGTACAAGTGACTGAGTAAAATACATGCTTCATTTCTATAGATGAATATTTGACCTGCTCCCACAAAATGGGGATAAAGTAGCAAAATTTGAAAATCAAGATTACGGTATTTCCCGAAAGTACAGGTTAAAAGCTTTAATTTGATATATTTCGTGTGTTGTGGTATCTCATTCCTAGCCCCTGATACAACCTTTTTAAATTATCAGAGTCTGTGATCTGTGCACACTTTAATAACGTTAACCAGAGTTAAAAAAAAAAAAAAAAAAAAAAAAACCCAAAAAATATTTCGTGAGTTTTCAGTTTAAAATATTTGGGATATGATAAAATAGAATTTTTCAAATATATATATACAGTTGTAAAAATACCAAAATTGACTTTTCAGTGAACATTTTTTGTTTTTGCTTGTAATTTAGAAAGCCATAGTGCGACTTTAAGCTTAATTTGTGTGGTCAAGTCACATAATAAACATTCGTAAACTTTTCTGTGGTAAAATAAATACTACCAACTGGGTTTGAAAGCGAGGGTCAATGCTAAGTACACAACCTACATTGTATGTCATGTTTATTTATGTGCAATTTATACACAGCAAAAGCTTTTGAATTTTGAAAAGTTGCTGATGGAGTCGTCCAAAAACAATCTAATGCAGTTAAGTTTATTCGAGAATCTTTATTCTGTAAAATAGTTGTACATCATGTCGATTAAGAATAAATATATGGATGATTTTTGTCGTGATGAACTGGTACCGCTTGATGACCATGCTGCAGAGTTGTAATCAAGTCGATCACAAGTCACTTCACAATTCTGGTCTCAAGCCATGTAACAAGCTATTCAAACACACTATATAACAAAAACATTCCTTTGTCATTTTTCATCCCATGTAGCTTGTGAGCCCACTTGTGATTGACTTGATTACAACTATGCCATGCTGACCTTGCACTGCGCTGTCATTTATGTATGAATGAATGGATTTGTTGAATAGCACTGAGAGCCTTGCTTTCAACAACAAAGTGCACACATGGGGCTAATTAATGTGAAATCGTCTATTACTATTTACAATTCCTGTGTACATAATTTCATATTTATGGCAGTTGTTGAACAAGTCTATACAGAAGTGAGAAATACAAACAATACGGGTTGCTAATTATTCAGAGATACAGACAATTGAACCATTATGTTAAACATTGGTTGAGATTCAGTCTTGTGAGGGTACATTTGCGCTCACGTAAAAACCCCCAGTTGTTCAATACATCCAGTGACAACATCACACACTCATTCTGCAATGGACATTACTGAATGACAATCTTGGCACGCATGCTGTGCCTGGTGAACAATATAATATTGTAAATCTCAAAAGAAAAAAACATCAGCAGATAGTAAACATGTTTTTTTGCTGTTCGTTGCCTGGAACCATGGCAAATGATTTACTGCGATACAAATTTGACAATGCGATGTCATGTCATATTCCACATATGATTTTTTTTTAATGCAAGACTTTCTCACATTTTCGTCCAAGAAAAGATGTTGATGAATAACAGTTGTAGGGGGCTGGGTCCATTAACCCTAACCCCTTGGGTAATCCGCCAAAATCCACCTATTTTGTCATGCACAAAAAGTTGGTTTTGGTGACTGCTCAATATGAAGGTATCCTGAATCCATCAAAATCCTGCAGTACCGCTAGGCTTACAATCCTCAATCCATCAAAATCCCCCAGTTTTCAATATGGAGGTATCCTGAATCCACCGAAATCCTCCAAAACAGGGGTATGGATATTGATGGATTCAGGTAGGTTAGGGTTAAATCCAACAAAATCCAACAATGGTAAAATGCTGTTGTAATTTGTTGGATTTAGCAGTCAACACGAACTACATGGTGTGTTGGATATTGTTGTATTCAGTAGGGTAGCAGCTGAATACACCCGTTGGATTTTGTGGTATTTAGGAGGGTGGAAGCGGACTTCTATTAAAACTTCAGTTGGATTTTGTTGGATTTGGCAGGGCTCATACAAATAAATACATATACCTATTGCATTTTGTTGGATTCAGCAGGGTAGCTGCAAAATGCCAAGGCTGGTGTGTAGGTAGTACACTGCAGAATCCAACAAAATTTGCTGTTGGATTTTATTAGCAGGCTCATCACTTCAGTTTTGTTGGATTTAGCAGGGCCATAAGTAACCAAATTGAAGAGGGCTATTACATTTACTTCATAACACATTTCCCTTTTCCTTTTATTTTTCTTGATTACAATAAGATTACAACAAAGTCAGTATCCACATACATGCATTATCTGTGCTTCCACTGAACATGTAATAACAAGTACAGTGTGTATTACACGTATCTCAATGCCACTTTTTTTTTTATACGGTATGTACAACCTTCGTGATGGTCACTCATTGGAAATGAAAAAACAAACCAACAAGTTTTGTGATTGAGAAACATGTCGCGTTTTTTTTGTTAAAAAATTCTGTTAAAACGGTCAGGGTTAAATTGCATCTTGAAATCCTGGGTAAATGGTGATCGTCTATGCCGACTACGTGGTTTTTACTGCTAGGATTTTATGTAAAATATATACTTATGTAGAAAATTTGATCATGAGATGCCTGAAGTTTGTCCTTGTGAATTATTAACAGATCGTATTCAGCATGTTTTAAGTGAGCTGAATGGAAGATCTTGATAGGAAACGTCAAGTTTTATTACAATAACATTGTTTGGAACGTTGCCAAAAGTTGCCAAAAGTTGTCCATTCTACACGATACATGTACCTTCCCAAAAACGATCCATTTTGTGATGCTCTTATAGGCAAACTTGTGAAGTGCATACTGGTTACCTTTCACCAGCCCCGACGTCAATGCTCCGTTTTCGGCTTCAAAGCGGAATGCTGGATCTTCGATGGCACCACAGCCGAAGCAGCGCCCTTGCTGGTGCTGGGGTTGCTGGCAGCAGCAGTGACGGGCACGCTGGTCAGCACCTTGACGTGTACGTTGGTCTTGTCGGCAAATTGCAGCAGGGACTGGTACTTGGCCTGGACGTCTTCGAGCTTCTGTCGCTGGAGCTGGTTCTCCAGGTCTAGCGCTTGGACTTCATCGTGCAACCGGGTCTGTTCTTCTTCGAGGGTCTCCTTCTGACTGACGCGCTTCTCCCGGCAATTGGCCGCGTAGCCTCGGTTCTTGAGGGTGCGACGGCGCTGCTTCAGCATGATCACCTGCTCTTTGTTCAGGCTACGCAGCCGGCGGTTCAACTCCCGCACTGAGAAGGTCACCAGGTCGTAGTCATTGATGACGGTGTCCTGGGAGTCCATCAGCTCCTGTTTCACCTGAGGAATGGAAAATGAACAACAAATCAGTGTTGTAACAGCTTGAGTTGCATCAGTTTGAGTCCTAAGTTGAGTATGAGATGAATTAAAGGAAGGAGTCACGTCACAAAAACAAGGCACACTGGAACAAATCCCAGAAAAGCAAATGAAGCCGATATATTAATTGATATGCATCACCAGGATTGTTAGAAAATTACTTTCATATTTATCCGACACCTGTTGAAGGGGTCCACTGCACATTTGAAGACGTGAAATTTCTTCCCATTAATTACAAAAAAACAAAAAAAAACAACAACCAAAAAACAGTTACCTTGACAACATTGGTAGGTCCTGCTTTCCTCACCATGTTGACTTCCACCTAATTTCACACCAGATATGCTGAATGAAACACACGTACAGAGCCATCAAATCAACGCCATTAATTTGGGGTACATGAAAGTCAGTTCTTTATCTTGATTCAAAGGTGAAATAAAAATCACTTCGAAATGTTTGTACACATACATATATGTAGGCGATTGGTGCCTATAGGCGTCGCCAGGATTTTTTCTAGAGGGGGCAAAGCACTCACCAGAAAGCAGCAAAGGGAGAAATCACTGGCAGTGGAAAAATCGAAAGGGGAGGGGGGTGCTGGACATCACTCGACGCTTTGTTCAAATTAACAATAATATGACTTCGCACCTCGTCTTCTTTTCTATTTTTTAAATTTTTTTCCTCTTAAAAAAAGATTTCTGGGGGGAGTTCCCCCCCCTCGCGATGCCCATGTTGGTGCCCCAGGGGTGGAGGGAATTTATCCACTTCTGAAATGTGTGCGGTGAAAAATCTTTCTTCGAGTGTAACTGCAAGGAAAGATTTTACTTTAATACACCCCCCCCCCCCACCAAAATGGGTCAGGAACAGGGTGTGGCACAATCAGTTATTTCAAGATTGTTGTCAGCAAAATCCTTGAAAATGAGAAAGAAATTAACTTGCATGTGAACACTGTCTTTGATAACCATAAGTGTACGGTACACTGTCGATGTCCCAGGGACATAAACACACAGTAGGCCTAGGGTAGACGTCCCAAATTTTGACACATCCCAAAATTCGACACCCCTATATAAATAGTGAACTAGCCTGCCAACGCGGTCACGTGACTGACTACCCGTGTTGCTATCAGGTGACACGATGAACTCCCGCCCTTGGGTTTCAACCACAAATAACTTTATTTTAAAAATTGAGTTGGTGAACTATTTGTTTCAAGTTTTTAGGATTCCTCGTAAGATGGGGTTTAAGATGAAAGTGATAATTTCTAGCTATTGTTTAATGTTAAAGTGGTTAAAATGGAAGTTATTTCTGACGATGGTGATGGTTTGTGCCGCTGTTAGCGGAAGATCATTTGTACAAAGTGGTGGTGTGTAGTGTTATGGGGGATGACGAAATTACGCGCAGGGGTCAGAAAGTGACCCGAATTTAACATGCAATGAATATTGTATGCATGGAATGACATAAATGATGTTTAGAAAAATTTACTTTAAACTTTGTTATTTTTAAAAGTTTTGAAAAGTGTTCATAAATGTCAGATGAACCACTATTTGCAAATAAATTTTTAAGTTCACTAACTTCAATTAGCGCCTTATACCTGCTTGTTTGCTGCATTTTATTTTTTTAAAGAAAATTGCGATTATGAAATACCGAACTTACGCACAGGGTGCCAAATTTCCGGCAACATGCGCTATGCTAGCGCAGTATGACCCCCTTCGCATTGCAGAGGGAGTCCAGAATATGAAGCTACTGGAAATAGCCGAAAAATATTTGAAACAAAATTACAATATTTTTACCTCACTGTAGACACTAATTTCACGCCCATATACTCTTTGTGTCCTTATCTATCTGTCCATGAGGTTCAAGAATTCCTTATGCTTCGCTGGCCGACATTTTTCAGGAAAATAAACTTAAAAGCAACGTTAAACTTGTAGACTCTTTTCATCAGTTTTATACCGAGTACAATGTATGTACGTACGTTGTACGTATGTATACGTATGTGTACTCTCCGCGAGCGTGCACGCACAATGCGCGCGTGCACGCACAATGCGCACGCGCGATTTGCCTAGTAACCGCCCCCCTTACGTGCAGGCGTAACTTGTGGGCGTTGCAACTTGCGCTACCATTGTAAGGTGACACTTAACTCACAGACCAAAATATGGAGGGTGGGGGGGCAAAAAGAAGAATGTATGTGACGCCAGCGAAGACCGGCGACTCGGCTCCCAAAACATCGATTACGTCGTCCATAATAACCATTTGTTCTTATTATTGCCTGTAGCCCAAAACAGATATGGAACTTTAAAAGTATCTGTAGACTACACAGTAAACAGAAAAGAGTTCAAGACTACCGCGCAGCCAGCCCAAACGGTAGTGCGCATGCGAGTGGTTGCCAGGCAAATCGCAGAATTTCGGAGGTCGTGCCCCGTGTACGTGTGAAACTGATGAAAAGAGTCTACAAATTAAAGTTTAACGTTGCTTTTGACAATGTTTTGAGTTAATATTTTCCTGAAAAAAGTCGGCCAGCATAGTATATGGAATTCTTGAACCTACCGGACTTGAAAAAGGACACACAGAGTATGTGTGGGCATGAAATTTGCTTCTACAACGAGGTAAAACATGAAAAAAATCCTGTTAAAGTTTTGAGTAAATTAGTACTGCAAAATCTCGCCTCTCGCATCCTGGACGCTATGCCTATGTGTCGACGGGAGTTCCGGGTAAATCGATACTGCATATGTCGAAAAATAATAATCGACTCTATTGGTGTCGAAATTCGGGACATCTACCCTACACACAAACTTTCTTCCCCGTTACATTGCCCTACAAACCTACATTTGCTACAAATCATACAAATTTAAACACGAATGGATGGTTAATTTGTCAGACTTTTCTGTTTCTAACCATTTTTGGTGGGGGTATCGACGTAAAATCTTATAGATAGCTGTACAAGGCTACAAGCACAATATAGAGCAAGGACTTGCTCTATATTATTAGGCCTAAACGTTTCAGTTATCACGTCTGTCATGTCTGTCACTTCCGTTCTTCCTCCATGGTCCAACCACAATGTCAACAAAAAAATATACGTGTAACGTTTAGGCCTAACGTTTTGCGCCTATCCTCGATCCGTGATGACCACCTGAACCATCTTTTTACCTGATTGTTAACTTTTGCGTCTCTATTTCCGCAAGTTTATTCGATGTCCCCTGGAACTATTGTAGTCCTAAGTTCCAATTCTCTTGGTTGCGATTTCACTGTTTCACAACTGTTTTAAAGCGCAAATTCATCCGTGAACTTGGCCGAATTTTCCAGTAAAGACCGACAGCGGAAAACTCGGCGATTCCTGTGTGCAATCTCGATCTCAAGATGCACGCTCCCGATTCGTAAGAAACGCGTCCGTGCTACCCGATAGGTGTTCCAAACGAGTAATCCGGGGGCAATTACAGATTGCTGTGAGTTTAGCACCAGGGGATGAGGATGGATAACCTCTGGTACCTGACTAATGCGTAAGTTGTGAATTAAAAGGCTCTTGGTACCATGCGGTTATTTTAGAAGCAAATCGCTGCGGCCACTCCTTGGGATTTTTCCCAAGATCTTGGGAATTTTGGTGGGAAAAAATATGGATTGCACATGCGCAAAGTGCTTCTTCCGGTGCTTGGGAAATTCTAGGAAATTTTACTGGATGGACTTTCAAAGTTGATGAGGGGCCATGCTGAAGTTTAAACTTTAATCATTCCTTTTACCGCATCAAGGGAGCGGCGTATGCGAAGTTCTGCGGCCGGAAAAATTGTAGATTTATTGCTTATTATGTTTTTGTCACAGTGAGATGATGACAAAGCCCTATTTGTGTTGATAACAGATTTTATATCCGGATCGTGGAAATGAGTCATCATAGAAATTGCTGATAACAAATTCTAGTCATTTTGACCATGACCTACTTTAGGTTTTTGTATGGGCCTAACATTTAACAACAATGTTAGTAACATTGTTTGTAACAATCTTGATATGATTGATGGACACAGTCTACAGTACAATTTGATGACACAGTCTACAATGACACACAGCACGCCGAGTGACCTCCATGAATAACCATGCATATATATCTCATCTGCTGTTTATGTTGTGTATGGAGTCAAAATTTGTTATGAAGTTTGTGACTCTGTAGCTAAAAAAAGTTCCAATAAACCTTTTTGACGTTGCTTTGGATGACCAACAAAACCATGTAATGTAATACACACAAACCTATCACAGTGAACCAGTCCAAATATTAATTGCTTTTATACTATGTGTCATGATTTGAGAGATCTACTCTTCACATATTTTTCTTCGCAGTGGCTATCATAAAATGCAGCCGTAACACGACTTTCAAATGCTATTGTTACGGCATGGTAAAAAACACAATGTGAACGTATATCCGATTTACAACTGCCCATCCTGCCAGAGCACTTCAGTAGCTCGATTGGGGACCCTGGATGGGATTTTTCTTTAAAAAAAAAAAGATTTCTCAAGTCTTACGTTTTTAATCAGATATATTTTTCTTCCCTTTGATTTCAGTGGTTTTGGAGAATTGTTTTTTAAAAGGGAAATAAAGTCCGAGAACCATTTGGTTGATAGTCAGTGGTTCCAACAGCAAACATCTTGAAGTTGAATACCATTACGTCGGGGAACTAGGCAGTTCCGTAATGACGGCTGCCGTAACAATAGCCACTGCGATTTTTTGTTGTTGTATGGAACATGGAAAATAATAACCAGATCAATCAATTTTTTTGTTGGATGTGTGGCTACAGCAGTGGGAGTAGCCAGGCCACACCCAGGCTTTTTGTACGGAATTCTTTTTTTTACTTTGCTTAAATTGCTGAAAAAAAAAAATCCTCCAAGTGTGTTTGCAAGTCATCATATGGAATGCAGAACACAGAAACCAACAGGTTTCATGGAGCAATATTACCGTTTTGTATTATGTATCCTAAATCGTTACACTAATGTATTAATGCATCCTATCTAGCCGTTGTAAACAAATTCAGACTTGACTTAAAAAAAAAATGTTTTAACCGTATTTTTGTCTTTGAAATTTACTGTTTGTTTTACTCTGTTAAAGAAACATATATTTTACTGGCAAATAGGATTTACCCCTAACCTGGGCTTAACCATGTTGATTTTCTAAATCTACTGAAATCATAAACATGTACTTACTTTATATAGGATACTTATTAAATTGGATTCACTGTCAACACAAAATAGCCCTCGTTGCTTTTAAAATGAATTTTTAAATAATCTCAACCCTAGGGCCAGAAGGGGGAACCTTAGGTTACAAAAAGATTCTATTTAAATCTTGTGTATCCAGTATCCAATGAAACCACATTTCATTGTTTTTCATTTCACCTGAGCGAAACCACCTTAAGGTAAATTATCTTGGATACATGGGCAGTAGGACTGTTATATAATGGTCAAACAAACCACAAGGGAGAGTAGCTAGGTAAATTGAATGAATTTTCAAAGTGAACAAAGAAAACTGGCAGGAGCGGGATTCGAACCTGCGACCTCCGGAATACCATACCAGTGCTCTACCAACTGAGCTATCTTGCCCTATGTTGGCGGTCTCCTAAGTCATGAACCCATAATGCCGTGTGGCCAGGGATCACGCCCCAACTACATGTAGCTCAGTTGGTCGAGCACTGGTATGGTATTCCAAGGTCGCAGGTTCAAATCTCACTCCAGCCAATTTTCTTTGTTTACTTTGAAAATTGAAACAACATGAATAGAATTGTTTGTAATCCCAAGGTCCCTCTTTCATTATTTCAAACTGTATGTTAACCCGAAATCCCCTTCCTTTATTTTACAGGATAGCTCTGAGCTGAATAATACCACAGAGCTATGTCACTCTTCAGAGAATTCAACCAAATGGTCAGCAATGTCCTAAGTATCATCCCCAGCACTGATGCCTACGCCCGCACCGTCCGCAAAGTAGACCGCCCGGCCCAGAAGTACCAAGGCTGGCCGGTCGTTGCCAGCCTGGACCGCATGCAACTGCTTCATGACATCAGGGGGAAAACGTATGAATGCATCCTGAACTTAAATCCAACTGGCATGGCATCTTTCAGGTCAGTTTTGGCGAGAATGCACAACACAGGAAAAATGGAACGGGGGATGGCATTTGTGTAGCCAGACTCCACAAAATATTTCTCTATATCTGTTTTTTGTATGTATCCTGTTATATTAATTTTTGTGTCCAAGTCAATTTATGCATAGAGACCTCCGCGGTTTTTTGTTGGGCTTTATTTATTTGTTAGAGATGCATGTATACTGTTCAAGCTCGTTTTGAATTTTAATAATAGTAAATTTAGTAATAATAATCTGATACAGTGCCAAATCTATCAAAATGACACTCGAGGCACTTTTACGATCATTAAAAAATTTACCAAAAACCTTCAATCCATTAAAAAAACAAAATGTTTACAAAAATAATACAAGCATTTTACATTAAAAATTATATTCGTATATTAACATTACAGCATTTAAGAATCATAAGAGGTGAAACGTTTTTAACATTTATAAGAGATACAAGTTTTTACAGATATAAATAACACAAACAAGTGACGGGTCCTGAAAAATAATTTTGCTTTTTAAATTGGTATTTTTCTAGCAATATAGAAGTTATTCACTTTTAAATGAGACATTGAGTGGAAAAATCTGCCCACTTTACGAATGAAATAATAACAGTTCATTCAGTTCCTCCAGGGCAGATCTCGTCCTAGCGGCATTAGAGAATAACCTTTTTAGGAGAGGTGTAGATGCCCATTATTTAGGAGTTTTGTTTAAAAGCCTGCAATTTATTTGTTGATTTTATTTTAAGAAAGAGCTTGTTTAGATCTTTTTAATGGTGGTATCAAATTTATGTGTCACCATTATAATATTTTGAGAAAGCATCTATCAGAACTTTCCCTGTACAGTTGTGTGTATGGAGTGCCATTTGTTCATTTAACAAACAATGTTTGATAAATTGGGCCAGAAGAGAAAACAGCCATAATTAACTTTGCTATTTTAGCAGTCATGACTTTCATTTTGACACCATTGTTCCATGCTTTTTCATGGAACAAACTTTACACACATTTTTCTTTTCAATCAGCACTCGAGGGTGAAATTTGTGGTTGAAAATACAACCATTCAGCAAGCAGTCGGCTGCTTTTTCTGCTGGAGTTGTTCACGCTTGACTGAACAAAGAATGTGGTACTGGGGGAAGATAAGCCAATAAACAATGTACGTAGTAATTATAATGAAACAGTTAACACTTTCCCAAAATATTAATCTGCAGCAGTACTTGTCTTACGTGGCACACTTTAAACTCTGCTACATGCAGTTGTAGATATGGCAATCATCGTTGTTTTGAAGTTCAATATTGGGATTTTTGCCCTTCACCGACGTATTTCATAAACACTGTATACTCATAAACACTGAGTGTACAGTGTTTATGAAATATATACCCAATATTGAATTTACATCATCCCCACGCAAATTCCATCTTATGAATAATTGTTGAAGTTGTCGGAGGTAAAATGGAGATGTGTGATCAAAAGCAAAAGTTCCTGTTTGACTTCCCAGCCTGTTTAGACTGACCGCTTGTGACCCAACCATCGCTGAGTTCAGCAAACTTCACCAGACACTCTATCCCTTCTGTCAGGGTAGCACCGATGACCTGGATGCTGGAACTTTACAGAAACTGATCAACAGTACTCGGTCCAATCCTACCTGGTCCATTGCACACCATGCCGTGGCCGCCAAGTTTGAGAAATGCTTAGCAACGCCAGAAATCAGACAGTGAGTCTAATTTTGAACAAGAAATACAGGTTTCAGTAAAATGTCTGATATTTTTAATGATTTTTTCTGAAAAAGAGTACAGTAGAGTTTCCCTAACACCGCTATTCCAAACATTTTGCTTTAACCCTAACCCCTTGGGTAACTTTACTAGAAAGTATCCTGAATCCGCCAAAGTACTTTTGATAAGAGCGAAAATCAGAAAGGGATTACGGTACATGCTTCTACGCAGTAAATTTTCTAGTTTGGACTTGGAGGTTGCAAAATGTATGTTCCGTAATTTTCGGAATATAGGCCCCGGCTTAATTATACGTTGATTCTCACGCTGAAATATTTCCCTGCAGCTTATACTCCGGGTGGCTTATACGGCAACATTTGAAGAATAAAATCAGTCACAGAAGCCGCGCCTCAGCCCGGGCCACGCGTGCAGGCGGCGCTCCGGTGCAGGCGGCGCTCCGGTGCAGGCGGCGCTCCGGTGCAGGCGGCGCTCCGGTGCAGGCGGCGCTCCGGTGCAGGCGGCGCTCCGGTGCAGGCGGCGCTCCGGTGCAGGCGGCGCTCCGGTGCAGGCGGCGCTCCGGTGCAGGTGGCGCTCCGTGCAGGCAGCGCTCCGGTGCAGGCGGCGCTCCGGTGCAGGCGGCGCTCCGGTGCAGGCGGCGCTCCGGTGCAGGCGGCGCTCCGGTGCAGGCGGCGCTCCGGTGCAGGCGGCGCTCCGGTGCAGGCGGCGCTCCGGTGCAGGCGGCGCTCCGGTGCAGGCGGCGCTCCGGTGCAGGCGGCGCTCCGGTGCAGGCGGCGCTCCGGTGCAGGCGGCGCTCCGGGCCAGGCAGTCATGTTTTCGTTGGTTGCCGTTTACGTTCGCTATATCTACTCACGTGTTGGAAATAAAGGAAACCAGTCCAGAGAGACCGAATAGACTTGCACAACCCAAGTGCACACCCGAATTACATATCTTTTTACGAAGGTGATTATAATTGATTTCTGAACAAACTGCTCTTCCTTTTTTTGTGTGTGAATTCCCCAAACACCAACAGACACATCAACAGTCAGACATGTGATGGCATGACAACGCCCGTTCACTTAGCCGTCAAGTGGAATAATGCCAGTATGGTACGAGCCCTTATTCTCAGTGGAGCCAAGCTGAATGTTGCTGATGCAGAGGGGGAGAATACGTTTCACTACGCCGCAAGATTGCTGGGTGATACATCACCAATACTGCAGGTATTTATACAGGCAGGCATCTAGACTGAAATGGGCAGTGTAATTTAATCCTAACCCCCTTCAATGTTCTTTTTTTAGCAGTACAGTGGAACACCTATAACGAACATCGCGGGATCCACAGATTTTGTTCGGTATAGCGATCGTTCGGTATAGCGATTTTAAGCTGCATGGTGTCCGTTCTTTTAAATAGTGCCCTCTTGCGTCGCATTTGAAGTGCGCCCTCTTTTGATTGTAATTGAACATGTGCCGGTCATTGAATTTTCATACTTTCTAAGCTTACCGAATTCTAAAGCAACAGTGGGCTTTTCCCTTCTATTCCTTGGGGAAATAATAGCCACCTGCCACTCTTCGACATAAAGCTGCGGCCGTTTGGGAATTACAAACAGCCCAAATACCCAGTACATTTTAAAAATCCGTTGCCGTTTTTGGGTAAGTTTTGTACACAAAATTTGGGAGCCAAGGATGGTGTTCGGTATAGTCGAATGTTCGGTATAGCAGTGTTCGTTATAGCAGCGTTCCACTGTACTTTGTCGGTTTCGACGTGCCGGGATCCTTAAGTCCTCGATCCTGAGGAGGGGTAGTCATACGTCTACGGTCCCTGACCTGGCCTCCTCGTGTACAGACCACGTTCCGGAAAGCGTCGCCACAGACGATTGATGGCATTTGCGGACACACTCAGTCGTACTTTCCCAATACGTGCGAGGACAATGCTTTGTGTTTCCTATTGTTCCTTTAATGTAACCCAACCCCATAGACTAAGCACATATTTTTTACCGTTTGTGACAATTTCAGCTATTGGCGGAAGACACCAGAGACATCAATAGATACAACATACGAGGTTTTACAGCCCTTCAGATAGCCTGTCAGCAGGGTAACTTAGACACTGTGGCTGGCCTTGTTGCCCTAGGAGCGTGTGTTAATGTAATGGACTCCATTGGCCATCCGATACACTATGCCTTCAAGTATCAACATCTCAGGTCAGTTAGAATTTTAGGCTGTGCATGGTTGATTTAGACACATGCAGGAGAAAGGTTTGCACTAACGCTGTATTTTTAAAGTGAACAAAGAGAGTGGGATTTGAACCTGCGACCTTCAGAATACCGTACCGGTGCTCTACCAACTGAGCTATCTTGCCCTATGTTGGCAGTCTCCCAAATTGTCAGTATCTTTGTTCGGGTGGGGATGTGGTAGGGGGTACTGACAATTTGGGAGACCGCCAACATAGGGCAAGATAGCTCAGTTGGTGGAGCACCTGTACGGTATTCCGGAGGTTGCAGGTTCAAATCCCAGTCCTGCCAGTTTTCTTTGTTCAATTTGAAAATTCTTTTAGATTATCTGGTCAGTTTCCCTTGTGGTTTATTTGACAAAATTTTTTTTTTTTGTCATTGTATGTGTATGCTTTAAGAAGAACTGTTGGTACCAGCTCTGACTGTAAGATGGAGGTTTGTTTGAAGTTGCTAACTTGGTTTTTGAAGAGCTCTAGAAAACAATAACCGAAGAGTTTCGGCCATGTATGTTAGAATGTCTGAAGCATGTTTATAATCTATTTTATGTACTTGTGTAAACATTGAAAAGATGTCAAATGGAGGTTCAAACAAATTTGCTCCTGGCTTGGTCAGTGACAAGTTCTTTATAGAGCATGGGCAAGTAAGGTTTTAGGTTTAATGCATGCTGGTAGCTAAAAGAAAAATGTCGATGACATGTAAATAATATTTGTGTTGATTTGTGATTTGGATACATGGAGCTTGTACTTGAACAGGTGTAAGCTAGGGTGAAATGTGCCAGTATTCTATTTGATTTGTTGGTATTACCGTTAACAACTTGGTATTCGATATTACTGCTGTACCGGTTGATTTTACATTGATTGAAAATAACCACACGTACTGTTGCACAAAGCCCTGCGAACAGCCTGTTTCAGCAGCTTTGCATTTTCTTTTCTGTGCTCGGACAAGTCGACCATCGACCAACTCAACTTGTGACAACTTGACCGTTGAGACAACTGGACAGTTAACGTTAAGACAAGTCATCATTTGGTACCCTCCGTGCTGTGCAATGCCATGCCATGTGCGCACCAAATTGCAACTGGCATGGGTTCCTTTGGCTACTGACCTGGAACATGCACGTACATTTTTGTAGCTCACCACCACAAGGAGTCACCCGTGACGCTTTACCCTGTGAAATGCCGCTGCTACATTGCATGGCACACACATGATGAAAATGATGCATACATCGTGATCGATGGTCGAGTTGTCTTCACAGTCGAAGTTAACTTGTCTCAACAGCCACTAGGCAAACAGTCGAGTTGTCTCGTGGTCGAGTTGTCTCAATCAAGTTGGTCAATGGTCAAGTTGTCTGACATCCTCCTTTTCAGGGCAGCTGAAGCCATCCTACAGGCACCTGACATGCAGCTGAACACAAGCTTGTGTGTCAAGTATGGAGGCACTGGACTGCATTACGCCAAATCACCAGCGTTCATCAAGCTGGTGACCAAACCGTGTAAAAAATGTGACATGAACGCGGTGAGCAAGACTGGCCACACACCATTGCACGTCATGATTCAACGGCAGAGGCTAGAGTGTGTATTGACGATGCTGTGTGCTGGAGCAGACATCAACATCAGGCTGCCAGGTGGAGAGACGCCATTGCATGAAGCTGTCAAGGTTGGTTTGAGTAGATGTTTGTGGGGTGCAGTGGGTGGGGTGCAGTGGGTGGGGTGCAGTGCAGTGGGTGGGGTGCAGTGGGTGGGGTGCAGTGGGTGGGGTGCAGTGGGTGGGGTGCAGTGGGTGGGGTGCAGTGGGTGGGGTGCAGTGGGTGGGGTGCAGTGCAGTGGGGTGCAGTGGGTGGGGTGCAGTGGGTGGGGTGCAGTGCAGTGGGTGGGGTGCAGTGCAGTGGGTGGGGTGCAGTGGGTGGGGTGCAGTGCAGTGGGTGGGGTGCAGTGCAGTGGGTGGGGTGCAGTGCAGTGGGTGGGGTGCAGTGCAGTGGGGTGCAGTGGGTGGGGTGCAGTGGGTGGGGTGCAGTGCAGTGGGTGGGGTGCAGTGGGTGGGGTGCAGTGGGTGGGGTGCAGTGGGTGGGGTGCAGTGCGGTGGGGTGCAGTGCGGTGGGGTGCAGTGGGTGGGGTGCAGTGCAGTGGGTGGGGTGCAGTGCAGTGGGTGGGGTGCAGTGCAGTGGGTGGGGTGCAGTGCAGTGGGGTGCAGTGGGTGGGGTGCAGTGGGTGGGGTGCAGTGCAGTGGGTGGGGTGCAGTGGGTGGGGTGCAGTGGGTGGGGTGCAGTGGGTGGGGTGCAGTGCGGTGGGGTGCAGTGCGGTGGGGTGCAGTGGGTGGGGTGCAGTGCAGTGGGTGGGGTGCAGTGCAGTGGGTGGGGTGCAGTGGGTGGGGTGCAGTGCAGTGGGGTGCAGTGGGTGGGGTGCAGTGCAGTGGGTGGGGTGCAGTGCAGTGGGTGGGGTGCAGTGCAGTGGGTGGGGTGCAGTGCAGTGGGGTGCAGTGGGTGGGGTGCAGTGCAGTGGGTGGGGTGCAGTGCAGTGGGGTGCAGTGGGTGGGGTGCAGTGGGTGGGGTGTAGATTAGGATCAGTGAATGAAAAATTGCAAGTGAGTGTTTTAACGTGGATACAGGTAATAAGCAGTTGGAAAGGTGAAGCAGTTAAGGTTCTTGGTAGTGGTGTAGTTAAGATAAAGGTAAGGTGTGGTAGGTGAGATGCAGGAGGTAAAGTGCAACACAGTACATCAGATACAGTACATAAATTGCAGTTGAGGTGCAGTTGGTAAGGTGCAGCCGATAATGTGCAGTTGGTAAGGTGCAATAGGTGAAGTGCAGCAAGTGAGGTGCATAAGATGAGACAACTGCAGCAGGTGAGGTTTCATAAAAGGTGTAGTTAGTGAAGAGTAGTAGGTAAGGTGCAGTATGTGAAGTAGTGCAGGTGAAGTGCAGTGAGTTGCAATGCATGAGGTTCATCAGTAAGTGAGGTGTAGAAAAAGCCACGGTAGGTGAGGTACAGTAAATAAAATGTATAGGATCTAGGTGTCCAGTTCAATTAAATACTGATTTTTTTTTTAACTGTTGATAACAGGACAAGAGGCTGAATTAAAAGTAGTTTTACATGTATGTCGCTTATAAAAGACCAATTTAAATACCATAAACGAAAATCTTTTTATGAGAAAATAACTTCTTTAGCTCAGAGAGAAATATCGCAAATAGCCTCCTGCTAACTCCATTGAATGATTAAAAAAAAATCATACTTGTATTGGAGATATTGATGTACATTTTAATTTTTAAACATGTGGCTCTTTTAAATGTGGTTTGTTAATGAAGAGGACACATATCATTGTTCACTGTCATTATTTCCTAGAAGAGCAACCTCGACATGGTGTATGCAATGATTGTGTTCGGAGCCGACGTCAATGCTCTCAACGGCAAGGGCGAATCACCACGCCACGTAGCCGCCACCCAGCCAATGTCTTCCTTTGGAGGGCTGGTGGGGTTATCCAACAACATCCTGAGTGCGCTTCACCTGGTGGGGGCACAGCGGTGCCTAGCGGGCATGAAGGGGTGCAGCGCAGGATGCAAGGCGGACGGCACGTACGACGGGAACCCACCAACGTCTATTGAAGTCACCCAGTCGGAAAGCAATAAAGGTGCGTGATGTGTTTCATCCTCAGATTAAATGCAAAATAACGCAAAAAAGCACTCCGCTGACGGAGATGTTTCGTGCTTCAAACTAAAACCGGTTCACAGAGTCTTAAAATTATATCTGAATTTGTTTTACCTAATTTAAAAACAAATGCCTTAATATTGGACATCCTTTTCACAGCTTATGAGGACTTCTTACACGTGTGCATTGGTACGATGGCCAGCAAGTATACCTTTGCTACGGCAGGTGATGAGGTCGACAGCGGCGCATCCCCCAGATGCTGTGATAACATTCTGAGCTTGGACGGAGGCGGAATCAGGGGGCTTATACTGACGCAAATATTATTGGTGAGCCGGACAGTCCTGTACGCAAGCAGGACTTAGTTACTTTGTTATAAATGCTAGGGCCCAGATGTCTTGATTCTTGCAGAATCTTTCTTAACCCATCGATACCGACAACAGCCATGGCTGCGGTTTGAAAAAGACCATGTGGCTGGTTGTCGTCTATATGCGCATTCCTGCACATACTCAATCCATTGTTTGCTTTACGCTTGTCTGCACAAGCCCGTATTGGTAGACCAGCACCCCATTACAAAACAGCCAGCCAGAAGAGGTTAAAAGCCGTACGTTTGTCGGCTTTTGAAAATGATTCTGCTGGGGTTAAAATAACAGACCCCAATGCCAGATTAATTTTTTTCAGTACAGTTTGCTGACTTTTGATAACCGTGTTTTGGATTTTATTTGTACCAGGCCATCGAGAAAGCTGCTGGCAGACCCATTGCTGATATGTTTGACTGGATTGCAGGCACGAGTACTGGGGGAATACTGGCACTGGCTCTAGCAGTTGGTAGGTCAATTCATCACTTATAAGAAAAAGAATGCTGCATGTCTCAGTGACGCGTACTTGAATACTGAGTCAATACAATTTGGCTGACTTTGAGAGTTTGACCTGACCTCTGTCAGCTCCCCATCAACCAAACTATTCAGCCATGTAGACCCTTTTTCACCCACATGGCCACATAGCTGATCCGCTAACTTGAGATTTTCCACAAAGATGTTTATCCTGTGTATCTAATGACAAAAACTTCAAGCAGTTTTATTCTACCGTTTTTAAATTCTGAAATATATAAATAAAAATTTTATTTGCAATTTAAATGCTTGATTCTTATATTTCACTGGTTTTTTAAAAAGTTATCTTGCCGTTTTAATAATTATTTACAGTGATTTAAACCAAAATGTCACAGTGATGACATGGCTACCTACCGTCTGTTAATTACTTGGTCTATTTGTATTATAATTATTTGTATTATAACATTTCAGGTTATTCCGTGAAGGAGGCACGTAGTCTCTACTTTGAACTGAAGAACGACGTGTTTGTCGGTTCTCGTCCCTACGCCTCAGAGCTCCTAGAGGAGTACTTCAAGCACGTGTTTGGTGAACATACCAAGATGGATTCCATCACCAGACATAAGTATGGATATGCTTGATAGGTCATATTTTGACTGACTGAGGGCGCACTAACAATTCAATTTCCGGATTACAAAGTGTAGTACATGGCCTTTTATTGAAATAACTTTACATACGTGTAGTACTACTTCAGTTTAAAGTTAGTGTGCATGATTGGTCATTGTTGCAATTTTCAGAAATGGGCGGATTTGGGGGTTAGTATTTTATAGGAAATACCATTTCACTGACCTGTTCAAAGTTTTGCGTTCTTAGATATGGAAAAAAAAACAAGAGAAAAACGGCATTCGTTTTCAACCATGGGGCAGATGATAGCCTTTAGTCAAGGTGCGCGTGGCTACCTGGACGCGTGACGCGCCCCGAATATGCCAGGAACGGGGCGCGCCACTCGTCCGGGCCACGTGCGCCTTGACTAAAGGCTACAGGGCAGTTTTCCAATGATTGCCGGCCGGCAATCTTTGGGAAAATTATGTAAATTTCCACTTTTCTTGACAGCGACAGCACACCTAGTGCCATCATTTCACAGGATGATTGAGACTACTATTAACTTAAGTCTAGTAAGGTATTTCGTAATAATTCAGAAAGAAAAAATTTGAGGATTACCAATTGTGTACACTACATATAAAACAAAAAATTACTTGGTAGAACGTATTACATAAAAAAAAAAAAAATTACAACTGAAGTTCTGATGTACTCTTCTGCAAGCCTAATTCAATTGGAGAGCGCCCTCAATTGTAAAAAAAAATATAGACTATTTGTCAGTGGCACACGGGGCAGGAGCTTGGTGGACCTTAGAAGAAATTGTCCCTGTGTGCAACGATAAGCAGTGACAATAAATGTATGGTTAAAATGACAACATAGGAATACTGCTACACAAAGAGCCTGTTATGGCTGTTGGCCGTCGTCCGTAAACAGTCATCGGGGGCCAATTTCAGCTAGGCATCAAAGGTCTTTTCTGAGCAAAATAGATTACAGCCAAAATTACATGTGATATATACCGCTAGTGACTGGTTCTGGGCTGAATTTCGCTTAGCATTAAAACATGCTTAGCATTTTTTCTGCCAAGCAGGTCCATGAAATAGAACCCTCAAAATCTGGAGTTTTTATTTTGGTATATTTTGTCCTGGCTTGCTCAGATCTAGTAACTTTTGGTGATTTATTTTCTGTGTCTAGGGTCTTAGTGATGGCTACTCTAGGAGACCGGACTCCGCCTCCTCTGCACATCTTCCGTAACTATGAACCACCAGCCAGCTCCTCATCGGCTTGCGTCGTCTACAGTAAAGATGCCTTTGAGTCACCACCTCTGTATCATGGTAAGGAAGACATGTTCTGATTTACAAAGTAAATTTTGCACACTGGCATTTTTCTTGTCTACTGCGTCTGTGAAATCGGCTCGAATTACACACCAATGTGTGGGTTTTCAGTCCTTGCCTGAGTCTATGGGTTTTCCTTGAATATTTGTGTATGGTTATTCTTTCACTGCTAAAATCAAGTTTTTTTTTTTCTTGTCCTCGTCTTCCTAGACATTTTTTCAGGCTTGTGAGCTAATGGTGCCTTTAGATAAGTTTGAAGAATCCCTGATTTTTATTTTCAGAATACATAATTATAATCATCTGAATAAATAATTCTGACATTTCAAATTCATGTGTCGATTCTAAAATCTTCTATAAGTAGTTCGGAAAAGTCAGAATTCTAAATCCAAAAAGTTTTGAGCTCAGGAATGACTTTTGAGCTCAGGAATGACTTGATCCTTTTCTGATTGAAGACACCTGTGATTATGTCTTGTGGCTATCAACAGGGCTGCAGTGTTTTTATGACATTCGTAAATACCTTTATTGGCACTAACGATCAGCCTGAAAATATCTGGATACAGAGAAACAAATGGTTTATAGTTTAGATAGTATATAGATAGTTTAGATAGTATATAGATAGTTTAGATAGTATATAGATAGTTTAGATAGTATATAGATAGTTTAGATAGTATATAGATAGTTTAGATAGTATATAGATAGTTTAGATTTGCAGGTGTTGGCCCCTAAGAAGGGAACAGTACTGGATTTATTTTCTGCTGTTTAACTGTTTAACTTTTGTTAATTTCAGATCAGCTGATGTGGAAAGCTGCCCGGTCCAGCGGTGCAGCTCCGACCTACTTCCAGCCCATGGGGTGTTTCTTGGATGGCGGTCTGATAGCTAATAATCCTACATTGGACGCACTGACAGAACTGCAGGAATACTACATGGACAGGCATATGAAGGTAACAATCTAGTTAATGGAGTTTAACCCTAGTTAATGGAGTTTAACTAGTGCTAAGTTAAACTCCGTGGTTAACCTCTCAAATATGGACGACGGCCATAGCCACGGTTTGAAAAAGACCACCTGGCAGGTTGACATCTATAGGCACATTCCTGCATGTACTCAATCCATTCAGTGTAATGAATAGATAGAGCTTTTTCTATTACAAAGCTTACATTTACACGAAAGAAGGGCTCCAAGTGTGATAAATAGGACCACTTTATTCAGTGTGGTGCGTTTATGCTTGGCTGCACAGCCCCATTCTTGGCATACCAGCACCCCAGCCGGAGGCAAGGAGTTAAAGATTTTTAAGAAATTAAGAAAGTTATTTAGGACTTGATGATTGCCTTTCTACTCTAGGTTTTTTTACTGACAAAGCATGCTTGTTTCTCAAAGTCGCATAATCCGTAATGCCGTCTTTGAATTTCTTGCAGGGTGAACCAAAACGCGATGTGGGCGTGGTCCTCTCCGTGGGAACCGGGTGTGTTCCCATCAAACCCATGAAGAGCATGATGATCACGAAGCCCTCTGGTGTTCTGAGCATGGTCAATGCAGCCAGGGCTGCGGCCAGCCTAGGGGAAATATTCGTGGATCTGGTAAGCGTGACAAAATGGAGAAGTCTGTCAATAGGGGGGGGGGGGGGGGACATACATGTGCAAGTTTAGCTCCAGATGTGTAGGCAGGTTTCTTGTAGTTTATCTTTTTTAGTTTTGACCTTGAAATGACCTCTAACCCCATGCGTCTGGCTATTATTGATGGGGGCTGCCAAGAACAGGCTGTGCGGCCAAGTGTAAACACAAACAATAGGCACCACACTGAATAGAGTGGTCCTATTCATCACACTTGGAGGCCTCCCCGTTCGTGTGAATGGTGTAGAAATGTAAGTGTTTTCCTTATATCCGTGCCCTGGGGTTCCAGTGTACGCTGGTGTTGCACAGTCATTAACACTATAGTTCAGCCATCCTGCCCTCTGAACTGTGAGCACTCAAGCGTTTGGACTAGAGATTAATACTATTTAAACCCTTATTGTTAGGGGACTGCAAGGTAATTTGGGTATCGTTTCTATTTTGCACACAGGCCATTAACCCACATGACTCACATGTCCCTACATCTACATTGGCAAAAGGAAATGAAGAAATGCCTGTACTATTGTTTTGTATCCTATTTGTAGGTGACTGATGCCCGGGGTCGCACCTTGGACCGAGCACGCTCCTGGTGCAATATGATTGGTGCCCCATTCTATCGCTTCAGCCCCCCACTGAGTGCCGATGTCCCATTGGACGAGACCAAGGACAGTACCCTGCTCAAGATGCTGTGGGAGACGGAGGTTTACCTGTACCGGCGCAGGGACAAGATCAAACAGCTTGGGGAACTTCTCAAGTCCATCCACTAGGTCTGGTCAGCTGTGTCCAATTTTTAGAGCATGTTTATTTGCATGGCAGAGTTTTATGCTTGGTACCTCCAGGTAAATGTTTGGCCTAATAGCATGAACATGATGAATGTACATATTTGAAGTCTTACTATTCAGGGTGAGTAAAAATAGTATAAGAAAGTTCAATCCCAAATAGATCCGCATTTGAATAGGGACGATGGCCATAGCCGCGGTTTGAAAGACCACCTGGCCGGTTGATGTATGTAGGCGCATTCCTGCACATACTCGAACCATTCATGTTTCAACTATATTGTTCTTGAGTGGGAGTGTAATGAATAGATGGAGCTTTTTCAAACAAAGCTTTCATTCACATGAAAGGGGGGCTCCAAGTGCAATGAATAGGACCACTCTATTCAGTGTGGTGCCTATTATTTGCATTTACACTTGGCTGCACAGCCCGTTCTTGGCATACCCATCAATAATAGCCAGATGCATGGAGTTAAAATAATATTGCAAAATTCTTATCATATCGACTGAGACCTCTTTAACCAGTTCGCGTCGGGGGGCGTGTATACACGCAGTGAGATCCCGCAACAGAGCGCGGAGGACTCGTAGACGAGTTTATGATTTTTTGTTTGTTCTCGCGGTTGCCGTGGTGACGCGTTGTGTGTGGGCAGTTCAGGAGCGGGTGACGTACATTCGCGCTGTGCCGGGACAGCCCACGCATCGGGTGACTTGTGTACACGCTTCAACGGTTCTCCGCACATGCCGGGGACCGTGTACACGCGTCATAGAAATTTCGTCATGGAAATTTCCGTGAAGCGGGTCGCGATGGGGCCAGTGCTGCGCTTTTCTTCACGTTCTTTGTTCCTGATGAGACTCTCTCATTTTTGTATCAAGTTTAAATTACAAGGGTGCGGTTTAAAGCAGACCTCTGCAAACAAATACAAGGCCGATTAAAATTACACTAATTTCTTTTTTTTTAATCGAAACATTTACAAAAATTACAACAATTCCTTGTTTTTAATCAAAACCAAATTTACAGAAATTACAAGAATACCGGTTACGGCCGTCCAAAAATAACAAGATAAAATAATGTTTGGAAAATTACAAGGGTGCGGTTTGAAGCAGACCTCTACAAAGATACAAGAGCTATTAAAAATTATAATTTTTTTTCAAATCAAAACCAAATTTATAGAAATTACAAGAATACCGGTTACAGACAGAGTGTTTACAAAATTACAAGGGTGTGGGCCCCGGCGGTCTACACGCGGTCCTGCAGGCGGCAGCCCACCATCAGCCCACCATCAGCGCCGTGCGGCTTTCTCTTTTTGGGCCGCGGGGCCTCAAGGTTGTCTGCGTCGTCCCGCGGGGCGGTCTTCGCCCCCGAGCTGCCGGCTGCGGCCGCAGTTTAAACCCAAAAGAGTTTGTAAATAACAAAAAGAAAGAAAAGAAAAAAAGCAATGCTGATAATGTGCAGTGTACAGATCATATGTACAAAGCGCCCACTGATTCTCAGCCACAAAAAAAATCAAGTATACGGCAAAACAGGAAAAAAAGAATAGAGGAAAAACAGAAAAAGTCAAAGAGCGTGTGTATAGACAAAGAGAGAAAAAAGAATGCATTGTTGGATCTTTTTACACTCGGCAGTCAACTCGCTTATACAATTGTTGAATGTTATTGAATCGGGCAGGATGTCTAACCAAAATAGGGTAGGGTGGTTTTTTAAACAACTGGTGTATGTTATCGCATTGAACAGGATGTCGAGTTAAAACAGGGTAGGGCGTTATCTTTACTCGCGGTATTGAATGCGCAATAAGATTTCTAATGTTATAACAAAACACCGACTTGCCGTGGGAGCGCAGACCGCCGATAAGGGTATATCATATTTCTCGCCAGAGCGTGCTGTATGTAGCGGCGTTTAGAAAAGGAACAAAAAAACAAATGGGACTGTTTCAGAATAAATTGACCTAAAATTTTGTCTCGCAGGTTTTTTTCCCAAATACGGAAGTCACGCAATTTTTGAGCTCTCCGATGGGTCGGACATCTATAGAGCGTTGATGTAATCGCGGGACGTCACCGGTTATTTTAAGCAGGCCAATGACGGCGCGGGGTGATGACGCTACGTGCCAAAAAAAGTTACAGGGAAACAATCAGGAACGCGACCACGATGACAAGGTCCCAGCGCATAAAAGGCCCTTGCATTCTCGTAGAGGTCCGTTTGAAACGTTATGGCCAGATGCACGTTGCTCAAGGCGGTATTATTTTGTGTAGAAAACAGCCCTTGTAACTCCGCGTAGACGTAGTTGTGGCCCGCCACGGCCTCTCTGTACAGGTAAATTTTTTCTTCAAAGTCCACCTCTTCGGGCTCTGCCGCGAGGGCCCCGATGCTCGAAAAGCCCCGATGATAAAAGCCCTGTCTGCGTCCCACCGGGCCGAACTCCAAGTTGTACCGGGCGTGCTTTTTTAGCATGATGCTCTGCCTGGAATTGTAGTGCAGTCTGTCGTACGGGTGAGCTCTGCTCTGCCAGCATGGCATCAGCCAATCCCTCCCCGCACAGTATGTCCGCTGCGTCTCTCAGAACCAGGACGTACCCGTCTTTACCGCCCTTTGTTGGCAAACCAAAGCGCGTCAGAACCGCAACCCCCTCGTACCTCCGCTTGATGTCTTTCAGCTCTGGGCCGTTAAATCCCCCCTCGGCTACGGCCCCGCTAAGAGCCCCGCTCACCCCGCCTGCGTGTACGGTAGACTTGCTAAACGTCACGGCATATCTCTCGTAGTCACTAACGCTGCGCCTTCTGCCTCGCCGGCCACAGCGGGTCTTGGTCTTGGTTGTCTTGGGCATCTCTGGTGACTGCTGCTCTATGTTTGCCGCTTCGAGTTCTGTCTATACCGTCCCGCTCGGGATCTTATTTATGCGCACTCGCGGAGGTCTCGAGTCGCAGTCTCCATCAAAAGAATACATCAAGAGATTAAAATTGATAAATTACACAATCTTTACAAGGCTATAAAAATACATCAAGAGATTAAAATTGAGAAATAACAAATTCTTTACAAGTCTATACAAATACATCAAGAGATTAAGAAAAATAAATATAAAAAGATTTAAAATTGAAAAATAAACAAGACCAAAAATGAGAAAGGAGATACAATCGGTCTACGCGCTATTCTCGCCTCCCGGGCCGTGTGTCTTCTTCCGCTTTGGGCGCGGTGCCTCAAAGTCTTCCATGTCGTCCCTCTCGCGGATGGTGTTCAAGTAGGCAGTCCCCACATCCAGTTATGCCCGCATGTCTCGTATCGTGGTCTCTACTACCCGTCTGCCCTCGGTAGCCGATCGGGAGCTGCTCATCCTGGCCGCCACAGCACCGGCCCTCCTGGCCACAAGCTCTGACTCTCGGCGATCCATCTCAATCTCGTTGTCTGCTTGTCCGTCTCGGGGTGCTCTCTCGCTGCCGGCGGCCCGGTAGCGTCTCACGACCCTTGGCCGGATGCGAGGCCGGCCCCCGGTAGACATTGCGGCGAACGACCTGCGCTGGATCTGTCCGGTCGGGGTGGGAGCCAGCGGGACAGCCTGGTCCGGGGAAGAGAGGGTAGCATTAAGCTGTCCCGCTGTGTTTTCCACCCTGCTCCCGGTGTCTTCTGCTGGGGCCCAGTACTACTGCGGCCCCCGGATGGGAGTCCGACAAAACGCACACTCCCGCAGCCGGACCATGCACCGACGACAGAACTCTTGCAGGCATGGAGCCCGCACGAATTCTGACCTGTCCCTCACCACCTCCCTGCATATCATGCATTCTGGATCGGGCCCGGCCGCAAAGGCCGTAATCATCTGGCCGATCATCCTGAGGTCGGCGGGGGACACCCCGTGTCCCAAGTCCGTTGTCACAGACCCGGACTCCCGTATGATGGCCCTGGCCACCACGGTGCCGGCGTCCAGGCCTGTCTCCCCGGCAAAGTCAAATTTGCGGTTTGGGTCCACGAAAGGCACTCATTACTGTTGTGACCCTGGCGCTGGTCCTCATCCACCGTGCTGCGACTTCTGCCGGCGTGGGTATGATGGTCGCAGATTGCATGTCGGCTGTAAGTGTGTTGAGCTAACTTGGTTGAGATCTCGGTAGAAAGCAGATTGCTTGCGGGTAGACTTTGGCTACTTTTTAAAACGTGGCGATTCTTCTAGATCGTGTAATCGGCTATTACAACCCCCCCCCCACCCCTGTGAGCGCACGCCTATCTTTAGCCTGCCTGCGTAACCGGCTATTAACCCCCCCACCCCCCCCCCCCCCTCTCGAGCACACGCCTATTTTTAGCTCGCCTGCGTAACCGGCTATTAAAAATCTCCCTCCCCCTTTGCCCTGTGAGCACACGCCCGCGCAACCGTCTATTAAAAAACCTTGGAAGTGGCGACCCCCCCCCCCCTTCATGTCCTACCAGTAACAGTATTTCACCGAGCGATGTTTTGTCTCTAGCTGACAACCCCAATTTGATTCCCAGCACTGGAATTGGCCATGTTTTGTTCATAGCCGATAACCCCCAGCAACCGTACCCAGCCATTGTTTTACAAACAACCTACAACATTGCACTGAGGAATGTTTCGTGTATAGCTGGTGGCCCTCGGTTGACCCACAACACTGCGCGACCCACATAAATTGTTTATCC
Source organism: Hippasteria phrygiana (assembly GCA_037893225.1). Classification (NCBI taxonomy): domain Eukaryota; kingdom Metazoa; phylum Echinodermata; class Asteroidea; order Valvatida; family Goniasteridae; genus Hippasteria; species Hippasteria phrygiana. The sequence continues at coordinate 2,231,858 of JAZGUH010000093.1, forward strand.
ACCAAAGTACCCCAATTTTTGAGCGCTTAAAATGACACACCTATTGTTATTGTACGAATTCACTATTATTCTTTTCCTAGGAGATTCTTTTCTAGAGTTGTTTGTGAACATCAAAACTCATATCAACTTGAAACCGAACACATAATTAAACAATGAACTGAAGATGTGCGAAAATGTATTGACGTCATGATGACGTCATCAGGTATCAGATTACAAGCAATTAAACATTTCTATTTTTAATCTTTAAAAATCAATAAAAAAAATCAACCGTGCAAGACCTGAACTTGATTTTCACATGAATTGATAGAATAATACTAGATCTTCCTTTTTGGTCGTGTGTGTAAAATCACGTGACCTTATAATTTGAAAGTGAAAAAAGATTTGAACTTGCTTTCAACGATGTTAGTCTTTGTCCAGGCTTAACTTTTCAAAAATGTGTGCGGTGACGTCATAAAATATTCGAGCGCCCTCTATTTACGGTTCTTCTGTTCATATCTTTTATTCTCTTATGCACACCCTTTGCGAGACGCGATTTTTTGGTAATGTTTTCTGAAATGATCCCTGTTTTGTTTTGGTCTTTTTCCTAAGCTCCACTACACGAAGCACGTTTTAGCGAACAAAATGATATACCCTTATCGGCGGTCTGCGCTCGCTCAGCAAGTCGTGCTTTTGTTATACCATTAGAAATCTTATTGCGCAGTTGAAATTGTGGGTTAAGATAACACCCTACCATGTTTTGGCTTGATATCCTGCTCATTGCAATAACATACACCACTTGCTTGAGATAACACCCTGCAATGTTTTGGCTTGACATCCTGCTCAATGCAATATACACCAGTTGCTTGAGATAACACCCTGCAATGTTTTGGCTTGACATCCTGCTCAATGCAATAATGCTCTGACTTTTTTATGTTTTTTCCTCTGTCTTGTTTTTTAAACTTATTTTGCTGTATACGCTGCGTCTCCTTAAAGGTGCATTTTTTTTTCCATAGGGTTTGTGCACTTTGGCACTTTGGTAAATCCGACCGACTTCAGACTTGGCACACACTGAGACCACCATCCACAAATGGTCCTGGAACGATGACGTCACGATGACGTCATCTTAAAGGTGCATTTTTGAGTTACGGGGAAAAACAAGCAGGATCGCGACCACGTCGACGAGGTCCAAGCGCATATAAACTCGAGCGACGCGCGCTCGGTTATGCAGTTGCGATCTGCCCACCAAACAACAACGACCGACTTCAGGCCCAACACACTTCGATACTCGGCTCGTACCACCGGCTCAGTCATGGCTCAGACCGGTGCGGTTGACGCGTTAAGGCACCGAGACCGGTGAGGTCGGCGGACGTATAAACGCGCAGTACGGCGTGTTACGGGGGTCGGTTGACGTCTAAACGCACCGTATGGCTTGTTTCGAGTGTCGGTCGACGTGTAAAGACACCGAGACCGGTGCGGTTGACGCGTGAAGGCGCCGAGACCGGTGAAGTGAAAATTGTAACCGTCGGTACGGATGACCTGAATGCGGGTGTCTTTACTTCTTGGTATCGTTGAATAAACCAACATATTTCACCTAAAAAAAGCCCAGAGATTTTACCAACGAAAAACAATTCCGCCCAGGGGTTCGTCCACGTTGAAATAATCCTGGCGTGAACTGGTTAAAATTATAGATCACCCATCCAGATCAGGTCAGTAATCAGCTTTCTGAAATGTCGGAAAATCTAAAATGTCGGAACTTAATTTGAAAGTCGCATTTTTAAGATCCAAAAGTCGGAAGAATCTCATACCTTGAGAGTTGTACATGTGGGAAAAAGAGTTATTTCTTTGCAAAGATGGTTCTTATTGGCATATCCGTCAAGTTGGACTTACTGACACAAGGATTGAAAGAATGGCAACCGGATGAGGGTGCCCTATGAAGCTATAAATAAGGCGCAGCATTATGCGTATGGTGCAGGAATTAAACAAAGTCCGACTTAAGTCTACATGGACTCTGTTTTGTAAAGCACGTCCAACCAGTGTGTGGTTCCATGTATTATGAGTAGCAATGGTTTTATATTAAACTGTTACAAGTGAAGAGCGGACCAGTTACACAATCTTGACTAGATGCTTGGATGTTGTTACACAGGTGAAAGGTATGCCACGAATCAACTACTGGTTAGCCAATGGTTGTTGATTAAACTTATTTGGCGTTGAAGGAATTTTGGGTAATGTTTTTGCCATTGTCTGTGATAAGGACAACCAGAAAATGTTTACCCATGCTTGTGCTATACAGTGGAACGCTGCTATGACGAACATCGCGGGATCCACAGATTTTGTTAGGTATATCGATCGTTCGGTCTAGCGATTTTCAGCCGCCAGCCCGCCAACATAGCATCCGTACTTTTAAATAGTGCCCAAGTGCGCCCTCTTTTTTATTGTCAAACAATCCACAAGGGAATTATAAGTTTATACGAATTATAAGTTAAAAAGTCGTATCCTCATTGATTGATCCCCACAATGTCGCTTCCCAGGTTGTATTGTAAAATTGGGTGTCCTCCCTGGCTATACGGCATTCTGGGTTTACGACTTCTGACTAGCGCCCACCCGAACAAAGATACTGACAATTTGGGAGACCGCCAACATAGGGCAAGATAGCTCAGTTGGTAGAGTGCCGGTACGGTAACCCGGAGGTCGCAGGTTCGAACCCCGCTCCTGCCACTTTTCTTTGTTCACTTTGAAAAATCTCTTTTTATTGTAATTGAACATGTGCCGGCCATTGAATCATGTAATTACATGTTCATACTTTCTAAGCTTACCAAATTCTAAAGCAACAGTTGACTTTCCCTTTTACATTGTATTCCTTGGGGAAATAATAACCGCCTGTCACTCAACGTAAAGCTGTGGCCGTTTGGGAATTACAAACAGCATAAATACCCAGTACATTTTGTAAATTCCTTGCCTTTTTTTTCAACTGCAATGTTCGGTAAGTTTTGTACACAATTTGGGAGGTATAGCGGCGTTCCACTGGATACAATTTTTTTGCTTATGTCACTTTTCTTGTATCGTGACAATGTACATGTACTAACTTTAAATTGATGCTTTTTTAGATGTTACCAAATTGATCTACCCAGTTTTGCAGGGAGATGCAGTTGAAAATGCATTCAAAATCAACTTGTGCAAAATTGTAAAGAATTTTATTACTAATGAGGCAATTTAAAAATCCATTCAAAATTACCATGTTTTTATTATTTAAGAATCTTTATTCAAATCCTTTAATACTTCAATAATAAATGAAAAACCTGTGTATAAAAAATGTTTATTGACTGGTAATAATTGAACACTAAAATTGCTCTTACAGTGAAACCTGAACAAATACGTGGAACTGGGGAATGATAAGACATTCTGGAAAATACATAATATATCAAATGAACCTATTCAAAATGAGAACTGGTATGATCAGCAAGTCATTAAACACTGCCCACTTGTGCCTCGATGAGTGTTTGATTTTTGTATTTATATTATGATTGGCTCAAATGACCATTTTAGAGAGCAGCTCAGGCCACATCTGAATTAGCGGCTCCGGTTGCCCTTGTTGCAAATTCAGTGCTCCTTAGTTGTAGCCTTGTTGCTATCTCGTGATTGGCTAGCGAGATTCTGTATACTTTACTATGGGAGCTGCAAGACTGGTTCTCGGACCTTTTCCTAATAAAGAAAATCCTCCAACTGTAATTAAAAAAAAGAAAATTGAGAATCGAATTTGGTGCACATGAAACCAACTTAAATCAGACTTGCCACCTGAGCAGCTCAACCAAATCAGCTTATTTTGTTATATTTACGAGTAGGTATTAGCCAATCACAAGATGGCATTAGAGGCTACGAGCATTGGGCAGTGCCATACTTTGGGAAATATCCCATATTAAAGGCACTACAACAACTTGACAATGGTTCAGCTTGGATTTAGTACAAAATCCTATCCTCCAACAAGAAGCCAGTTCGGTTTTTCAACTGCGCATGTGCACAGTGACATAGGTATCCCGAATGACCCGTGACCAAATGCGCACGTGTTAAATTCAATCAGAATAGGCATTTAAGTCAGCAATTTTATCCCGAATAACCTTTGATCTTTCGAGATACCGAACTGGCTTATTAATGAGGGCTCATGGGAATGTCTGAAGTATTCCAACAGCACCATTAAAGCAAAAGTAATGTTTTCAAAACAAAAACTTTTCTGAATATATTTTTTAATTAAATAGTCCGAGTACCCTGCGCTATAACAAAATAAACAATGATTCTCCAAATTGCTCCTGTGTTGTGTGAACTCGTTTACATGTTAAAATTACAAGACTGGAATGTCTCAAACACAACCGATTATTGGAAACGTTTTACCAGCTACTGCCCAAGATGAAATACTCCTAAAAGTGTTTTATTGACAAAGAAAAATGTATTTGTTATTGGTTTTCCCAGCAGATTTGGAAGCCAAATTGATGACCAATCACGCACTTTTGCACGAATTTGAATGCACGTCGAGATCAACATTCAATAAAAACATTCGATTTAAAAGTAAAAGCATGTAATTGCACATTGGAATCGTGCAATTTTAAGAATGTGCATTCAAATTAAAACTGCACACTGGAACATTTAAATTTGCTGGAGTTGCCAGCTGCAAGCAAAGGAATTCGAAAGAAGTCCATGTTATTCATTTGCTCGTTAAAATTAATGGAGTGCCTTTGTTCCAATTTAAAAGTATATGGATATAAAAACCGTTTCCCGAAGGATTATGCCACTTCTCTGATGACCGTGCATACTGTTAGATTGAAGCACTAGAAACATCAATATGGCTGACAGACCTACAGATTGCAAGTATCCTCATCAGCAGCCAAATCAATCGTGTATGGATAAAAAGTAAATTGTGAAAAATTCTACAGATATGTAAACAAAACCCAAGAGACAGAGGTCAAGAATTAAGAACATATATATATGTGTGTGTGTATATGAACACAACAAAAAAGAAAGGAAAACATCAGCTACGTTTACTGTTGCCTAGGTTATGTTGACTTTCATGCTAAATTTTCTCACATCACTTGTTTACATTTTTATTTCTTTATAGTAAAAAGACAGATAGCAGATACTTTGACAAATAAAAGGTGAAACAAATCAAAAGACTCGCAACATACTTTTGTTTGCCTGTATTTTAAATGCAAAAATTGCTAAATAGGTGCGGAAATAAAACAATTTAACAAATCTCATGCAAATAACCGTTAACCAAACTGCTAAATTGAATGAACAACACTTGAACCGAATAACATAACTTCAACTTTAGGATGCGCTAAACATGAAAATGTTAGGTATGGAAATGAATTTGAAAGCCTGATATGTAATAAACACGGGAGCGACAGCAGGGAGAAAATGCACTTTAAATTAGCCACTATCAAGATGAATTTGAATGCTATTTTTTGCGAAACTGGCCAGGAAAGCCTATACAACAGGGTGTTTCACAAAAAACGTTCCCGAGAAGAAATCAGAAATTTTACCAAAATGATTGAATCTGTGGATTTTAGCTGAAGTCCTCTTTGGTGGGATAATCTCTGGTGTACAGTAAAATAAAGTTCATTGAAAGACAGTCATGCTTGACTGAGCAGGGACCAGTTAAACAAAACAGCTCAAAAGTGCACTTGCACCAGGTTTGGGCAGTGTTGTACATGTACACCCATGTAGCCTATAGTCTGGGTTTTATGTTGAATGTTGTTCTGTAAGATACATGTAGTACCCATTGACCCTCTCACATTGTGTTGTGACATAAAGAGAGTAGGTCTGCCGTCAGTAAGCATTTCATCTTCATCCGTACATGTCGGCTATGCCTCAATTTACCATTGAGCAACGAACGTTTATGGTAACTTCATACTTAAGGTCACGGAGTTACAATGTTGTGGGAGACGAATTCCATGAACGTTTCCCAGATAGTGAACCCCCAAAACACCACCACGTGACTCCGCCATATGATAGAACTCGAATGTGATAATCTCAGAACCAATCCTGACGAGCTGACGAGCGGTATACGTAGCAGCTATAGCATCTCGGGCCTGACTTTGTGTCATGAGAGATGGAGGCCACGTTGAGGGTCATGGCCCATGAACTCTGACAATGTAGTAAAAGTGGTTTTGCTCACTTTACTCCATGTACGTAGAACACGTGTACACCAGGAAATCATTTAGGAGATGGATTGAATTGTCTTTGTTAAAATTGGTGAACGTACTTGTATGCCGTTTTTTTTTTTTTCAATGAACTTTATTTTACTGTACACCACAGATTATCCCACCAAAGCCTAAAATCTACAGATTCAATCATTTTGGTAAAATTTATAATTTCTTCTCAGTAACGTTTTTTTGTGAAACGCCCTATATTTTAAGAGGACAGAATTCCTACAGAGAAACTTCCAGAAAGTCAACAACTAACAATTTAATAATCAGCCTACCATACATATACAAGTATAACAGTTAAAAACTAATCTCCAATATAGAGTGCCTGATAAAAATGATTTAAAAATAGGAATTGTTTTCCTCTAATGTAAATAGTTTTTTTTATGAATTGTCATTACAAAAATAGTACTTTCACAATATTTTAATATACAGTAATAAAAATAATTACAAATATAAACTAGACTGAGATTTACTATCAATGCAATCGTGGATTTTCTAACAGACTAAAACTACCAACAAGATTACCTTTCAGTAAAAAGCATTTTGTAATGCTTCATTAAGCATCACGCTGAAAATCTGACACTCCTTATTAAAGATATATTGTCCGTGCACTTTATATACAAATTGGAGTTTTTTCTTCCAACAAATTTTCCAATTGTATGTTATATTTTTACTCCCAAAAAATCTTTAATACTTTAGGAGTAACCCTCCAAAAACAGGTTTTGTAAACCATTTACTTGATACCTAAATGCAGGTGGATTTTTTCATTCAATGAGTTTGACGACAGCTGGACAGGATATCTTTAACATGTCAATATCTCTAACATGAATATCTGAAAGGTGAATACGTACTATTAATGCCAATATACACACAACGAGAATACTTGTACAAAAACAGGGCTATAGGTGGATGTTGCATAATTCCTTTCATAGTAACTTTTTTAAAGTCGCCCAATACAAGGCTAAAAGCCACTCTAGGTAAAGGGCTACAACAGAGGTTGGTATGGTTGGCCACATTTTACGTTGCCAACCCTACCACCATTACAGTTTTCCTGGATCCAGATCTAAATAGAGGATCAATCTTCAATAGATACCAAAAAAATGATTCAAATTTTCAGACCAATAGACCCAAGCAGGGTAACTTCCGGCATTGGTGAAACCAACTCGCCGTCCCGTGGAACTTGGCCTTTTGTTTCTCACGCCTTCCCAAACTTGGGCTCCAGGTTGCTGTGGCCCCGCCCCCAGATACAGAAGAGCAGGACTAGGAAGATGATGATGAGAAACCCAAGTGAAGACATGATGGCGATCCACATCGGCTCAACAAGTAGGGTACTGTTTATGGGGCTGTCAGTTACTTCTAGAGAACCAGGTTCTGCAGATGATGTCAAGGAAATGGGCAAAGATGAGGTTTTACTGCATTCATAACAACACCTCATACACAACATCTTGAATCCGGACGACGGCCACAGCCGGTTGTCATCTATATGTGCATTCCTGCACATACTCAATCCATTCATGTTTCAACTATATTGTTCTTGAATGGGAGTGTAACGAATAGATAGAGCTTTTTCATACAAAGCTTTCATTCACATGATAGAGGACCACGCTATTCAGTGTGGTGCCTATTGTTTGCGTTTACGCTTGGCTGCACAGTCCGTTCTTGGCATACCAGCCCCCCCCCCCAATCAATAACAGCCAGACACAGGGGGTTAAAGCACTCAACAGATCAATTAATTAGGCTCTGCCTGTTGACTCAATTTAAGCTCATACAATTTTCTGCAAGCTTAAATGAGAAAGCCCTGCCCCATTTTAGAAATTGTTTAGAACACGGCAAATTCCCGATAGGAGTTGGAATAATCTGTGATGTTTGATTGGTGTGGAGGTTAACGAGATGGAGCATGGAGACCATTCAAGCTACAACCTATGGACACCTTGCCCCTTCCAATCCCATCTCGGATGTGTAATTCAATTAAACAAGTCAAAGTGAGCGGAATCGTTTATCTTACCGACGCCGCAGTTTTTGCCTGAGAAACCCCCCTTGCAGATGCATCGATACTGGTTGGCCTGGTTCAGACAAAGTCCTGAGTTCTGACATGGCTTGTCCACACACTCGTCAACATCTAAAACATTCAGGAAAAACATGAACAGATAAAAGAGTGGAATAGATTTTCAGGTTTATAAATTAAAACACTTATACACCAGGATCTGGAGATACATTACTAAATTACATGCTATCAAATCTTTCAACAGACTTTCCCCAAAACTCCAGTCTCAAGAATTAACGAGACTTTTGCAGACAAACCTAAACACATTTTGAGTGTTTTTAGAGAGTTTTGCCCACAGACTGTTTTATTACTACTATCACAGGCTGCATGCGTAGCAGAACCCTTCCAACACTGTTGTATAATTTGGCAAGAATACATACTAGAGCTGCCAAACCTTTTCAAACTCATTCCAGTATTCAGAAAGCAAAACAAAAATCAGTATTTTTTATGAAATTTAAACTTCTCATAAAAAAGGGGGACGTGCTAGATTGATCGTCTCCCAATTTTGTTTAATTTTCAAAGCTAAAGTTGCATCCGTTCAGTCGGGATCGCAATAATGAATCAGTACACGCACAGTATAATAGCATAATATGAATGACGAAACATTATGGTTGGATTTCACAAAATCTGTATTTATCAACCAAAATTCATACTTTTTGTGAATTTCCATACGAAATATTGAAAATCCGTACTGGTTAACAGCTATGTACATACTTCCAGGCAAACCATAAAGGAGTTAGGACGTGTACTGCATCCCGTTTTCTGAAACTATTCTGTTTTCTGACTGGGCTAAACAAACTGCAATGTCTTGTGTAGGAAAATGACATTTCAATTTACAACTGTTTTCTATTTTCAATGTTGCAAAATGACGATTAAATTAATAGTGACAAATTTGATCCCAACTTCTGATCAATCGTTCATATCATATACAATCTATCACTAGACGAGTCAGTGTCTGGTAACCAAAGAATTATCATGAAATTGCGAGACGTGTATGTGCCGTAGATAAGCACATTTTTAAGATCTGCTTTACCCAAATGACAGAAGGCTCCTTCCCAGCCTCCGAAACAGTTGCAACGGAACGAAGTGGATCCAGTATTGTCACAGGTGCCAAAGACACACGGATTATCAGCACACGTCGTCACAGCTGCACCAAGTTCAAAAGAAAGAAAGGCAATTTATCATCCTATTTTATAATCTTATCACAGACATCAAAGTAGACAAATGATAAGGGAAGTTTGCAAAGCTGAACTAAATGGGAATCCCATGGGAATCCCATGGGAGGTTTTCGTAAGGGATGTTTTGAAGAAGTAGCATGGAGGATACGACTTTTTAACTTATAACTGTCGTCAGATACTGATTTGAGTGATACTGGTTGAGTGATCCCCACAATGTCGCTTCCCAGGTTGTATTGTAAAATTGGGTGAGATCCCTAGCTATACGGCATTATTGATTTATGACTTCTGACTAGCGCCCCTGAACAAAGATACCGACAATTTGGGAGACCGCCAACATAGGGTAAGATAGCTCAAGTTGGTAGAGCGCCGGTAGGGTATTCCGGAGGTCGCAGGTTCGAATCCCACTCCTGCCACTTTTCTTTGTTCACTTTGAAAATTAACTTAAATTTATTGGTTTCCCAAGGTTTTTTCCTTGCGCCGGTCTAAAAGAACCTAAATCTTGACACAGAAACTATAGACTAATCCAATGAGCAAAATTAGAAGCCATCTTTGGGTACCCAATCGGGCGGTGCTGCGCTCGCGCGCGTCATACGCAGTCTTACTTTTGAGGCACGTGTTTACTTTGGCAATCCTATTGGTCAAAGGCGCAATGAGTGCGCGTGTATGACGAGCGCGCGTGTATGGTACCGCTCGATTGGGTACCCAAAGATGGCTTCTAATTTTGCTCGTCGGATTAGTCTATAGGCAATTCAAAGAAACCAATTGTCCTGCCAGAATTGAAAACAGCAAGAGTCATTCCCCTTGCACCCTATAGCAGTGTTTCTGGCCATTTCTACCTTCGCTGCAGGTCGTTCCTGTGAATCCCGGTGGGCACGTGCAGTCGTAGACACCACCCCCACGCTCATTACAGGTGGCACCATTCATGCATGGGTTGCTATGGCAACCAGTCTCTGCAAAATAAAACATACACAAAAGTGAGAAGAAGCTAGTCGTATGGCAGAAGTGAGTCATGTTGAAGTCACATTTGATTCCTGGACAATGTTTGCAGTGAAAGATGTAAATTTGCATTATGTTCACATTTGTTGATTGGTAAAATTAGCAAAACATTTTTCCCAGGTGAACAAATGCACTTTTGAATGTTCCCCATTACAATGTAGGGATTGCAAGGGAGGGGGGGGTTGTTGAAGGGGGTGGGGTGTTAGGGTCCTATTTTTCCAAGGGCAGCACTTTCAATAGCCTTTACGTGCAATCTACCTTCACTGATTTTTTTGAAAGAGTTAGGCTTTTGTGGAATTTGTTTACACCCCCCCCCCCCTCCCAGGTACGGACCTACTAGTTATGCCACTGCTATGATTCGTAAACTCACTTGGGCAAATACCAACCCTTTTCATTAGATCTGGTGGCACGTCCACACTACATGCACAAATAACAAGCAACAACTCACCCACTGAGCACAACGCTCCAGAGAAACCACTCGGGCAGTTGCATTGAAACGTCGTCAGACCGAGCCTGATACACACACCACTGTTCTGGCACGGCGAAAAACCACACGGGTCAGGCGGCACTGTAGCAATTCATGAAAGAAAGCAAACCGTTCACTTCAGGACGTATGTCGACAAGTTAACTTTCAAAATGTATGTATACGACTTTGCAAAACGCCACAGCAAACACCAGTTCATTAAAAGACACAGGGAATACGTACTTTGAACTCCATTGGTGAATAAAACTAATATCCTAGTTATGAAGGATTGGGTGCACACTCACAGTCCTAAATACTCTAATTTTAATTTTCCACACAACCTAGGGAATTAGGGTTAAGTAAAAAGCTGCAAATTTAACCTTATTTGCAAAAATGGCTGTGCATGTTCATATGTATTGTTTTTAGTTTATAATGACCATGAGACCTCGTCCACTCAAATGTAAGATATTTGAAGTTTTCAAACACGAGAGTAAAATATGTTGTATTGCCCAATTTGTATATCACAACTAACAGAGTACAGTATAATGGCACTATAATAAACATGAGGTCTATTATTTTAACCTCTTAAATAAGGACCACTTGGCTGGTTCATGTCTACAGGCACATTCCTGTGCATACTCAAACAATTGTTTACCTAATTTTTGTGTGCATACCAGCACCCCATCCATAACAGACAGCCAGAAGAGATTAACACTTATGTTTCGTTCTGTTTAACTGGACAAAGTAAATTATATTCTGCAGTGATTCCCTCCCAAGTTGTCAAAATTCAGCAGAATTCTGGAGCCAACAGGTATATTTGGTACAGACAAAAGTCCTGTGTATTCATTGTTGCAATAGCAGCATTGTACCGTACTGATCTCATCAGCTATTCTTTAGTGACGTTCATGTATTTGCTTTGTCAAAGTGCTTGTTTTCATTTGTTGGCCGAATAAATAATAATAATAATAATAATAATAATAATAATAGGCTTGCCTTGATGAGAATGGTTTTAGGATGAAGTACGTTCCACAGTGTATATAATCCGACTCACCATTCTCGCAGTCATTTCCAGTGATTTCCGGTGGGCAGTTACAGGTATACCGGTTTATTGCTTGAATGCAGGTTCCCCCATTCAGGCACGGCTGACTAGCACACTCGTCAATATCTGCAATGAAAACAACATACAAGTTGGTGGCATGGTTACCGATCAGTCAGGGAGCCAGGGACATCATGTCTCCCAACATATCTCTCTCATAGGACGCCATCTTTGTAGGAAAATTACAACTGTGTGTTCAACGCCATCACGTGCGTGTGTACGTGCACTGTATATATCTCCGAGGACAAGAGAAGAAAGGAAACACAAAGAAACCTTTCAGTCCTCGAACGTAGAGTCTTTTGTTGAAATCAGTCCTCGAACGTAAGGATACGTGCTTAGTCTATGGGGGTTGGTTATATTAAAGGAACAATAGGAAACACAAAGCATTGTCCTCGGACGTATTGGGGAAGTACGACTACGTGCGCGCAGTGTGCAAAATATTCTAAACACGCGCGCATGTTGCTCAAAATTTCTTCGAAATACGGCACAGCTGATGCGCGTCACAAAAATTTGACGCCCAAAATGCTGATGCACGTGGCAATCTGTAGGAAGTGACGTCATTTGAGAGAGGCCTATACAATCAATCTTAAGCAAAAATGCTTATTGCCAAATAGGACTGCCTAAACAATGTCCAGAATGCACCACAGGGCATGCAGATAGAATCCAAGCTTTCCGATTCACAGGCCCACACTTGATTGATTTGTCCCCCCGACCCCACCAAGTGATGCGCCCAAAGGGGTGGCGCTGTGGTAGTTTGAATAGTCAAACAACTTGTCACATGTTTTGTGTATATTGTTATGGTATTTGGATTTTTTACATGGGAATTCTTCATTGTAATCGGAAGCAATAGCTCTTATTACTTCTCAACAAAAGAACAGGTTTATACATATAAAATGAACATATTTTTGAATATTTGAGGATGATATTGCTAACTTTTCAGTACTTAAGTTAATGCATTCACTGAATAGAAACTATTGAAAGTTCAGTTCGCTGTAGCAGTTTGTACATTTAATTTGCTTCATATCTGGCTAGGAAGCATTAAAATTAACAAGATAAATTGAACAATTGCAGAACCTTGGGAACTAATACAAAACCAAACAATATTCACAAAACAACAACGACGCTATTAAAAGCTTTTGCCTTAATCATGAATAAGGAAAATCTACTGAAAATATAATCTAATTGTTAAACAAAAAAAGCCCAGGGCTGTGGTCAAGTCCCAATCAAAGTCTGATGCACAAACAGTGAATCCAAACTGAAATCTGGACTTGACTAGAGCCCAGGGGCCAATTTCATAGAGCTGTTAACTAGTGCGAGTCGGATGACAAGTTAACATGCAAAAGTTTTGCCGTACTCGGAACGGATGACTGATAAACACGTACGCGATGGAGACCGGTACCTATCTGTCAGCAAACCGCTGGCAGCGAGCGAGGCCGGAAATATCAGGGTGTTCTGCCTGCAGATTACGGCCCGATTCTGCCTGAACCGGTCTAGCTTCTAGGCTCGGGAAAAATATTCCCGCGGCTGGGTCCGTTAATGTCAAAATAATCCCGACGTGAACTGGTTAAGCAAAAAAATTTGCTTAGCATGAAAATGTCTTGCTTAGTAAAAACAGGTTACCAGCCAAAAGTCCATGTAATTTTCATGCTAAGCAAACAACAGCTGAATACCAGTCAAAAGCAATATTCCACACATGGAAATCTGGTTGGTAATCCAGTTTTTATGCTTAACAGCTTGGTTCTAACATACTAGAAGCTGAATTCTAAAGTACTTTTTAGCATTACACTTGGCTGTACAAGCTCGTATTGCCAAACCAGCACCCTATAAATAACAGCCAGACTTTGGGGAGTTTTTGGAGAGGACTTACCAGTCTCACACAGCATTCCAGCGAATCCTGACACGCACTGACAAGAGAACTGGTTGGCTACGTTAGTGCAGGTACCTCCATTCATGCAAGGATTGCTGACCAGGCATGGATTTACCAACTCTGTAGAAAATTCACATAAACTATTAAAGACATTTAATCCAGATTGAAGAATTCAAAGTCTTCACGACATCAGCAGTAAGACGTTCACTGTTGAATCATTAACTATTTCTAAAGGGCTTTTATCTCATCTGTATATTAACAACAGCAATACGGAATAATGATATCATAAATAACCTGTGGGAAACAAATTGCAGGCTTCAATACTCGTGGGAATGGGTGGGAATCAAACCCATGACATGCAGACATTCTAAACACTCGACCACGGAGCTTACAAGGGTCAGCTAGCCAATTTGAATCTAATAAAGCCACCAGTACTGTGCATTTCAGAAGATCAAATTTTCATGGGAAGAAATGCTATAAGGATTCATGATATGAATTTTCAAAGTGAAGGAAGAAAACTGGCAGGAGTGGGATTCGAATCTGCGACCATCAGAATACTAGTCTGTACCAGTGTTCCGTTAACTGAGCTATCTTGCCCTATGTCTCCCAAATTGTCAGTGTCTCTGTTCGGGTGGGCGCTAGTCAGAAGTCATAAACCCATTATGCTGTATAGCCAGGGATCACAGCCTTAACTTTGTGATAAAATGCACATGCCATTTAGCTCAGGATAATAAGGCCCAACGTTAAGATACGACTCACCTGTTTCACAGAACTGGCCCTGGAATCCTGGTTGACAGGTGCATGTGTAGGCTGTACCGCTAGCCATGCAGACACCCCCATTCTCACACTGATTGTACATACACGGATCAGTGCCTAATAGACAGATATCACACAGTATAAGTGCAATGGAAGGAATATTTTATGAGGTGAAAGAATGACATTCAATAAGACATAGCTGAGTTGAATGGAGCAATCTTTCACCGAAAGAGTCAATGAGTCAATCTTTCGCGGAATGAAAATATTCATTCAATTGCATGGATTAAAAACCATTCATTATTTGTTTTATACGACACCTAAATAGATGTTTGTAATTTAAAATTTAATGGAAAAAAACCCGCTTTCCTTAATCCATTAAAAAAATATCAAGACGGGAAGTTCATTCTCCGCGATTGATATATCGGTGCGCGTGCAATGGAGGGAAATGAATGGAACCAAAATGCACGGTAAATGAAACCAAATTGCATGATGTACGATGTAAATCATACAATGGAATATTTATCAATGAAGTTGGGCAAATGATTCAATGTCAAGTGACTAAATTCCACCACTCAAATGATAAAGATCTACAAAACAAATTTGGTTTCCAATGATATGCTACGATGAACGTACAGGCATCTGGTCTTGCACTGACTATATACAAAGGCCTGTATGAAGGCTTTTCATTGCAGGTGCGTACCCTGATTTCTCAAGCCAAACTTTTTAACCCTTTGCGTACGGATGACGTCTGTGGACGCAAAAAAAAGTGTCACCAGGCCGGATGACGCCATTGGCCGCTGTTTGTGCAGTTTCAATCCATTGTTGGATTATTGTTTTTGTCATGCTTGACTGCACAAACACATTGTAGCGGTTCGATTTGGTTGCCAGAACCGCTGCAACACCCCGACGTCTCCCGTAAAAAAACGTGCCCAAGGGGTTAACATCAACCAGATTTTTTGATGAACTTTGTTTTTGCAGTCAATAGGCCGGGACCTCAAACAATAGAGGACAATAGAGGACAATAGGGTCCCCGGTTGAGAAAGGTCCGTTTGAAAATCGTGTACAAAACCAATGAGGGCCCCTGCCAAAAAGTTAAAGTATGAACAATAGGACAATAGGAGGTCCCCGATTGCAGGTGTTTACACACTTGTGTGTGTGGGGAGTGGGATTTAGGTGCCACTTCTTTTAGTGATGGCGTTTTACCTTTAAACATACCTCCAAATAGAATGCATATATGCCAACACAGAAGGAATTCTTTAAAAAAGAAACTCAGAACCAATTCAACTGACCAATTGGAATATTTAACGTCCCCGCAGACTTCACTAAATCTTACCTGCTACTATTGCCTGCTCACAATTATCACCATACCAACCAAAAGCACAGTAGCATCGATAGTCTACCTGCTGGTTCCGTGCATCGACACAGGTGGATCCATGTAGACAAGGTTCACCACGACAACCGACTACAACCACAAATGACACATAAAAACTTCCTTAATACCAAGTTGAAGATTCTTTTGCATTTGTTTAAATATATTTGTCACGGTCTCCCTTCAATACAAAAACCTCCCATGGGATTCCCATGGTGTCCAATTCACAATGTAATTCCCATGGGGTTTTGCATGGGAGACGTTTGTAAGGGCTAATTAGGGACTCCTAGTCGTTACTTAAATTTGTATGGTTGATGCTGTGAATTTTTTGCCCTCAAATCAATTTTTTTTCCAAGTTTTTGGACCTGTTGATCCGACTTTTTTAATTCTGCAAGGAAAGTGCTTAAATTGAGCTCAAATTTCTGGTACATGGTGTTAGGACTCCCGGTCCTTACTACAACAATCTGGGGAGATTTTGTGAATATTGAATCCAAAAAAGTACAGACAAATGCAAAAGGAATTTTAAAATGGATGTAATAAACAATACCATTAATTACAAGCAAAAGTTAAAAAGATAATTCACAATTGTATGTTTCAAAATACCAATGGATGAAAATGTGGAATATTAGTTGGTAACATTCTGTAATTCTGGAGCTGACGATGAATTTTGGCTTAAATATTAAGACGTACATATCTACAAAAACGGCTGAAATTTCTGCTACATAATACAAACCTGCAAGGATATTATCGATGACCTCTACTAGGAATCCACGGAACCCCCGCCGGAAGTCTGTGGTGAAACGCATCCACATCAGATTCCCTGCCGAGACAAAGTTGGCGGGGATGACATCACCAGAGGCTCTCACAACCACCGAGCTCGCGTCATCTGGGTTCAGCCCGTTGCCGGCCTCAAGGACATCAAAGTCCTGCTCCGTGGAGAAATCGCGGAAGATCAGCCGGATCTGGCGGTTCTCGTTGGCCGTGACGAGCCACTGGCAGAAGCGCCGATCGTCATAGATGTCGGGGTAGTTGGGGGATGTCAGCTCGGCTGCACTGCCCGCTGGCAAAGTGATGTTCATCACACACGTGTTGACTACGGGTTTGAAATTGCAGCATTTGACAAAAAGTTATGATAAGCCTTATTCATGAATTTTTCCATATGTCGCGTTCAGTGAATCCATCCAGTACAACATCAATATGCGCGCCCATGTCACGCGAGTATAATAATTGTGTGCGCACCTTTATTTCAAGTCCATGTGTTACGCACATGTGTGCATTCCAATCACGAGTGCAAAACAGTTTTGTATTTAATGTCCGCTTTATTTTGTCTAATTTGAATGGGCAACCTCGCTTTCAAATGTATCAATTTCTTGGAAAAGGAACTTGAATTCACAACGCAAGATCTCAGTCATTAAGAGCGACAGGGTCTATCTGGGATTAGTTACTGCTGTATATCTCAGTTACACTCCGCATGCACTTTATAGAGAACGCTTCTTTAGGCAGTCTTGCTTTGGTAGTTGTTGAGATAAAGGCAGATAGCAAAAACCTATTTTCGGTATTGAAACTACGCATGAGCTCTTACACACAGTTTCCTGAACGACATGGGTCACATGCGACTTGACAGCACTTAAGCAATGGTTCCTTAGTTAAAGTGAGTTAAAGTCGGGGGTAACTTATTTGGGACAAATTTGAAGAAAAAAAATTGTCTATTCTAAGGTTCTTTGTTAATATACTATTTGATTATGTGAATATATACAAATAAAACAACAGAATAAACAAAATAAAACAAAAAATACAAAAAAAACCCAGTGTGTGACTGAAGCCTAGGAAATGAATCTCAAAGACATTTCTTCACTCAATTTTTCATAGTCAATACCACTCTTCCTTTCTTATTTTTATAAAAACAAAATTCTGGGTGCAAAAACAACTCTAAACCGATATTTTCAAAACACTCTGTACTGGCGTTAACAGCTTTCTTCATATTAAAACTCACTTGCTTCACATCGCAATCCATAGAATCCCTCTAGACACAGACACAGGAAACTGCCTACTTGAGGCATGCAGGTCCCATCATTGATGCAAGGATTGCTGCTACAAGCATCAGATACTACAAGATGAGAAAATATAACACAATCAGATTATTTGCACAGCTTCAAGTCCACGTATCAAACAAGCCAAGATGGACCAAAAAAAACCAGAATCAAAAATCTGATCCAAACCCATCGCAGTCAATCCCGTTCCAATCAGCCCAAACCTATTCTAAACCAACCTACCCAAAACAAATCCAACCTTTACCCAACCCTGTCAAACCCAAAACTTACCCAGCCACACCCCCTTAACCCAATTAAAGACACAACCGAACCTCACCAATGTTTATAACACAAGTAAACTCAATCTACTGCCTCCTCAATGCACTTAACCTAATTAAAATAAACCCTGCCTGCGCCAAACCCAACCCGGCCCAGCCCAACCTTGTCTATGCAACGAAACCTAACACAACCCAATGCATCCTAACGAATATAACGTCAATGCAGTCATATTGTGGAACACACACATGCAATAATACATGCTGATATTATCTGATGCCCGTCCCACAATAAAGGCAGTCTACTGTTGGCATGGCGATGTGGGTATTCGATCTGGTCTATACAAAAATAGAAGACACAACCGACTCTAAAGGCATCCTGGGACTTACATAATTCACAGCGAGCACCACCGTAACCATTCGGGCAGAAACAAAGGTATCCGTTCACCAGATCATTGCATGTGCCTCCATTGTTGCATGGGTCGCTGATGCATTCATCAATGTCTAAAGAATGAACCAAATACGTTCAGAATAATATTTTGTCCGATAACGTTCTTTTCATGTGTTAAGAACTAGGTATATAAAGAACATAAATGAAGTTACAAGTCATTCAGGAAAGAGTTCCATATCCGGCCATCACTTATTTTCCCTTAATATGACTTTTATAAAAACTACCAAAAAAGTGTAAATCTGATGAAGAAACACGAATTTAGGAGGGAAAAAACTTCAACATAGACTTTGTGCACGAGGTCCAAGTGATGGCCGGATATGGAACTCTTTCAGTCATTCATTTCAAGCAGCTGGTAAGCAGTACGCATGACGGTATTTTAACTTGTCAGCAACAGTTGTTTACGAACAGTATCATCAAGTATTAAAGTCACAAGAGAAAGTGATTACGTGAATTAGACAAACTGGAAACTTGGAAACTTGACAAGGGCTGTGAAATTTGCCTCAGAAAGAGAAGAAATTAATTGACGGATGAAGGACAAGGACCCGTTGTATACAGCTGTCATCGATGGGGGGGATGGGTTTACGAAGAACGTGGCTGTGCAGCCAAGCGTAAATGTAAACAATAGGTAACACACTGAATAGAGTGGTCATATTCTTTGCACTTGGAGGCCCCCCTTTCATGTGAAAGCTTTGTTTGAAAAAAAAACTCCATCAATCCTTTACACTCATTTATAAAGAACAATATAATTGAATATAGTGAATGGATTGAGTACATGCAGGAATGCGCATATAGATGACAACTGGCTAGGTGGTCTTTTTCAAACCACGGCTACGGCTGTCGTCCATATTCAAGACGTCAAGTGAAACAGCCAACAGGTGGACATGCATTGCAAGGGTGGATTGCTCTGATAATATGGAGTCAAATTTACATTCTGAGGGTTGATGTATTAAAAAAAATGTGAATTTGAGTCCTGTCACTGATCACGACGGTTGCACACTAGTGCACGGTACTTATACTAAACTAGCTCCGGATCCACCCCCCACAAAAGAGTACCCTCTTTCTAGATGTGTAATGCATATTAATGTTGATAAACAAGGCTCAGAGGCTGGATAATTTACTATGCAAAAAGTGTATACAGTAGAACGCCATAATAACAAACATTCATAAATGCCTCAGCGAGTTTCACTATCCCTATTGGTCGAAAGCCTGTCATGTGGGTGTGTTTAAATGGTTGTTTAAATACGGCTAGAAGTTGTTCAAACACGGCTCGTCATAACCAGCTGTTCTCAGCGGATACGCAACAGGGAGAGCGTAGTAGGTGCGTGCACTTCATAATGTAAGACAACGCTAATGCACGTGTATAAAACGCTGCATCTCGTGCGTGTGCATACGCACACGCGACAGACAGGCGCAGAGCGCCTTCACGCGCTCATAAGGCCGATATGTACGCATGTGTTTTGTACTGAGCAAATGGGAGAAAAAGTGGGGTGAAAAAGCTTTGCATTTTGTCCTTTTTACGGGATGTTTTTGCATTTTTCGTAAGAATTTAGGTATTTATGAATGGGGATAAAAATGTGATGACCCGGTCTTTGAATAATAACTTTGAAGGGTCATGACTGCTGTTAATGAACCGAGTCGAAGGCTTGGTCCATTTACAGCGGTCACGCCCCTCCTCCATTATTATTGACGTGGTAAAGACCATGTCATCACACTTTTATCCCCTTATCATGGGATCAACAAAAACTGTTCACTATAGTGGTCGTTTGTCATAGTGAATAATGTTACGTATTGAATACAACAATTTGGGAGCCAAGGATGATGTTTGTTATAGCCAAATGTTCAGTATAGCGGTGTTCTATTGTACAGTAAATCTGTTCTTCTCTCGGATCATAGTTGGATCTACTTGCAAGTAGTGTAGAACTGTTTACGCCGTTGAATGCAGTCCTGACTGTAAAGCTACAATCACAAGTCAAACTGTGGAAACATTTTGCACACACGATGACCCAACCCCCCTTTTACCCGTACAATGTTGAGCGCTCTAAATTTGGGCGAGGGATCTTCACCCAAGCCCAAAACTTTTCCTGACCTCATACAACATTGTACGGAGGAATGAAGATGCTTCAACACATTTTGCTTGGGACTGTAGTCTAACTATTGCTACTGGGTATGTACCACTAGCCCGACATAGATCAAGGAATTTCTGTCAGCCTATAAATGTGACCCGCTCTGGAAAAAGGTATATTATGTCGCAAAATATGAAAAATTTGTCTTATGTATGATTGGAAAGCCCGCAATGTAAGCTTTCATTTGGTACATGATATAGCTCCAAAGCCATTTCCGTTCTGGAGATATCATGTTTTTGCATGTTAATTAGTCATATGGAGTTCAAATTGCACAACAGAGAAAACAGGCTTTGAAATAGCTAGTTCTAATACAATGCAATGGAACAATGCACTCTAAAAAGGTTCTGTTTTCACTTTATTCACTGAAATCAACATTGTTGTGCACCAAACCTGAAACTTTAGATATTTAAGACGTCATTAAAGACAAAAAACAAAAAATGAATTTTGACGAAAAATTTCACCCTCTCAAAGTTGAAAGGGCCATTACACGTATAGCGCGACTTATATCACCTTTTTCTGGACCGGGTCACAAATGATATCACTACTCATTCTCCTGTTACTGCAAATACTGACCGATAGTACAGATTTCGCCAGTCCAACCGGGACGACACATGCATACTGCAACATCTCCCCTGCTGCTACATGTCCCGCCGTTTTCACACAACAGGTTACAAGCGACGTCTAGAACACAACGGACAAGTGCAAGTGCAGTGATAAACAACAAGACACATTGTTAAGGCCAGTCCATACTTCAGCCGAATTTGTGAGTGAAGCAAATTCAACATATGATGCACGATATGGGGCAGAGCGAACCCCCCCCCCCCCCTCTTTTGTGTTGGTCATTGTGTTCCCGGAATCTCAGGAATTCTTTTCAGATCTCTAGGGGGATGTGTTAGGTAACAATAGTCTGGAGAGTGTGTAGGGTATAGGGACAAAAGGGGGGTACCCCTCTGCCCCATATCGTGCTGGGTATAAAATTCAAAGTAATGGTTTCTGTCGCAATGAAATGGCCATTGCCAATATCAAAAAAATTCTTTTGCTTTCAAATTGACGTGAAGTATAATCTTTAGACAATTTTCATCAAACAAACCACAAGGGAAACTGACAGAATCCAAAGTGAACAGAGAAAACCGGCAGGAGCGGGATTTGAACCTGCAACCTTCGGAATACCATACCGGCGCTCTACCAACTGAGCTATCTTGCCCTATGTTGGCAGTCTCCCAAATTGTCAGTATCTTTGTTCAGGGGTACTAGTCAGAAGTCATAAACCCGGAATGCCGTATAGCTAGTTTTCTTTGTTCACAATTTTAGACAAATTTAGACAATTTTGTTTAAATCTGTACATCTGTCACATGGTTAGTTCTTAGTTTCCTAACCTTGTTTCAATCTACAACACTGCATTACTTGAACACAGTGACAGACGGTTCTTCATTTTTAAATACTTGTATTAAAGCTTTTTCAAAGTGAACAAGGAAAACTGGCAGGAGCGGGATTTAAACAAGGTGGGTTACAATCGAAGTGTATCGATGTGTATGATATCCTAGGTAAGTGATTTGACGACGCGTGATATCTGAAATATCCTTGGGACGGGACTAAAAGGAACAACACCTTCATTTGGTTAAATTTGTTTCTAGGATCTTTTTTTGGCAATGTGGTTTTGGTATTGGTTCAAAACCAAAGCCAAAATTTATCAAAATGAAATGAAATGATTGAATTTTCTTTCTATGACCTTTCACCATTTTTCTATGGGAACATTTTTGCAAAAATGCCTTCATTGTATTTTTTGGGGGGGTGTTTCTACTACGTACATCCCCTGATTATAGATTAGCACCTGATCAATTTAATACGTAAAAAATAAATACTTACTACAATAATGTCTGGATTTTTTCAGCACTTTTCTCCATAATCAAATTTCCCCCACTTTTTCCCAATTTTACGAAAAACTGCTAATTGCTTCCCTATAATATGTCCAGGAAGAGATTCTCATTACTGAATATGTACACAAGTGCTCCATAAAGACCAGCAATCACTATATTCCTTACTGGTGTTACAGAAAACTCCGGTGAATGACGGCAGGCAGGTGCAGAGAAACGCATTGACCATATTAGTACACGTGCCACCATTGACGCAAGGATTGCTGCTGCACTCGTCAATGTCTACACCAATGAAAGAGAAAAATTGTGTTTAGATAACCGTGAAAGTGGAACAGTGCTGTGTGGGAAAGTTACAGATGCAATGCGAGTCTTAGCTCAGGACACTGCATAAGGGGTAAGTGAGTTGGCCTGGTTCTATAGATTTGAAAATTGGGCTGATTTCTTTGGTATATGTTGAATATTTATCCTCTAATTAGATCTGGACCCAGGAAAATCTTCAGGGTGTTGGGGCTGGCAACCTAAAATGTGTCCAACCCCACCACCTCTGTTGTAGCCCTTTTACCTAGAGTGGCTTTGACCCTAATTGTATTGGGCAACTTCCTTAAAAAAAAAAACCCAAAATAAGCACCACATTATTATTATTATTATTATTTTGTAAACCGTACACACTTATTTTACTTTAATACATTATGTAAGTAAATACAAATAGATTCTTTTGGAGAAGAGATAATAACCCCTCCCCTGGGTGTGCCACTGCCCCTCCCTATGTCATGTTTTTCACTTGGTAACCTACCCTGACCACACTGGTTTCCCGTCCATCCTGGCACGCAGTCACAGGTGTAGGATGTGCGGAAGTTGTTGCACATACCTCCGTTCATACATGGGTTAGTGTCACAAGCGTCCACCTCTGAAATATAGAAATTTACTAATCACTGACTTTCTGAAATTATGTCAGTTCTATTTTAGTTGGCCCTTATCAATAAACAGGCACAAAAATTAATGATTGTGCTACTCTGAGCAAGTTCGTGCAAGAACTCTGCTAAAATCCCATCTTGTCAAGCCTGTCAAACATTGGCGAGGTGAGTTGGTTTTACCGAAAGTGGAAGTTACCCTGTGTGAATTTATAGGTCTGAAAATTGAGATAATTTCTTTGGTATCTATTGAAGATTTATCCTCTATTTAGATATGTAATGTACTGTTTTGTGATGAATGAAAATAAGTTTTATTTAATCTAACTGAAACAAACTGAATTCATTCTCATTAGGAAGCAATTTTTCAAAGAACAATTTACATTCATGCAGAAATTAACTTTTTTCAAAATAGAGATAAAGAAGTTGATGAAAAATGCTTTAAAGTTTCATAAGGGATTATAAAGATCTGTACCAATTTGTACAGCGTCCAAATTCATGGAAGAAGGAAAGAAGACAGGAAGGAAGGAATGGGGTGGGAGGAGGAGGAGAGGATGGGGGCAGGGGAAAGATTCAGGAGGAAAAAGTGGGATAACTACTGACCTAATTTACATAGATCTCCTGTGAAACCGGGCGGACAAATACAGATAAAGTCATTCAGCGTCTCAACGCACACCGCATTGTTCCAACATGGGTTGGCGTCACATAATCGGACACCTTCATTGAGGATATATAAAAGCAAATGGGTTATCATTCCAACATGGGATGTCATTAGAACACAAGTTTAAAATTGAAGTCACTAACATTTATCCAGCATGTACTTAAATGAACAAATCATGTATGATTCATCTTAAATCAGTGAAATCATTTACAATCAACAGACCTGCTTAATTGAAAAAATAACATGGATTCAATGAAAAGCATCAGATTTGCTGTCAAATTTGTGAAAGTGTTTTAACTTTTCACACTATTTCTCCAAAGGGAGCTGTAACTCTGCTATTAAAAAGTGTCAGAGTTCTTCATTTGGCAAACAAAGCTTATAGGCTTACAGTTTTCTCATATCCAGGCAAACTGTTGTGCTATAAGTAACCACTTCTTTCAGCCCTGCTTGCCTTGCTTGTATGAATGGATTTCATCCCAAATGTGAAAGCAATGACAACCGAGAATAAAAACAACAAATAAACCCACATGCCTCGTTACAATCCAAACCCTTCAAGTTTTACATGACCTGTATGTCACTAGACATTCAGCTTACGTGCTTGGCAGTTCCGGCCCTCCCATTCCGGTGGGCAGGTGCATTCGTAGAAGGAGACTGAGTTCCGACAGGTTCCTCCGTTGAGGCAGGGGTCAGAGGAGCAGGCATCAATCTCTGAAGAAAATACACAAAATGTAGTACAAACAAACAAATATAGGGATCATTCTCAATAAATTTCTGCAAATGTGTTTTGTCCGACGACTTGCAAGGCTGCTGGCAATCTGCTTCACGCTATGATGAGATTTTCTATCCAAAATGGAGAAAAGGATTAGGTGGATGTGATTTTAACGACGAGGGTGCAAAATCACATCCAGGGTTCAACAAACATCTTATACTCTAGATTGCATTCGGGCTACAGCAAGGTTTACACCAAACTTTCAACATACTCATTTTTCTGGGCCTGTAAAGTGGAGCAATCTTTTCTCTTCTATAAGCGATGTGTCCTCTGACATCACAGGTTTTCCTCTATTTTGAAAGTGTGCCCAGCAGTATGCGCACGCATCGTGATTGGCACATAAAGTGGTTTAGGAGTGAGGTCACGGGTCAGATCGCCTTTGAATTATGTGACCTTTGATGTCACTTGACCAAATTTATGCAAAACATGTGTGTGTGCATACCACTGGGCACATTTGAATATAGGGGGGTTTATGTAAACAAAGGGTCCGCGGTATACAATCTGAGACAAAAAGAAATGAAAAATGATTTGAATGGATGTACCTGTTTCACAGTTAGTGCCAATCCATCCAGTTGGACAGGAACAAATGTACCGGGTGACAAGATCAATGCAGGTTGCTCCGTTCAGACATGGGTCTGGATCACATGCATTAATAACTTTATACAAAAAGATAATACAGAAAAAGGATCAGTGCATGTATACCGCTAAACTAAACTGCTATCCGGAAGCACGACTTTAAAACTGTTATATCAAAAATTACGTTTGTGAGTCGAACGTCCTGAAAGTTAAACGCGAGTTACGATTACCCAATGTGAATCCTAGCTAAAGTCATAGCCTGTGTAACTGGAGTTAAGCACAAAAAATGAAAGACGGGCTTTAACATCTAAAATGAGAACCCCGCTAGATCTTGGTCAAACGGCAATGAATTTTTATGAAATTACGAATGCGAATGAGGATACCTATGATAATTACCTGTGTAAAATTTCATTCCAATTAATTGAATGGTTTTGTAGTTATGATACATTATACAGCCCGCATCATGTTCTAGATGTAGGGCTTTTATGTACATGTACAGGGTGACATTAAGCTATCACGGCAGTTTTCACACACCGTCAGAAAAAGTTGCATTGCGCGAGAATGGTACATACTCCCAATTTTCTAAATTTTGGTGTCAAAATGTGCCTAATACGATAGCGGAAAAAGTCAGAAAGGCTCAGCGCAAAAAGAGACGCACCGAGACATTATCGTGAAAAACCCAGAGGTAGGTTGGGCGGATTATATGTCCCCCACCCTAGCTCTTTGAGGGTTAAAGGAAACTTGCAGATCGGTAAACATTTGTATCACAACATAGACAACAATACAAACCAACAGACAGACAGACAGCCCGACAGACAAACCAACAATGCAACAGCAGCACCAAGTCATTATAGTTACCCTGGCTACAATTAGTGCCGCTCCATCCAGACGTACAGGTGCACTCATAATTCACCCTCAGGTTTGTACAGATGGCTCCGTTACGACATGGGTTTGGTAAACACATATCCACCTCTGTACATCAGCAAGGGATACATGGATGGGGGGAAAGGGGAACGGTCAAAATTAGATGCCAAAATACCGCAAAGAGTTTGCAAAAGCTTGGGAAGCAGAACGGATCATTAGCATTATGAAAGAATATCTTTAAACAAAGGCACTGTTCACCCCTAACAATTATCCAAACTTTAAACATGACCAGTGACTCAGCCCCAGGGAGGGGAGGGAGGATTTGGGAGAGGAGATGGTTATTAGCATTATAAGAGAATATCTTTTAAACTAAATAAATGCACAGCTCAGACTTAAAATATTCAACACAACATACTTAGAAAATCTATCCATGCTATTTATACTACGAGTCTTTTGAAAAATTGATTTTTGGAGTGAATTCTGTACATGAAAAGAGCAGCCTTTGTTTGGTGCATCATGGACCACTTTAAGCTATTATAAAAAAATCTATATTGAAAAAGAACAAATGCAAGACAACTCACCAAAACAATTTTGAAAATCTTTCATTTTTAACTTATCAAACAAGGATATTAAAAAGCAATAAATCCCAAATGTTCTCTCTACTTTCCATAGGCTATGGGAATTTTACACGTAGAGACAAGCAACTCATTCTGATAAAGTTGATCACATTATTAATTATACACTGAAAAATGTGGGCAGGGAAATGGATTAAAACTGCATGAAGAATAAACAGCATCAAGAAGCGGGGGGGGGGGGGGGGGGGGGGGGGGGGGGGGGGGGGGGGGGGGGGGTAATATGTTTGAAAAGTTAGAATATTGCATACTAGTGCAGAGTGAGTGGCAATGGTACAATCACCAACAAAAATCCTCTGATCACTTCATGTCTGATCACAGTTCCCTCGGGATCCCATTACGGTCCAATGTCATTATTCCCAACTTTTTGCGAAAGTCGATCCAAAACAAGAGTCCGAGGTTTGATGAGCCTCAACTCGGGTGAGGAACATTCCACTGAATTGTGGAATAGAGATGATTCTATCAACCATTCCCCTAGCCCCAAAGTGGTGTTTTATCTAGTGAGAATAATTTTTGGAGCCGGCATACCGGACCAAATTTGAGCAGAAACCATTTGACAACATTTTGTCAAACACAGGTTGATGTTCCATGGTTAAAAATGGGCAAAACCAATCAGAACCTGCTCTGAGCTTGCTATGTGCAATGAGTTAAGTTAGCATTATCAGACCCGTGGATACCAGGATTAATATTACCTTGTTCGCAGTGTGTTCCCGTATAACCAGCAGGGCAGCTGCACTCATAGCTATCAGTCAGTTGAACGCAGGCTGCTCCGTTCATACACGGATTACTTGAACAGCCCTGGTATACTGCAAAAGCAAACCAAACAAATAACTGTAGGATTGCGCACAGTGAAAAAAAAAAAGCATATTGATTCATGAACACATTAACCTCTTGAATACGGTCGACAGTTTGAAAAAGTACACCTGGTTGTTGTCGTCTATATGCACATTTCTGTGCACTCAGTCCATTCATGTTTCAACTATATTGTTCTTGAATGGGAGTGTAATGAATAGAACCACTCTATTCAGTGTGGTGCCTATTGTTTACATTTATGCTTGGCTGCACAGCCTGTTCTTGGCATACCAGCACCCCATCAATAACAGCCAGGCACAAGGGGTCAAGTTAGCAATTCATTTGTTTTATGTCTGCAGAGACAATAGGACATAACTACTTTGCATAGGACCAGCCTTAGTAGTGCCAAAGTGCAGTATGCAGATTGAAAATTGTACATTAATCCCGGCAAGGTCAGTAGTTCACAAATGCTGAGAGTAAAATGCAGTTTACATCACAGCTTCAACCCCAATCCAAGTTGAAGTTTCACACTGGTTTTCAAAAACCACCAGTACATCTTTGGACAGGAGCACACAATTCGTCTTTGCAAATCCATAAGCAATGGAATGATTTTGAAAATTTTTCAACATTTAATAATTGTTGGTAAGAAAAAGCAAAACCATTTCTGTGGTGTACGATAAGAGTGACTACCTTCACAGTTGTTTCCAATGAAGCCTGTTGGACACGTACAGATGTATAAATCAAAGAAGTTGGTACAAGTCCCTCCGTTCAGACAGGGAAACGATAGACACACATCAGGACGTGCTGCAATGAGAAATATAAAAACAACATGTAAATAACAGCATTATTCTCATTATTGTCATTTGGAGTTTAAGTTTTGATTTTGACAGTACTTCTCCGTGGAGATAAATTTGTGACAGCCCCTTCCTCTCTCAATCTGCATGAAAAAATTCAGGGAAATATCTACATTGTACATCATAGAGCTTTAAGTGGACACATCTTTAAGTACTAATTTAAGTGAAATGTGTAAGATACAGGTATCCCCTCCCCCATGTCCATTTAGTGTTTTTTGACAAGCAAATCCCTAAAATTACGAAACATACACCAATGACAAATCAAGATGCACTGCAATGACCACTGACATGATAATTAAGCCCTTACCAATTTCACACCGGTCCCCTTCCCATGCAGATGTGCACAGACATTGGAAACTAGTCTGTGTATCCATGCAGGTAGCTCCGTTCAGGCATGGACTGCTTGTACAGGTCACTGTGGCTACACAATAATGCAAGATCAATTTGTGTTGGGGATAATTTTATTAATTTAACCGAATCGAACTACCCCAAGCCTTACAAACTCCAACAGCAGGTTTTGTCAGGTTTTGATGGGTTCAGTACTGCAGGGCCTTGGCACCATTACTTTACATGGAGCTACATGTATGATGCCCCAATTTGTCCAAGTCCAAAGAATGTGCCATAGGTATATACTGCACAGTGTTGAACTTTGACAGGTTGAGGAAGCCTCCTAGTAAAAATGCCTAGGGGGTTAGGGTTAACTAATCCAATGATAATCAACAGCAGTTAACCGCCACTTACAGGTATCATAACATAAAAAAAACAAATAAAAAAACCAATCAATCAAATTTGATAAAATTCTTCAAAATTCATCAACTAATACAGTCTACTCAGCCCACTTGACCCCAAAAGACAGACAGCTAGACAGCCAGCCCCGCCAACCAACTTAACAGACCTCTCAACACCCCGACATTTCGATAGACAGTCCTCCCAACACATAAACGACAGTTTGACAACCACACAACAAAAGCAAACGAAACAAACAAAATTGTTGAGGGTAACGATTTCAAGGCTGACATATTGTGACGTACACTGGGAATGATGAGGGTGAGATTTTACTTACAAATATCACAAAATGTTCCCGTGTACTCTGATGGGCACATGCACCGGTACCCTCCAGTAAAGGACACACATGTCGCTCCAAAATCAATATATGTAAAAGCGAGTTGCTTGAAACATTTAATGTCACTGTGGTGCAACCCCCAATATGTCTAACCTTTGACCTTGTGCCACTGTGATGCAACCAGTGATATGTCTTTGACCTTTGACCCTACCTTCTTCACAGTCTGTTCCAAAGTATCCCAGAGGACATTGGCATTCATAGGTTGCCCCACGTTCATTGCAGGTCCCTCCATTCTGGCACGGGGAACTCAAACAGGGGATGTGAACTGAAAACATACAGAAAAGCAGGAAATTGGAACTTATCTTGAATTAGCTCAAAGGACTTGTAGAACAAAACGCACAAGTACATGTGATGAAAAAATAAAACCAAAAAATTCTCACCAAGTAATTCACAAACAATTTCTTAAAGGTAACGTAATAGACTATAAATAGACTAATAGACTAACTACACCAAGCAATCGTAATGTGAATATTTTGATTGCATGATGAGTATGATGAGATTTACCACTCATTCATTGCAAATTTATGTATAACGAGACAGTAGCCAGTTTTCTCTATGAATTGCTGCAACCAACGACCTCACCAAGATAAATATGCATGAATTCTATGAACATGACATTTCAAATTATATTAAATAATATTTAATGCTCAAATGCGGTCCAGGATGATATCACAGGAAAAAGGTCCATAATAGCATTTTGGCTGTATAACCTGCCTTTGCTATTAAAGACAATCTTTACCTGTTTACTGTGCTTAGCAAAAATGTGCATTAACCTCATTAATACGGACAACGGCCATGTCCGCGGATAAAAAGAAAAAAAGACCACCTGGCCGGTTGTCGTCTATATGCGCATTCCTGCCTGTACACAATCCATTGTTTGCATTACGCTTGGCTGCACAAGCACATCTTGACATACCAGTACCCCATTAATAACTAGCCCTAGGGATTAAAGCAACACTATTAAATATTATAGTCTCTGACGAAGGGGAGTGTCTTGTGGGGTGGGAGAAGCACAATGTCTTACGTTCACAGTTGAGACCGATGTACCCCCTCACACAAGTACAGGAGTAGAAATCAACCATATTATTACAGGTGGCGCCGTTCACACATGGAGAAGAATCACAAGGGTCGGGACGTGCTGTCAGACAAAAACCAAAATGAGATTTCATTTTGTTACTAAACTCTGCCGTTAAAATGAAATTGCCCACGTCAGGAGGAGAGAGCTTGTGAAGGCACCACTAATTTATTCAATCCAAATTTGTTCGAATTTTATCTAGATGGACAACTTCTAAATATTCCAGGATTAGTGCAGAATGGTCTTCCTGATCGAAAGAGGCTACAAGGATAAACCTGGAATCGCCATGGCAAGGTTTTCAGGAAAGTTAAGGGTTTCCGTGGTTATGAACTCTCTCTGTCACGGATGAACAAGGAAAACATTTCTGGCAACACATCACAAAATGCACTTGAAAATATCCTGAAATTGTCCTTTTAAACAATATTTTGGTTGCAAAGAGTGAGATGTATGAGCATCTGGTATGAAACAAAAATCCATTAATAGTGTCTTATTAAGAATAAGCAAAACTCAGCAATCTCATCTAATCATGCAAGTGGAATAATACCAGTAAATTAATTGTTACTGATAATCAGTTTTTGTGAAAATTAGTCAAGAATTGATTTTGTGTGTGATTCATTCAATAAAACAAATGGTAAAATTAATAGAGTTAAATAGCATGCACAATTGGGGCACAAAATATTGAAAAATACACTCGTGCAGGTAATGTTATAATTGTTTAATATGTCAAGTAATAAAAGTCGATAGCTTGGAGTTCAAGTTATGAGGTTGTTAAAAGCCACAATAACCTACGGTGGTTAGTTACTTCTGTAAAAAAGGAATCATAACAATGACAGAAAACATCAATTTTAATGAAATAAAGAGTGACAATTATTTAAATTTGAAACCAGTGTACAATAAATAAAATACTCAGTAAATAAAATCATGTCAAACATTGTTGGAGGGGTGACGGAGGTAAAAAAGCTTATCAGTGAGCCCTATTTAAGTTCTCCGACTCCATTGGCAATTAAATAACCTTGAACAAAAACAAAAGCAATGTTAGAGGGGAAAAAAACGGTTGTTAATCAAAAATGACATACAACATCCAGGAAGGGAATTTAACACAACATCAAAGATATATACCAACAATGCAGAAAACATATGTGACCTTCTGCAGCGTAATGAGGAATGTTCCCCAAAACTTTGAGTAATAATCACCTAAAGTCATCTAAAAAAAACTTGTTGAAATCAATTTTTGAATTTTTTTTATTTTTGGAAATTTTAGTGTTATGTCATCTCCAGCAGCGAATTCGTCTGGGTGACGGCGAACTATCGTTGACGCCACAAATTTCGTTTCGCTTTCGCTTATAAAGTATGAATTAGCCTTTAGTGGACAAATTTTGACTTTTGTTATGGCGAAGTAGGCAGCACACTATGCACCACATGATTATTTCAAAGCTATTTTTCTCGAAACATTCTCTGTGCAGTTGCAGTGCGGTGTCATTTCTCCCAAACTATTTTTTAGGACTGGATTAAATTTACAAGGATAAATTTGGTATCATTGGAAAGCCCAGAAATTCCTCTTCATTGTAGTGTGTTAATCTCAAGGAGTCAAATTTAGGAAACATTCCTCAATATGTCGTAGAGGGTCACAAATACATGAACACAACAATTACATTTGACAAATCAACATTTCTGAGCAGCAATTGAATGAATGCTGACAACAGCAAAAAATGAATGCTAACATGATGGAATAATACAAACGGTAAAGTTATAAAAGTATTAATACTGCATTAGTGGAATTCCAGTATATGACTCTCCACCATGAGTTATCTTGCATGCTGCAAGAGAATCAAACAAAAATCTCATTATTAAACACATCACCGGTTATTATTACATGAAGCAAATGTTACAAATTATAAAGGTTAGCCATAAACAATACGTGATTTGTGTGTCCAACAACTGACACCACCATGAATGAGATACAAGTGGTTACAATCATGTTAAACACAAACTTCACACAAGTTATCACGCGCACTCAAACCATGTTGTCAAACGTTTTTTTCTCCATTGAATGTAAAGTTTTGCAGAAAGCCATTTGCAAAAAGCATCCCGGTTTCCCATGTGCAGACCTCACAATTTCCTGATCAATGACACCGGAGATGATGTCAATTTGCAGAAAGAATTTTTTTGCCCTTCCCCTCAGGGCTCTCTGAGTGCCTGTGAAGGCTTTGCAGGCGTACTCAGATACTCAAAACCGCACGCGACCTTCTGCTTACTTGTGTAGACGTCTTCACTACTTGTCAACCAAGCTTGCTGGGGCTGGCTTACCGATTCAAATCCAATCATGAATATAAATGAATCCGACCTTTCTTAATATTGGCCTGCAACAGTCTGACACAGACCGCCATTGCTTGGGGGCTTCCGGATCCTCTCACCTTCCTTTTGTGAACCCAACAGTTAATGCTTGTAGTGCTACAGAGCATAGCTTACTGTACAGATGTGGAGGCCCCCTATCACGGCATCATTCATCCTACCCACATTAACAGCTTGGTCAGAATTATCAATGGCCGCAAAAATCAATTTCAGAAGATGGAGTTGGTACCGAGGAGCGAACAGTGCTATGTTGGAAAGGACAATAATCCTTGTTTAAATTCCGGATCAATATGGCGGATGCAAAATAATAGTGTGCCAACCACCTATATTGCTATGTTCATTCAGGGAGAATTTTTGTCAAATTTTAAGCAGTATTTGGAAAGCATTTAGAGAACAAGCAAACAAACCAACACCACATGAAATTTCAACTGTAAATCCCATTTTTGTCTAGTTTGATTTTTATGAACCTTTAATAGCATTTGCAAGCATGAAAATGATTGGATCAAGAGGGTGGTGGGATAGCTGGTAGACGGGGGATAATGTAGGGTGGTGCCGTGAGTCAGGAATGGTGGATGATGTATGAAAATGATTGGATCAAGAGGGTGGTGGAATAGCTGGTAGCTGGGGGATAATGTAGGGTGGTGCCGTGAGTCAGGAATGGTGGATGATGTATGAAAATGATTGGATCAAGAGGGTGGTGGGATAGCTGGTAGCTGGGGGATAATGTAGGGTGGTGCCGTGAGTCAGGAATGGTCGATGATGTATGAAAATGATTGGATCAAGAGGGTGGTGGAATAGCTGGTAGACGGGGGATAATGTAGGGTGGTGCCGTGAGTCAGGAATGGTCGATGATGTATGAAAATGACTGGATCAAGAGGGTGGTGGGATAGCTGGTAGCTGGGGGATAATGTAGGGTGGTGCCGTGAGTCAGGAATGGTCGATGATGTATGAAAATGATTGGATCAAGAGGGTGGTGGGATAGCTGGTAGCTGGGGGATAATGTAGGGTGGTGCCGTGAGTCAGGAATGGTGGATGATGTATGAAAATGATTGGATCAAGAGGGTGGTGGGATAGCTGGTAGACGGGGGATAATGTAGGGTGGTGCCGTGAGTCAGGAATGGTCGATGATGTATGAAAATGACTGGATCAAGAGGGTGGTGGGATAGCTGGTAGCTGGGGGATAATGTAGGGTGGTGCCGTGAGTCAGGAATGGTGGATGATGTATGAAAATGATTGGATCAAGAGGGTGGTGGAATAGCTGGTAGACGGGGGATAATGTAGGGTGGTGCCGTGAGTCAGGAATGGTCGATGATGTATGAAAATGACTGGATCAAGAGGGTGGTGGAATAGCTGGTAGACGGGGGATAATGTAGGGTGGTGCCGTGAGTCAGGAATGGTGGATGATGTATGAAAATGACTGGATCAAGAGGGTGGTGGGATAGCTGGTAGCTGGGGGATAATGTAGGGTGGTGCCGTGAGTCAGGAATGGTGGATGATGTATGAAAATGATTGGATCAAGAGGGTGGTGGAATAGCTGGTAGACGGGGGATAATGTAGGGTGGTGCCGTGAGTCAGGAATGGTCGATGATGTATGAAAATGACTGGATCAAGAGGGTGGTGGGATAGCTGGTAGCTGGGGGATAATGTAGGGTGGTGCCGTGAGTCAGGAATGGTCGATGATGTATGAAAATGATTGGATCAAGAGGGTGGTGGGATAGCTGGTAGCTGGGGGATAATGTAGGGTGGTGCCGTGAGTCAGGAATGGTGGATGATGTATGAAAATGATTGGATCAAGAGGGTGGTGGGATAGCTGGTAGCTGGGGGATAATGTAGGGTGGTGCCGTGAGTCAGGAATGGTGGATGATGTATGAAAATGATTGGATCAAGAGGGTGGTGGGATAGCTGGTAGACGGGGGATAATGTAGGGTGGTGCCGTGAGTCAGGAATGGTCGATGATGTATGAAAATGACTGGATCAAGAGGGTGGTGGGATAGCTGGTAGCTGGGGGATAATGTAGGGTGGTGCCGTGAGTCAGGAATGGTGGATGATGTATGAAAATGATTGGATCAAGAGGGTGGTGGAATAGCTGGTAGACGGGGGATAATGTAGGGTGGTGCCGTGAGTCAGGAATGGTCGATGATGTATGAAAATGACTGGATCAAGAGGGTGGTGGAATAGCTGGTAGACGGGGGATAATGTAGGGTGGTGCCGTGAGTCAGGAATGGTCGATGATGTATGAAAATGACTGGATCAAGAGGGTGGTGGAATAGCTGGTAGACGGGGGATAATGTAGGGTGGTGCCGTGAGTCAGGAATGGTGGATGATGTATGAAAATGACTGGATCAAGAGGGTGGTGGGATAGCTGGTAGCTGGGGGATAATGTAGGGTGGTGCCGTGAGTCAGGAATGGTGGATGATGTATGAAAATGATTGGATCAAGAGGGTGGTGGAATAGCTGGTAGACGGGGGATAATGTAGGGTGGTGCCGTGAGTCAGGAATGGTCGATGATGTATGAAAATGACTGGATCAAGAGGGTGGTGGGATAGCTGGTAGCTGGGGGATAATGTAGGGTGGTGCCGTGAGTCAGGAATGGTCGATGATGTATGAAAATGATTGGATCAAGAGGGTGGTGGGATAGCTGGTAGCTGGGGGATAATGTAGGGTGGTGCCGTGAGTCAGGAATGGTGGATGATGTATGAAAATGATTGGATCAAGAGGGTGGTGGGATAGCTGGTAGCTGGGGGATAATGTAGGGTGGTGCCGTGAGTCAGGAATGGTGGATGATGTATGAAAATGATTGGATCAAGAGGGTGGTGGGATAGCTGGTAGACGGGGGATAATGTAGGGTGGTGCCGTGAGTCAGGAATGGTCGATGATGTATGAAAATGATTGGATCAAGAGGGTGGTGGAATAGCTGGTAGACGGGGGATAATGTAGGGTGGTGCCGTGAGTCAGGAATGGTCGATGATGTATGAAAATGACTGGATCAAGAGGGTGGTGGGATAGCTGGTAGCTGGGGGATAATGTAGGGTGGTGCCGTGAGTCAGGAATGGTCGATGATGTATGAAAATGATTGGATCAAGAGGGTGGTGGGATAGCTGGTAGCTGGGGGATAATGTAGGGTGGTGCCGTGAGTCAGGAATGGTGGATGATGTATGAAAATGATTGGATCAAGAGGGTGGTGGAATAGCTGGTAGACGGGGGATAATGTAGGGTGGTGCCGTGAGTCAGGAATGGTCGATGATGTATGAAAATGACTGGATCAAGAGGGTGGTGGGATAGCTGGTAGCTGGGGGATAATGTAGGGTGGTGCCGTGAGTCAGGAATGGTCGATGATGTATGAAAATGATTGGATCAAGAGGGTGGTGGGATAGCTGGTAGCTGGGGGATAATGTAGGGTGGTGCCGTGAGTCAGGAATGGTGGATGATGTATGAAAATGATTGGATCAAGAGGGTGGTGGGATAGCTGGTAGCTGGGGGATAATGTAGGGTGGTGCCGTGAGTCAGGAATGGTGGATGATGTATGAAAATGATTGGATCAAGAGGGTGGTGGAATAGCTGGTAGACGGGGGATAATGTAGGGTGGTGCCGTGAGTCAGGAATGGTCGATGATGTATGAAAATGACTGGATCAAGAGGGTGGTGGGATAGCTGGTAGCTGGGGGATAATGTAGGGTGGTGCCGTGAGTCAGGAATGGTCGATGATGTATGAAAATGACTGGATCAAGAGGGTGGTGGGATAGCTGGTAGACGGGGGATAATGTAGGGTGGTGCCGTGAGTCAGGAATGGTGGATGATGTATGAAAATGACTGGATCAAGAGGGTGGTGGGATAGCTGGTAGCTGGGGGATAATGTAGGGTGGTGCCGTGAGTCAGGAATGGTCGATGATGTATGAAAATGATTGGATCAAGAGGGTGGTGGAATAGCTGGTAGCTGGGGGATAATGTAGGGTGGTGCCGTGAGTCAGGAATGGTGGATGATGTATGAAAATGATTGGATCAAGAGGGTGGTGGGATAGCTGGTAGACTGGGGATAATGTAGGGTGGTGCCGTGAGTCAGGAATGGTGGATGATGTATGAAAATGATTGGATCAAGAGGGTGGTGGAATAGCTGGTAGACGGGGGATAATGTAGGGTGGTGCCGTGAGTCAGGAATGGTGGATGATGTATGAAAATGATTGGATCAAGAGGGTGGTGGGATAGCTGGTAGACGGGGGATAATGTAGGGTGGTGCCGTGAGTCAGGAATGGTGGATGATGTATGAAAATGACTGGATCAAGAGGGTGGTGGAATAGCTGGTAGACGGGGGATAATGTAGGGTGGTGCCGTGAGTCAGGAATGGTGGATGATGTATGAAAATGACTGGATCAAGAGGGTGGTGGAATAGCTGGTAGCCAGGGGATAATGTAGGGTGGTGCCGTGAGTCAGGAATGGTGGATGATGTATGAAAATGACTGGATCAAGAGGGTGGTGGAATAGCTGGTAGACGGGGGATAATGTAGGGTGGTGCCGTGAGTCAGGAATGGTGGATGATGTATGAAAATGACTGGATCAAGAGGGTGGTGGAATAGCTGGTAGCCAGGGGATAATGTAGGGTGGTGCCGTGAGTCGGGAATGGTCGATGATGTATGAAAATGATTGGATCAAGAGGGTGGTGGAATAGCTGGTAGACGGGGGATAATGTAGGGTGGTGCCGTGAGTCAGGAATGGTGGATGATGTATGAAAATGACTGGATCAAGAGGGTGGTGGAATAGCTGGTAGCCAGGGGATAATGTAGGGTGGTGCCGTGAGTCGGGAATGGTCGATGATGTATGAAAATGATTGGATCAAGAGGGTGGTGGAATAGCTGGTAGACGGGGGATAATGTAGGGTGGTGCCGTGAGTCAGGAATGGTGGATGATGTATGAAAATGACTGGATCAAGAGGGTGGTGGAATAGCTGGTAGCCAGGGGATAATGTAGGGTGGTGCCGTGAGTCAGGAATGGTGGATGATGTATGAAAATGACTGGATCAAGAGGGTGGTGGAATAGCTGGTAGACGGGGGATAATGTAGGGTGGTGCCGTGAGTCAGGAATGGTGGATGATGTATGAAAATGACTGGATCAAGAGGGTGGTGGAATAGCTGGTAGCCAGGGGATAATGTAGGGTGGTGCCGTGAGTCGGGAATGGTCGATGATGTATGAAAATGATTGGATCAAGAGGGTGGTGGAATAGCTGGTAGCCAGGGGATAATGTAGGGTGGTGCCGTGAGTCGGGAATGGTCGATGATGTATGAAAATGATTGGATCAAGAGGGTGGTGGAATAGCTGGTAGACGGGGGATAATGTAGGGTGGTGCCGTGAGTCAGGAATGGTGGATGATGTATGAAAATGACTGGATCAAGAGGGTGGTGGAATAGCTGGTAGCCAGGGGATAATGTAGGGTGGTGCCGTGAGTCGGGAATGGTCGATGATGTATGAAAATGATTGGATCAAGAGGGTGGTGGAATAGCTGGTAGCCAGGGGATAATGTAGGGTGGTGCCGTGAGTCAGGAATGGTCGATGATGTATGAAAATGACTGGATCAAGAGGGTGGTGGGATAGCTGGTAGCTGGGGGATAATGTAGGGTGGTGCCGTGAGTCAGGAATGGTCGATGATGTATGAAAATGACTGGATCAAGAGGGTGGTGGGATAGCTGGTAGCTGGGGGATAATGTAGGGTGGTGCCGTGAGTCAGGAATGGTCGATGATGTATGAAAATGACTGGATCAAGAGGGTGGTGGAATAGCTGGTAGCCAGGGGATAATGTAGGGTGGTGCCGTGAGTCAGGAATGGTCGATGATGTATGAAAATGACTGGATCAAGAGGGTGGTGGAATAGCTGGTAGCCAGGGGATAATGTAGGGTGGTGCCGTGAGTCGGGAATGGTCGATGATGTATTACCGGTCTGGCAACGGTCTCCCTCAAACTCTGCCGGGCACTGACAGATGAAACCGCCGGAAATGTCAAAACACGTGGCTCCATTCTGACAGAGACCCAGTGAACAGTCAAAGATGGCTAGAATGTGAGAACAAAAATAGTGATGTGGTTTTTATATAAATGAGGCAAGAAAATGCAGGAGTTAATTGACAAGTTTTTTTTTGGTCAATCATGGAGGAAAAATTTGTCTATTCCTTCCTCCGTGGGTTCCAGGTCAGAGTCCAGAATTCTAAATCTGATCATGACTATGGATCGGAACAACCATCTTCCTGTGCACCACTCAATTCATACAGAGTACTGAAGTATACTGCGTATTTCTGGCCCATGCACACACAACCTTATGTATGGGGGTTTTTACAGGGTACACTTCCAGTATCCCTAATCTTAAGAATTTCTCTTGTGGGCCACACAAAGACCAACTTGTGGGGTTGCATTGTTCCCATTGTATGACAACCCCCACAGTACACAATTATGTGTGTGAACCAGAACAATGGCAAACGACGTCACACTTCGGTACTCTATTGGCGTCTGCACAGTTGGATTTAAAGAGAGGCTTTACAGGCAAGTTCCGGATACTTAAATGGATTCTTATATAGTAGCTTAGCATCTTACATAATAGTATCGGCTACCTAAATAGTAACGATGCGACAGAGTCTTTATTTTGCATGTATATCACCGGTCGTTTCAATATGGCCAAACCGTGCAGGGGGCAAATACAGTTAGTGTAAAATTGCAGTATACATAGGCATGTGCTGACACGCACTGATCACCAGTCAATATCACTTAACCCTACACTTTGGAAACTGACGAGGTAATTTGAATGAATTTTCAAAGTGAACAAAGAAAACCGGCAGTCGTATCCTCATTGAGTGATCCCCACAAGGTTGCTTCAAAGGTTGTATCGTAAAGTTAGGGCGTGATCCCTGGCTACACGGCATTATGGGTTTATGACTTCTGACTATAGCGCCCACTCGAACAAAGATACTGACAAATTTGGGAGACCGCCAACATAGGGCAAGATAGCTCAGTTGGTAGAGCACTGGTACGGCATTCTGGAGGTCGCAGGTTCAAATCCCACTCCAGGCAGTTTTCTTTGTTCACTTTGCAAACAAACATGTCGTAAACCCTATTAACATTTACATCATCCCCCATGAAAATTCTATCTCCTGACATTGATTCCGATTACCAGCGGCTTTATTTGATTCAAATTGACTAGCCGACACTTGTAAGCTCGGTGGTCACTTTCTTAGATGCAGACAGGTTTAACTTGTATTTGGGTAGATGCTCAGTGATCAGTGATCAGTGATCCATGACGCAATCTGGGTGAATGACCTATCACTCCAAAGAGACAATCTTAGGTCATATGACAGTGTGTTCGTCATTACAAGCGAACAGATGAATTCTACACTATCTTCAAAACTTAAACCGACCTGTTCCACAGAAGGTACCGGTAAACAGAGGTGGGCATTCACATCTGTAACCCCCAAACTGGGATATACACGTAGCCCCATTCATGCAGTTGTGGTTCAAGCAATAGTCAATTTCTGTATTCAACATAATGTACAAATGGATTTGTTAGAACTTGTTTTTCAGATGTATTTGAAGCAACGGGGGGGGGGGGGGGGGGGGGGGGGGGGGGGGGGGGGGGGGGGGCGTTGATAAACAACAGGCATAAGGGAACCTAAATGTAAAAAAAAAAATCCTGCTTCAAATATCAGGTCTTATTTTATTGCTCTGTGTTCTACAGAAGAGCAGCAGAAATGTGGCAGTTGTTTTAAACATCAATTTATTTTTTCAAACTTTTGGCACAAATCTAGCCGTCGCTTCAACTATCCAATTTTGGCAGTGTCTTATCCCAATAATTGACCTTATTTGAATTCGACCCAGCAGATATTTGATGTTTGAAGTGGGCCTCATCAGTATATTGTGCAAAAGTCAGAGAAAACACATTTATTTACAAAGTAGATCACACAAGAAATTCTAGTGAATATTCGGCCAGTAATTGCACATGTCCCGCCCCTTCCTGATGACCTCTGACCTCTTGCTTCCCCCCCCTTCATCTTCCGTAGTTGATTTACCTGTTTCGCAGGCAGGGCCTGTATAGTCTACAGCGCACAGACACCTGTATGCATTCACTTGGTTCAGGCATGTAGCTCC
This sequence comes from Hippasteria phrygiana, assembly GCA_037893225.1. Classification (NCBI taxonomy): domain Eukaryota; kingdom Metazoa; phylum Echinodermata; class Asteroidea; order Valvatida; family Goniasteridae; genus Hippasteria; species Hippasteria phrygiana. The sequence continues at coordinate 2,273,272 of JAZGUH010000093.1, forward strand.
GTTTAGGCACGGTATGCTGACACAATTGTCAATTACTGTGAGAATAAAAGGAAATCATTCAGTTGTCTACAATTGCAAGGTGATAAAAGATTAAATGGACGTTCCTACAAGGAGATCTACAATACTGGCCTACAATTCGGTTTGTTACACAGGACAGTATTTACACCACAGTGACACAAATCCCACCTTTCATTATTAATTGTGCAATAAATCGGTCATCCAACCCCAGAAGATCAGTGGTCAAGTGGTTTAAGGTCATCTGTACTAATTGGTAGGAGGTTTAATACAGGTTCAATTTCTTCCCCTTGTGTCCAACTGTTATTGATGGGGGCTGCACTTTGGCATACCATGGTATAGGCTTCACACTGAATAGAGTGGTCCTATTCATTACACTTGGAGCCTTTTGTGCGAATGAAAGCTTTGTTTGAAAAAGCTCGATCTATTCATTAGACTCCCATTATGCCTGAACAGTGGAATACTCAAACCAGGCATGCAACTTAGAATACAAAAAAAATATAAAACGAGGAAATTCCAATCTTGACAAGGCTTTGTACAGTGTTTTTCAAAATGTCAAAGGTATAAGTGTAAAGTGAACGAGGAAATCAGCTGATCCAAGGAGAAGTTGCATGCCTGTTGAAAATGGACAGGCCTAAGGTAAAAACCTTTTAGAAAGTACTGGGCACACATTAATTAAATAAATAAAATGTACTTAAATCTACGTAGTCAGTTTCCCTTGCGGATTGTTTGACGAAATAAATAAATAAACGTTAATTAAACAAATACATACAGGCTTCCAAGCGCAGCCAGGTGAAAATGTAGAATAGTAAAAAAAAAAAGGACAAAAAGGACAAAAATAGGACTTTGAAGGACAAATCAGGATAAAGGTGATGTCCACAGCATACAAGCCTCATTTGGCATGTTCTGTACACAACACTTGTGCTCCATCCTCAAATAAGCTCTTGCAAGTAAAGTTGCAGTACTCCTGCACCCAAGCCCTTCCTTGTGTGATTTTCATATTACAGTGTGTAACACTTATGAAAAACATTTCATGAAATTTCATTTTTAGGAGTTACATGTATGGGGCCAAAAAAAAGTAGGGAAAAGTAGGAATACTAATACTACATTGGCAAAGGGTAGTCCCTTGTCCAAACATTCAAAAACATGCCAGTATTTCTGACCAATAAAATTACCCGCTTCACAGTTGATTCCTGTGTATCCAGCTGCACAATTACACAAAAAGCCATTGATCACGTCAACACAAGTTGCTCCGTTTGTACAAGGTGTACTAAGGCACTCGTTGATTTCTGTAAAAAAAAGAAAAAGAATTACAAATAAACACACTTGGGAAACCAGAAAGTTTCAAATTGTTTTGGGTTCTACAGGGAATGTGGTTTCCCACTCATAATATCTTGGGCTGGATCTTGGGGCAGTTGTTCACATGTGATGAAAAGAAATGCCTGAAATCTAGCACATTTTACCGCGGCCGGATTGTGCAGTGCAAAAGAAATGTGCAAAGCACGAGTGACACGTACCACTACACTGTACTTTATGACACAATAAACACAAAATCGAGCATGGAATTTAACCTACAAAATTCAGGTAGAATTTGTGAGAATATTGTTCTTCCAGGAGTGTACCCGGGGGTGGGGGGGGGGGGGGGGGGGGACGGTGAGTTGGTCTCACCAACGGTGGAAGTTACCCCACCTGGGTCTATAGGTCTGAAAATTGGGATAATTTCTTTGGCATCTGATGATTTAGACTATATTTAGATCTGGGCCCAGGAAAACCGTAAGGGTGGTACTAAAATGTGGCCAACCCCACCACCTCTGTTGTAGAGTGGCTTCTAGCCTTGTATTGGGCTGACCTCCTTAAAAAAATGATTACAAAATTGGGGTGGGAATAGCTAAAGCCAAAGCCAAAAGCCAAGGTTTGAGAAACGGCTCGGATTGCATGAGTTTTCTCAAGGAATAATTCTGTCTCCGCCCTTCCTTTTCTTCTCTCAATTTAAAAGCTGGGACCTTGGGGAGACCAGGGGCCAATTTTACGGAGCTGCAAAGCACAAAATATTTGCTTAGCATGAAGTCTTCCCTGGTAAACCGAGGTAACCTGGTAAAACGTTCATGTGATTGTATACTGCTTGTGACTGGTATTCAGTTGCTTGCTTATAGCATGAACATCACATGGAGTTTTGGCTGGTAACCTGCTTTTACTAAGCAAGACCTTTTGTGCTAAGCACATTTGTGTGCTAAGCAAATTTGTGTGCCAAGCAGCTCCATAAAATTCAAACCCAGGATAAATGATACAAATAACACCAACAATAGAAGACAGTCTCCTTCAAATTGAGTCTAGCCCCCACCTCTCAGACACACAACAAAAACCTGCCTCAAGAAAAATTGGGCAACCTTCTGTAATCAGAGAAGTCAACAAATACCTGTTTCGCAGTTTGTCCCTGTATATCCGGCAACACACTGACACTGGTATCCATTCACCATCTCAAGACAAGTTCCTCCATTTCTACAAGGTGAATTGACACACTCAACTATGTCTGGAAGCAGTGAAACAAATCCAAAGTTAAAAAAATGTAAAACTCAAAAATGTAAAAAAAACAATTTTTTTAATTAAAAATAAAAAAAATTAAAAAATAAACCACTGCCACTCTCAATTGTCAAAAGGTGGTTCAGAAATAAAAGATTAACAAAAATTTAAGCAAATGAAAACCAACGAGAAATCAACTTGATAATCGTCTTGTTGACCCACCTGTGTCACATGTGATCCCTGTCCATCCTGCTGGACACACACACTGGAAGCTGTTGACCAAATCTGCACAGAAGCCTCCATTGGAACAGGGTAAGCTAGCACACTCATTGATATCTGTTGAGCAAAACAAAGTGGAACGTATAAAAGGCTTTGTTTTTGGGCCGTCTGTGTGTATGAAAAGAAATCAAACAAAATATTCAAATTAAAATCTTTAAGCAGTTGCATTCACATCATGAAATTAATTACCTGATTCGCATCGGTTCCCTGTATATCCGGCAACACATTGACACTGGAATCCAATTATCGTGTCAACACAAATCCCTCCGTTTATACAACGTGAGCTAGGGCACTCTCTAATGTCTAAAAAGCAGTGAAACAACCCAAATAAAAAATTGTAAAACTGTGAAAAAAAAAAATAATCCAAAGTAAAAATTCAGTCGCATCCTCATTGAGTATGTCCCCGTACCACCAGGTTGTATCGTAAAGTTAGGTGTGATCCCTGGCATTATGGGTTGGATGACTTCTGACTAGCGTCCCCTGAACAAAGACAATCTGTGACTCACTCTGCAAAAAGGGCAATTATGTTGCAAAATCTGAAAATTGTGTTTTATATGTAGATGAAAAGGGTATTTATAAGCTTTCATATGGTATATGTCCGAGGCCTGTAGCATTTTGCATTCGCGAGATATTTGGACATTTGCATGTTTGTTTTCAGGAATTTCTTGATATTTCCACAGATGACCCCTGTCCACCCCGCTGGACACACACACTGGAAGCCATTGACCAAATCCACACAGGTTGCTTCATTTAAACACAGAGTGTTAGCACACTTATCAATATCTGCAGATAGGAAAAGTCAAACTACAATATCGTCAACAAGAATGCGTGTATAGACGACAACCGGCCATGGCGTCGTCTGTACTTCATCAAGAGGTTAAGGAAAACAGCAGTATCACATTTGATACCACAAACCCCTACAAATAAAAAGCAATGCCGAAAACGATATACGAGTCCACTTTTCAGAAGCATTATATTGTAGAAATTAGCTCACATATTCCACAGATTGTTCCTGTGTATCCTGGAGCGCAGTCACAGCGGTAGCCAGACACTAGGTCAACACAGGTACCTCCATTCTCACAGGGAGAGCTGATACACTCAAAGATTTCTGGAATAAATAGAGAATATTTTGTGACACTAACAAACAGAAATTGCAAGTATTTCTTTACAAAGGACCCACAAACAAAATGAAGCATCTAAATAATTTTAAACTATGCAAAGAGTCGAGTTGTAAGGACACAGTGTATTAAACACCGTATACCATAACACATTCCCAAGGTTATATGTTTACCGTTTTCACAGAATATTCCCATATAGCCTGGAGCACAGTCACATCTGTAGCCAACGTTCAGGTTGACACAAGTTGCTCCATTCACACAGGAATGAGACTCACAGCTATTGATATCTGAAAAAAAAAACAAGAATTGTGTGTTGACAAACACAAATGCCCCACCTTCAAACCGATTTTTGTAAAGACAAATGTGTTAATATCACAAACATGCATCAAAGGAAAGTGGAAATGGCTAGCATCAGAGGTTATGGATCTGCTAACTTTGTGGATAAGCGTCAACTTTGTGGGGTACCTGGATTTCTAAAGACTCCCTCGTGTTCCCGGAGACTAATGTATAACACACACAAGTGTGTAAACGCCTGCAATCGGGGACCTCCTATTGTCCATACTTTTTGGCAAGGGCCCTCATTGGTTTTGTACACGATTTTCAAATGGGGGACCCTGTCCTCTATTGTTAAAGGTCTCCTATTGAATGCAAAAACGAACTCACTCACACACACATGTTTTCCTATACTACTGAGGACTTGGGCTTTTCCTTCCATTGTTCCCTTTGTACTTTTTCTCAATATGCCCCATAAGGTTTGTACATGACTTCTACCGAGGACCTGGGCTCAGGTCCTCAGTTGTATTGTTATCACTAATCCCCATTGTCCCAAGTCCTCAGTCATAATGGATAACCTGTACAAGGAAGGACAAGGCAAACGCAGTATGCCCCTTTGGCTTTGCCGGCAGGGCATAAAAACAGAACATTCAAAACATTCATGTAATTATAGGAATATTTTGATAACATCATATTGACCTACTTGTGCCACAAGTGATCCCTGTGTATCCCGCTGGACACACGCACTGGAAGCGGTTGATCAAATCCACACAGGTTGCTTCATTCAGACACGGATTGCCACCACACTCATCAATATCTGTGAAAAATAATGTGGTGCTTGTATAGTGGTTTTATACAAATAAGTTGCAAAATGCTTGACAAATATTAGTTTGCTGTTTATCAGCACGAGATCACAACGCAGTGGAAAAGGGGAATTGCTTTTTAAGTGCCTTATTCAAGAACATAAGCACTGTAATCCCCCGGCAGTGGCGTAACTACTAGGGGGTTTGGTGGGGGTGGGGGTGGGGGTGGGGGTGGGGGCGGGGGGGGGGGGGGGTTGGAGGTTGGCCACGGGGAATGGGGGAACATTTCCCCAGCTGACATCTGGGTGCCCCCCACCCCGATTTGAAATCTTGAAATGTACAAACAATTACACAAGCTGCAGTTTATGTACTGTCAGTGCGCCCTTGAAAAAATGTGTGCACCCCAGGTTTCCCCCAGAAATGTCACCCAGTTACGAGCCACTGTCCCCCGGCGGGATTCAAACCCACATACCAGCGCACACTAGTCCAGCAATGTAATTAGACCTCGGCACTATGTGAAAGTAATGTGTGAAGCTAAATTTTCCATCATGTTTTTACTCATGACGAATCTTAACCCCTTGCGTATGGATGACGCCATAGGGCGAACAAAAAGGATGGATGACGCCACTGGCCGCCGTTTGTGCAGTTTCAATCCATTGTTGGATTATTGTGTATGTCATGCTTGACTGCACAAACACATTGTAGCGGTTCGATTTGGCTGACAGAACCACTGCAACACCCCGACGTCTCCCATAAAATACCGTGCTCAAGGGGGTTATGAAGCCTCTCCTGGTAGCCTAACGTTTACTTTGATTGGTCAATGTTGGCCACACAGCATGTAACAAAGATTCTGATTGGCCGAATTGTTATATCAATGTCCACAATGCACCTTCAACCGATTCAAATGTGGATAATTAGAGAAAGAACAGTCTGAAGATAGTTCAAGACAGTGGTTTTGTATGCATTGACCTTAATATTAAAAGACGGTGTTGGTTGCTGGGAGTAATCTGAGTTTTTGTAGATTACGGTATATTACAATAAAACAGGCAATTATATCTGCAATGAAATAAAAGAAAAGTGACTTTTGAGGCTGTTTTTATCAAGTCCCTTCTAGCCCGCTGGGGTCATTTGTCTAAAAGTTGTTGCTGCTTGCAGGAAACAAATCTGTCATCTTCAGATGAAGTCCCTTTTGTGCCTAGTGCTAGACACAAAAGGGAAGCTGTTATGTTCAAATGTGTAACTTTTTTGATGAGAAAAAAAAGCTGTTTTTCAGTGGCACATTTAGTCAGTTCTCACACCTGGGCAAAGTTGAGAAATCACATAAATACCTGTTTCGCAGTTGGTCCCTGTATATCCGGCAGCACACCGACACTGGTATCCATTCACTATCTCAAGACAAGTTCCTCCGTTCATGCAAGGTGAGCTAACACACTCAACAATGTCTGAGAATTATCCAGAAAAACACAAATGTGAGGAATGCTTATTACAACCAAGCAATCAAAACGGAACAAACAAACTTTATTATCAACTAAACTTGTTTTTGTAATCATTGCATTGACCCACCTGTACCACAGATGACCCCTGTCCATCCCGCTGGACACACACACTGGAAGCCGTTGACCAAATCCACACAGGTTGCATCATTCAGACAAGGAGTGTTGGCACACTCATTGATTTCTAGACGAGAAACAAAAATTTACAAAAAGAATATTCAAATCTATTCATTACAATGACACCATTTACATAATACAACCAACAACAGAAAAATAACTTTCAAACTAAATAACGTCAAGGGAAACTGACTAGGTAATTGGAATGAATTTTCAGGTAAAGGAAACTGGCAAGAGTGAGATTTGAACCTGTGACAATCAGAATACCATACCGGTGCTCACAAACTGAGCTATCTTGCCAATTAAGATAGCTCAGTTGGAAGAGCGCCAGTACGGTATTCTGGAGGTCGCAGGTTCAAATCACGCTCCTGCCAATTTTCTTTTTTTCACTTTAAAAATTCAGTGAAAAAGCTAAAAAAAAAAAAAAATACCATTTCGACAGAATATTCCCTCATAGCCTGGAGCACAGTCACATCTGTAGCCAACGTTTAGGTTGATACAAGTTGCTCCGTTCTCACAGGAATGAGACACACAGCCATCTATGTCTGAAAAAAAAAAAAAGGAGATGGACATACAATTAAGTTTCATACAGAAATTAAACCTTTACCCTTCAGCAGCTGTACGTGTATCAAAAATATTAATTACCCGTTTCACAGCGCATCCCTGTGTATCCGGCAGGACATAGACACTCGTAGCCATTCACCATCTCAAGACAAGTTCCTCCATTTATACAAGGAGAGCTAGAGCATTCAACGATGTCTGAAAGAGGTACACAAATCCAACTTGCAATCAATGTTTCAAAACCAAAGTTGCCGAACAAAATGTTCTAAACTTCAAATTAAACCGTTTTTCAACTTGAAATCGATGTGTGGACCCACCTGTTCCACAGATTTGGGATCCTGGGGATACAACGCTCGATAAATACAATGTGTGGTGTCTGCCAAGTGCAGTCAGTTTTACGTGAAAATTGCCTATTTATTTTTTACAAGCTGTGTGATCGTTATTTACGATCTGATAAGTAATTATTTTAATACGTCCATTTTTTAAGACCTTGGAGAACTCAATTTAATGCTTTTTTGAGGCCTTAAATTTAGAAAAGTCAATTTAAGACTTTTGAAGACTTTCAAAGACCCGCAGATACCCCGTTAGACCCACCTGTACCACAGATGTCCCCTGTCCATCCTGCTGGACACACACACTGGAAGCCGTTGACCAAATCCACACAGGTTGCTTCGTTTAGACAAGGAGTGTTAGCGCAATCATTGATTCCTGTTGAAAGACAAAAGGAAAACACAGGTGAAAGTACAATGCCGGCCACAGTATTAGACAATGTCTAGTTCTGAAGTCAAGAATTTGGAATAAACAGAGAAAACTGCCTTAGAGTCATCAGGACTCCAACCTATAACCACTAAACTATCACTCCAGCAGCCAATTTCATGCGGCTGCAAAACATACAAATTTGCTTAGCACGAAAAGTTTGCCTCAACAAAAACAGGATTGGTAACCCAATTCCATGTTATGTCTATTACTTGTGACTGGTATTCAGCCGTTTGCTTCACATGAAAATTACACTGGCTGGTAACCTGTGTTTATTAAGCAAGACGTTTTGAGCTAAGCAATTTTTTTTACTAAGTTGGCCCGAGTTCTCTATCTACCATGAGCTATCCTGAATCTCCAATAGCATTTAATTTACTTCACTTTAATACCAACTGAGCTATCCTGCCCAAACAGCGAACACTTTTGAATAACACATTACATTTAGCTCACCTATTTCACAGTTTGTTCCTGTGAATCCTGGAGTGCAGTCACAGCGGTAGCCAGACACTAGGTCAACACAGGTACCTCCATTCACACAGGGAGAGCTGATACACTCAAAGATTTCTGGAAAAGAAAACAAATTAAACATTCAGATTTAATCTACATATAAAAACAAGTAGGCAAAAAAATGAGGTGTTTTTTTTATCGGCTTACTACGAATATGAAGCTTTTGCATCAAGATGTTGTCAAGTTTAGAAACATGGATTTTCAATTTGCAACACATGCAGAAATGCAAATTCACAAAAAACTTATGTGACTAGTACAACTGTGATGCGAGTAAACCTCAGCCAAAACATTCCTACCTACTTCTGGATATCACCGAGGCTGAGTATCAGACGTTGCATGCATTGCATTGCATTGCATTGCATATCAACGTCTGATATATGGGGACATGCTAATTTATGCGACCTCGCACGCCAGCCAATCGGAGTGGACTTTGCAAACTTGTGACGTCATTTCGTTCAGAAATGTGGACGAAGGTACTGATTGGTTGGTGGGTGTCAGCTGACCCCAGTTCTCTGAATTCATCACAGCGCGTATGTGTAGCATGCGATGGCAGTTATAAAATCATTCAAATGCCGCCACGCGTGTCGCGTGCTCCCCCAGCACGCGCACGCGCACGCGGTACGCAGTACTATACTACGCACAGTACAACTGCAACATGATTCCGTGCACGCGCAGAAATGTTTACATTTCTCAAAGATTTGCATCCGGGGCGCGTTACGCGGCCGCCCGGGTAGCATATGCGCGCCTTGATCAGCAGTTTCCTGAAGGTCCAAAAAACGAGCAGGCTGATTGGTCAAAATCTAGAGGTCAAGAGGCGGATGTCTTGCATAATTAATCGCCAGATCTGCACACATATTATAGACGCTCGTCGCATTGCATGAGCGGCTATTTCATAGACTAGATATCACCATGATATTTAAAATTAGTGTTATTTATTTACCATTTTGGCAGAATATTCCCGTATAGCCTGGAGCACAGTCACATCTGTAGCCACCGTTAAGGTCGACACAAGTTGCTCCATTCTCACAGGAATGAGACAAACAGCCATCAATGTCTGCGCAAAAGATTACCAGACACATAAGTCTTGTATGAAATCCAACCTTAACACTTAAGCAGCTGAACTTGAATCACAACAAATATTGGAAATACCTGTTTCACAATGCATCCCTGTGTATCCGGCAGGACACCGACACTCATAGCCATTCACCATCTCAAGACAAGTTCCTCCATTCACACAAGGAGAGCTAGAGCATTCAACGATGTCTGAAAGAGGTACAAAATATGCAATGAATGTTTTAAATCAATGTTACCAACAAAAAGCGACTTTCACATGAAACTGATCTTCATCTTCAAAATCATTTAAGACCCACCTGTTCCACAGATGACCCCTGTCCATCCTGCTGGACACACACACTGGAAGCCGTTGACCAAATCCACACAGGTTGCTTCGTTCAGACAGGGAGTGTTAGCGCACTCATTGATTTCTGTGGAAAGATAAACGGAAAAAAGAATGAGCAGAGATAACTGCCTTAGAGGCAGGACTCTAACCCGAGACCACCGGACCAATACTCCAGAGCTCTGTCTACTGTATTGCCTTTCTCTTTAATGGTTGACCGGGCATCAAACCAGGGAATAATCCAATACCGTTTCACTGGTCTACCACTTAGCTTTCTAATCCTTCCAATGGTAAAATCCTAAATGGTCTATACGGACTCCAACACATGTTCTCTGTACTACAGTTTCAGTGCTCTTGCAACTGAGCTATCTAGCCCTTTCGTTTGCATTTCCTAAATAGTCAACAGGGACTCTAACCAGAGACTACTAACTAACTGAGCTGTCGCTAGTTCCATTGACATTTTCCTAAATAGACAGTAGGGACAAAAACCTTGGACCAGTGGTTTACCATTCCAGTGCTCTACCAACTGAGCCATCCAGTCTTGTGTATTGGCATACCCTAAAATAAGCACCTCACGTCAACCTCACCAACCGAATGCATTCTACCAAATGTCGTCATAAAAAAAAGAGGAACATAATGTGTACGCTCACCCATTCCACAGATTGTTCCTGCGAATCCTGGAGTGCAGTCACAGCGGTAGCCAGACACTAGGTCAACACAGGTACCTCCATTCACACAGGGAGAGCTGATACACTCAAAGATTTCTGGAAAAGAAAAATGTTGAAAGCAATAAATGATATCATTTGAGATAAAACAGTGAGATAATTGGTAAGAGAGATGGTTAAAAAAAAAATTGAGATAAGACACTAAAATATGAGCAATGATGCTTACGAATTTGACAGAATATTCCCATATAGCCTGGAGCACAGTTACATCTGTAGCCAACGTTCAGGTCGACACAAGTTGCTCCATTCTCACAGGAATGAGACACACAGCCATTTATATCTGAAAACCCAGATTAACACTGAAACTTATGAAAACGACACACACAAAATGATTATACACTGAACATTTTTTTTAACAGAATAACCTAAGACATACCAACTACTAAAAGTTAGGAAAGCTCAATGTTTTTAAAATCAGCAGAATTTTTCTCAAAGGCTTATTTGATAACCTGCATCACATACAGATGGATCCGGTACACTCGGATCCTGTGTACCCCATAGCACACTGACACTGGTATATCTCTATCGGGTGATTCACATCACATTACAGCTTCCGAGAGCTTTTCAATATTACTCTTCTGAAATATCCCAAGAAATACCCTGGAATCAACGTGGTGGTATGAACTACCTTGTTGACTACAGTTTGAAGATGACCTCTCCAGTGAAACCGCCTGATGGAACACTGTATTGTGAATCGCTCCTTCTCAAACAATCCATTGCCAGAAATAACTGCTCGCTAAATAGAATGACCTGAGGGATATGCATTACTCAAAGTTAGGAGGGCTCAATGTTGCTATAAGTCTCATGTTAATACCTATTTCGCAGTTGATCCCTGTGTATCCGGCAGCACACCGACACTGGTATCCATTCAGCATCTCAAGACAAGTTCCTCCATTTCTACAAGGTGAGCCAACACATTCCACAATATCTGTGAGAGATTGCACAATATATTTCAGTATCAAAATGTTGGAGAAAACTGCTGACGGAAAATGCTGATCTCATAAGAAAACTCACAACAGACTAATCCATTTAAGCACGTCCCATTGACATATTACAGCCACATGCTCTATATGTCCATCGCTTTATCAGACTTGTCGGACCATAGCCGCAGCTGTGATTGGTCAATACATCAAGAAGTGCTGCTTAATGGATTGGTCAATTCATGAAGTCCATGAAAACAGAACTGTGTCTTGATTTGGGATGTATTATTAACCCACCTGTTCCACAGATGTCCCCTGTCCATCCCACTGGACACACACACTGGAAGCCGTTGACCAAATCCACACAGGTTGCTTCGTTCAGACAAGGAGTGTTCGCACAATCATTGATTTCTGTTGAGCCAACGAAAGTGAAACATTCTTATGATTAGTTTTGGTATTCAAAGAAATGGTTTTTGCAGAACTAAGGATTGTACAAATAGGTGCAATCAGTATCAACTTCTACAGCTTTTAGCCGAGAAACAGAAAAACAAACGATCTCACGGCATATTTCCATGCGGATGACAAAAAGGTTTGAAATCACAAGATGCTGCCACATACAGATTTTCTGAAATTTGTCAATGAAAACCATTTTCTTTGTATATAGTTTTCCTATCTTGCAGTCTAGAAAAAGTTTCCTGTGAAGTGAGACTAGAATACTCAATCTAGAAACAAGAACATTTCTTCAAAAGAAAACAACCCTCTTGGTAATAAGCTAACACACACACACATGCTAGAACACCCCGAGATTTCTGAAAAACAAACAAAATGCAGTGATGAAAATTTAAAGGTAATATACAACATTTGCAAATATATAAACAACAAAAAACTACTGAATTATTATGAAATACCATACTTGACTAAGTAAATAATAATCTCAAGCATCCTGTGAAATAATGGCACCTGGTCTGCTGTCATTTTCATGAAAAGTAGAATTTCTGTATGAATTTCCAGCCATGGTCGGCCCCAACCTGATAATTCCCTGACGTCTATAAATTCTGAAATTGTCTGAAGTGGAGTCAGGGAACCAGACTACAAGAACAGCATTTAAACTTTAAACAGGTCAGTGTTACAGTATTTGCTATAAAACACTATCCCCCAAATCCATTCATTTGTGAAAATCACAACAAAAGCAAATGCCGTATACTACCTTTAAAAGGAAGTCATGTGAACAGCAATTCAAATTTTTCAGCAAACCTGACACCATTAACTCAAAAAGTATATCACAAAAAACGCATTCACTTCAAACAACCTCCGACGAGATGACAGGACAATGTGCTCAGCTAAAAAGGTCTTACACAGTGTTCTAGCCAGGCATTAAATAGCGCCAGCACCCACTACGCTTTCGGGAATTAGCACTACGCTTAAATCCTACCCCCCATGCTACCACTATGCTATAAATTTAAGAGCAAGAGTATATTCTTAACAATTAAACTAAATCAAATAAACTAAATTTTGCCTATAAAATCTTTAAAACTTTTGCCAGTAAACAGTCAAGGGAAAGTGGCCAGGAATTGCCTCAGATTGCACCGCAGAGCATCTAGAATCCACATTTTTGTCGGGCCCCTTAAGTGGACCCCAGAACCCACGCTGTAAGGGCTTCGCACTCCGCGCTCGCATTGTCCAATCCTTGAGCAAAATGTCCCTGCCCTCTTATTTCACCCTGGCTAGAAAACTGGTTTTACATGTATATAATCAATGATCAAGATTAAAACTTGCTTACCATTTTCGCAAAATATTCCCGTATAGCCTGGGGCACAGTCACATCTGTAGCCACCGTTTAGGTCGATACACGTTGCTCCATTCACACAAGTATGCGACACACAGCCATCCATGTCTAAAAATAAGGCGACCACAAAATTTTATACCATGGAAAAAAGACATTTTAATTACACGGCATTCAGCTGCATTCTAATTTAAATAAATTGATGCAATAACTGCTTACCGCTAAAATAAAATGAAACTGACATGTTAAAAGTTAAGTGGACCAGCCATTTTGATATGAGCTGAATCTTTCTTAACCCCCAAGTGTATGGCTGTTATTGACGGGGGGGGGGGGGGGGGGGGGGGGGGGGGGGGGGGGCTGGTATGCCAAGAACAGGGCTGTGCAGCCAATCGTAAATGCAAATAGGCACCTCACTGAATAGAGTGGTCCTATTCATTGCACTTGGATCCCCTTTTGTGTGAATGAAAGCTTTGTTTGAAAAAGCTCCATCTATTCATTACACTCCCATTCAAGAACAATATAGTTGAAACATGAATGGATTGAGTATGCTCAGGAATGCACCTATAGACGTCAAATGGCCACGTTGTCTTTTTCAAACCGCAGCCATAGTCGTCGTCTGTATTTAAGAGGTTAAAGGCTACGTTGGATACCTATTTCGCAGTTGGTGCCAGTGTATCCAGCAGCACACCGACACTGGTATCCATTCACCATCTCAAGACAAGTTCCTCTATTCAGACAAGGGGAGCTTACACATTCTATGATATCTGAAAGAGATTACACAATACCACCATTCCGAAAATAACTCATCACATATAATTCACTCACATAAAAGCTTAAGAAGTGAAAGTAAACCTAAACTTCATCTCAATAATCAGTTTAGAGAGGGTATCTGCACGTTTTGTACGACTATTTAAGACCCTTTTTAATGCTACACCCTAAACAAAATTTAAGACAAAAAAAGAAGCCGACAATAGCTTTTGGGGAGCTGACAATGACTCAAGACGATGTCCTCATCAAGAATGTGTGACCGGTTTACTGAGTGGAGCTGCGATTACAAAAGGCACGCTGGTCTACTGAAAGATAAATATGTAGGGGGAGGAGTTGGTGTGATGGAGCCAGAATGGCAGTGTGAAGGAAAGATCAAACCTTGCTGAACCAGGTGGAACTCGGAATAATTGGTAGGAGAACTCTGCAATTGATAGTGGAGGGAGAAGGGCCGGAGTTCTTACCAGAGCCACGACTCCTCTGATGCGACAAGAACAAGATCAATAGCTATACATGTAGCTAATAAGTTCCTGGAATTATTAATCGTAACCTGAGTGAACTATTCATGACCGATGCTAGATGTAGGGATGGATTTGGGATCCTGGGGATACAACGCTCGATAAATACAATGTGCGGTGTTTGCCAAGTGCGGTCAGTTTTACGTGAAAATTGCCTATTTATTTTTTACACGCTGTGTGATCGTTATTTACGATCTGATAAGAAAAGTCATTATTTTAATACGTCCATTTTTTAAGACCTTGGAGAACTCAATTTAATGCCTTTTGAGGCCTTAAATTTAGAAAAGTCAATTTAAGACTTTTGAAGGCTTTTAAAGACCCGCAGATACCCCGTTCGACTCACCTGTACCACAGATGTCCCCTGTCCATCCCGCTGGACACACACACTGGAAGCCGTTGACCAAATCCACACAGGTTGCTTCATTCAGACAAGGAGTGTTAGCACAATTATCTGTTGAGCATAACAAAAGTGAACTATTCCAAGCTGTTGTTTCGCAGTTTAAAAGAAAATGCTTCTTCTAACTATCGAGTTTCCACGTGGGCAGTATCAGCTTTTACAGCCTTTTTAACAAATGCAAGTCTTTTTCCCCAGAAGCAGCTTATGTAAGCATTTGCAAACAATGTTTAAAGCAATAAATGATATTATTTGAGATAAAACAGTGAGATAGTTGGGTAAGAGAGATGTTTCTTTAAAAAAAATGGAGATATGATACTAAAATATGAACAATGATGCTTACGAATTTGACAGAATATTCCCCCATAGCCTGGAGCACAGTCGCATCTGTAGCCAACATTCAGGTCGACACAAGTTGCTCCGTTCTCACAGGAATGAGACACACAGCTATTTATGTCTGGAAAAGCAAAGACACTTGTAAATGATGCAATTAAACAAAGCTACAGAATCTTACAAATTATTGACACATACAATCACATATAGGTCAATCCACACATTCTTGTTCCAGAGTTTAAAAAAACCACCACATTTCCCAATATCGAGTTTAAAAATGCTGGACAATTTTATTTTAAATTCAGTGTGAGACTTTTGAGATGCTGGAGGAGGCAGCAGATATACGAGTCTTTTTTGCTAGTTCTGAGCATGCACACGACTGGTGAGAACAATGGAAAGGGACCGGTATGCTACCAGCGGCTCAAAGGTCCCCCATTGTTTTTATGCTGAAAGAAAGCTGATGAGTGACGATTTCATACCAATATGCTTCAAAATTACTTCAGTACAATGTTGTTAAAAGTTACAGAAAACTGAAAATCCAGGGATGTTGGCCTGTGGTCATTAGTGATCTTTTTTATACTCACACCGTACATGGTTCCACGATTGACAGTTACAGATAACCAGTTTCAAATGGAGTAACAATAAAAACCTTTCTCTATTAACTGTGATAACATCCAGGGCACTGTAACCAACATTATGTGCCGACTGCATTCAGGACATTCAACACTGTATTCCCGTCACCATACAGAAATTATGCGCTAAGCTTGTAAGCACAGAATCCATTATTAAAGCATGTATGCGTACACTCATGCCAAAAATCCTTGCAAGCCTGTGAAATACACTCAAACTTAGCTGCCATTCTTTGCTTACAGTAAAGCAGAGCAAAACCCTGGGTTGGAAAGTTTTCATGCTTGGTTCAAGTTGAATGATAATATAAATATCTACCTGTTTCACATTTGGTCCCTGTATATCCGGCAGTACACTGACATTGGTATCCATTCAACATCTCAAGACAAACTCCTCCATTTAAACAAGGTGAGCTGGAGCATTCAATAATGTCTGAAAGAGATCATCAAAATAGCCATGAGATTTTTTTTCCATTTCTTTAGAACAGGGTATAATGGGGGAAATACAGAATTGAAGGGTATATTGTCTGAAATCAGTATCACTGAGGCCACAGCTCTTAATAGTAAACATTCATTGCAGCAAGACCTCTAATAGGGTCCTTTGACCATGGTCTGACCGCTGCAAACTAGAAATCTCTAACAAGCTGGATGGGCTTTAAAGGGACACATTGCTTTGAATTTTGCGATT
Organism: Hippasteria phrygiana; assembly: GCA_037893225.1. Classification (NCBI taxonomy): domain Eukaryota; kingdom Metazoa; phylum Echinodermata; class Asteroidea; order Valvatida; family Goniasteridae; genus Hippasteria; species Hippasteria phrygiana. The sequence continues at coordinate 2,289,862 of JAZGUH010000093.1, forward strand.
TGGGCTATAAAACTGAAATGGATATGGTTGGGAAGCTTTTTAAAAGTAGAATATAAAGATTCACATAACTATCCCTTCAAATTGCGTGGTTTTTGTTAAATTTGCTTAGCATGAGAAGTCTTCCTTGGTAAATACTTGATTACCGACCAAATTTTGATGTGAAGAATATCGCTTGTGGCTGGCATTCTGCTGTTGTTTGTTTAGCATGAAAATCCCATGGCCTTTTGGCTGGTAACCTTGTTTTAACTAAGCAAGACTTTTTGGTGCTAAGCAAATTTTTGTGCTTAGCGGCTCCGTGAAATTGGCCCAAGGTCTTGTTCTTGGACTTTCAGGTCTTGCCTGCAACACTGCCGAAAAACACCTGTTAAACCAATTACAAGTCAATTACTTATCAACCCACCTGTACCACAGATGTCCCCTGTCCATCCCGCTGGACACACACACTGGAAGCCGTTGACCAAATCCACACAGAATGCTCCATTCAGACAAGGAGTGTTAGCGCACTCATCAATATCTAGTGGATAGGAAACAGTCAGTAATAAACTTGAGGTTGACACAATATACCACACTCCAAAACTCTGTAAGACTTGCTCTTCAAATAAAAATAGGAAGTTTGATGCTGGAGGCAGATGATATACATGTTACTGTATACATGTTATAGGGGAGGCGAGTTGCAGCGATTTCTCGTTAAGGTTGGGGGGGATGGGACAGGACCCATATCATGTATATGACAAGCTAGAGGGGAATTATTAGGGGGGACACTGCAATAGCCGTCCCCCCCCCCCCCCAAGTCTGGGCTGGGTCAAGTCTGGGCTGGGTCAAGTCTGGGCTGGGTCAAGTCTGGGCTGGAGCCGGGGCCAAGTCAAGTCTGGACCTCAGTCTGTTTTTCCTGTTTTTAGACTCAAGTGAACTTTAATTGTGAATTTGCCTCGGACTCTGACCCAGACTTGACCATAATGTATAAGCGTGATGCATTAGACAGAACTACAAAACTTGCAGATCACTTGGTGGGCCTGTACACTAGAGGAATTTGGACAACGGCCATCCACAAACCTATCTCGCATAAGGTCCCTGTGTATCCAGGAACACATCTGCACTGGTAGCCATTAATCAAATCAATGCAGGTAGCGCCATTCAGGCAAGGAAGACTGACACATTCCAAAATAGCTGCAGCAACAAGGGAAGAAAAATCAAGTTCTATTTTGTCAAATTGACAAAGGAAACAAGACTTCATCTGTGTGAGGCCACATCAAGATACAAGGGAAAATAGACTGGCACTGTGTTTGTATTTAGGAATCAGTAATATGGCACTGTCTGGCATTCAGGGGCCCAGACTAATATTAAAAATGAGCATAAGGCCATGCCCGAATTTGGTATTTTGTGGCTATGGCTTGCTAATGACACACTATGGTGAATAGCCATAGCCATAGCCATAGCCATAGCATAAAAGATCATCTTGGACATGTTCTAAAGGACTTTTTCGACAGATGACACATGTACGCTAAGAAGTTCACCCGTGAGTTGTAGATTAATAAATTTGTTGTTTCTGGTATCTGGCATTAAAAGCACATTAAGAGGCAGCAGGAGTTTTTACTTAAAATGCGCTTTAAACACAAACAGGAAAGGCCTTTTCTGACATGACAATTAATATTTATCATCAGTATGCACAGGTCTTCAATCTTTTGACAATACAGCCATTGTCCCGAAAACATTTTGGAAATGGGATTTTGCATAGTAATAATTTACTAAAAAAGAACTAATTATGATTGCAGTTTTCCTTCAGAATACAGCCTTTTTAATTTTTGTTTTACATTTTTATATAGAAACGGTCCAAATTAAATTACTTTTGAAATCTTACTTTAACTATCTCCTTTGTAGAGAGGAATAAACTGTAAACAATTTTCAACTGTAAATGCGAGACTAAAAAATGAACATTAATACAGCTCTGGCATTAAGATTCAATTAACTATAATAAATATGCTTTCACACACATTTGGCAAATGTGCTGGTAATTATGCTATATGAACAGCTACATTTGTGTTAGAATTTTTGTTCACATTTTGTCCAATTTGACACAATTCACAGCTGGTAGCAGTGTGCACGATTCATGAAAGTCGGCATTTTGCTGATACTTCAAAAGCTAATATACTCAAACCGCAATACGTTTCAATTATACAGCTTGTATTTACAATTAGAGCTTTGCTTCACACAAGAAAAAAATACACAACTTTGACATGACATGCGTCAGATCTTGATATACACTTGGGTAATATCTAGCATGTCAATAATTAACAGGTGTTTAATTAAAATTGCATGAGATATTATGCACAGGCTAGCAATAATAAGCAATGACACACATCGGCGATGCAGTTACTGGCTGGACAACTATTCCAAGGTGCTGAAGGCAAATGCAGTGCAGCTATTCCACGCTCAGGTTGAGTAAAAAAACAAACTCTTTCCCCTGTTTTTTTAAAAATGCTGTGGACAAAATTCGGAATAGGTGTTTTTGTTCAAAAGTCAATAACAGATCATCAACAGCATAAAGTGAATTAGACCTATGGTTTTTCTACTAAAATGTTCAACTGGGTTTTTGTCACATGCATTACAACTGGCAAGGAGACTTTGTGAACTAAATAGGGGTACAGATTTGGGGCTCATTTTTTGTACTCACCCTGTTAAGACAATAACGGGTAATGGCAAATGTATGCGGTATGGTAAAACAAATTCAACATATGCATGAAATAAAGCTATGAAAGGTTTTATAACAATTTTCTTGGAGATGACGGCTTTTCCGACGGAAATATTGTCAGACAATAGTGTTGTCAGACAACAGTGTGCCGAATATTAACCACTGTTACTTGTTTATTGAGATAAGTTAATGATTAGAGAAAGACTGGGATTGCGGGTAATACCATGTGAAATAACTTCCTTCTAGGAAGATGTGTGGTTCTCAAAAGAACCGGGACGAGTGTGAAACTCGACGTTTCGGACAGTGTGCTCTGTCCGTCCTGGAGTCCACTCCGGATCCGGAGGACGGACAGAGCACACTGTTTAAAACATCAAGTTTTACACTCATTCTTTGCAGAACCACACACCTTCCTAGAAGAAAGTTATTTGGTGTTATTTGCAATCCCAGTCTCTCTCTTATCGTACCCACCATGCAAAGCTTCAAATCATATTTAAGTTAATGATTAATTTGCCTGCACTAGAGCTATGCATACATCATTTCCTGAAGGGGGGAAAAACCCAAACATTAGGTCTGTGTTGAAGAGTACCAGCATAATTTCATTCATATAATGTAAGGACACAGTCTATCTAGTGTGATCCAAGAACTTTCCTGACGTTAGGGTTGCTCATGAAACTGATGATAACACCTCTTGTTGATCTGCTATTAAGCGGACATTTGTTATTTTCACACCATTACCAAGTAAAACTGAATGAACAGTTCTTTTGAGCAGTACCCTCCAGCTCTCATACAAGTCATCAACTTACAAGTCATTAAATGTGGCATCCGCAACGGAAATCAGACATAAGTCACATGACCTATTTTTGACTAATTGCAATTGACATCTGTCAAAAAATCACGATTCCTGTTTTTGTCAAAATACTGTAGTTAAAAGCATGTTTAATTAAAAATACCTGGTTTGTTTTTGTTGATCGAGACCATTAAATGTGTACAATTTCACATTTTAGTGCGGCGTACTTCCGAATAAAATTGTGTAAGCTACGTATTATTTTCCATTCTCAATGCTGAATTTACGGCTCTATTCGAAAACCAAAATATCGTATAACAGTAATTTATTCACCATTACAAAGCATACGTTATATATTTTATTATGGAATGGAAATCTCAATTTTCAAAATGTCAAACTTATGTCTGATTTCACTTGCTGGTGACACAAATTAAGTCAGTAATAATTTATAGTTGATTTCACACAAGAGCAAGTTTGCTACAAACGTACACGTTAGCAAATAATGGTTAGTCACTAAACTATTTTATTAATATTACTAACTGCAAGCACAGTGAACTGTACACGTTAGCAAATAATGGTTAGTCACTAAACTATTTTATTAATATTACTAACTGCAAGCACAGTAAACTTAATGAATCAGTTCTTTTTGTTAAAGCTCCTAGGTCTGACGTAAGTTAGCAGTTTAGCAGTTAACAAACTAGTCATTCATTTACACAAATTGGGGCTAATTAGCTATTAAAGCAAGGTTTGAGTAATGTTAAAAAAAACTAGCTACATTTATTGAATCAAGCTCAATTTTGACAAGGACAAAAAAGCCACAGACTGTACTCGTGACGCAAGCAAAGGAGAGAGCGGGATGCCAACGACAAAGTTTATTCTTACGATCTCCACAGAAGACACCTTGAAAGCCCTGTGGGCAATCGCACCGGTAGCCATTGACCAAATCGATGCAGGTAGCTCCATTCCGACAGGTATGAAATCTACATTCATCTATGTCTAGATAAGGTTTAAACATGTACAGTTACACATCATGGCTGGAAGCAGGGTTACATGACTAACTGTACGCTACAAAATCAACCACAATATGTTGAGTATAATCTTTTGACCGTAGCTTGGTGATGAATAACGTGCCAAAGACTGGGGAGGTTTGAGATTTAGACGTCTGCTTGGCGGGATTTCTGTTTTGTTGGGTTCGTTTTCTTCTGGTGGAAATATAAGGGAAGACATCTCTTATTAAGGAGCATTTCATATTGTCCAGATGTGGTATCGAATGCGGTACCGTGGTTTTTCTTCACGGTGCTGCATTTCGCACCTCAAACCCAGCTGACAAATGGGAAGCAGGCGGCTTGAATAACTGAATATATTCATTAAGTTAAAACTGGAGCTTATAGCTCATTGAAATCCAGTTGGCTTGTCAAAGATTTCTAGTTTGCCGCGGTCAGACCATGGACAGAGAACTCTACTGGTGCAATAAAGCTCTGACTCGGAACACTTTCATTCCACATTGTCGACTGATGGATTAGGCTGCGTCTGAATCGCTTGTCTAAGGCTATTGTCTAGGTGTTCATCCATTACAACTACGCGTGACGTAGCCGTAGCTCTAGACGCCCATTTTGGACACGGCCTTAGCCAGAGAGTCCAGGAATTACTGATGCCCCAACTGGATTCTTTGTAAAGCACTCGCCCCCGAGGACCACACGCTTCTCATGAATATTGCAATGATGAAACTGCCAGGTGAGTGCACCTGTATAGAATGAGCTCATGTCAACCAGCTGGATGTTAATGCTGTTTCCGCATTATACAGCTTTACTGCAATTGATACCGCTTTCAGACAATATAAAATTACCTTTAAATAAATTGGGCTTTGGTGAAATTTTCACCCAAACCCCCTAGCTACAAGGATTAAAAGAAGTGACCTATCTCTATCATCAAACTGGCCTCAGAAAATAACCTGTACCAAAGGCAACGTGCCTAATACTGATGAGGACATATGCCTTGCTAGAATGTTCATCGCAGAATGAAATTCTTTAAATAAAAGTGCATTAAGATAATTTGGATACACCTACTTCTTCCACAGTTGGGACCTGTGAAACCAGGCTGACATTGGCACTCGTAGCCATTAACTAAATCCACACAGATGCCTCCATTCAAGCATGGAAGACTTGCACACTCAAATATCCCTGCAAGAAATGATTCAAAATGATTCAAAATGATTCAATTGTTAAAGAGGAAGTTCAGTGGCGAGACAAGTCTGCGTCATTTTTCATTTTTATGTAGATAGCGTATTGTAAATTCAAACTGCAAATTACTTCTGCCATTAAATACCAAAACAGTGACTTTTGGAAGCTATTTTTATTAAGTCCCCTCTAGCCCGCTGGTGCCATTTGTCTAAAAGTCATCGCTGCGAGCAGCAAATGATTTGACGTCATGGGACGAACTCCCCTTTTGTGTCTAGCACTAGGCACAAAAGGGGAGTTCGTCCTATGACGTCGATTTGTTTGCTGCCCGCCAGCGACGACTTGACAAATGGCACCAGCGGGCTATGCTGCGCTAGAGGTGACTTGATAAAAATCACTCTCAAAAGTCACTGTTTGATTTTATGACACACAATCTGCATACAAATAAAATATGAGGCAGACTTCTCTCAGCAATCAACATCATCTTTAAAACTAAATGGCTACTTAATCCTATTACTCAGTTCCAAACTGGGATGTTGGCACAAACACAGTACAATCTTAAATCTTGTTCTTAAACATTTCAGTAATCTACTTTACCCACAGCTGACCTACAGATCCCATGGATCGAGAAAGCCTACAAATGAGGGCGCGGTTCGCAGAAATTTGTCAAGGCTGAATATCTTCCACATTCAGTTTTATTAATTCATTTCGAGTGGACGGGGCATGTAAGATTACTTGAGTAATTATAGAACTAATTAGTTTCACCTGTGTAAGTCTATTGGTCAACTTCCAACACTGACAGGAACTAACATTGCTTCCTTTCTAACCATATTCCATTTGTACACAAGATATATCTTACCAATTCCACAGTCGGGTCCAGTGAAACCAGGCAGGCACTGGCATTGGTAACCATTAATCTGATTACTGCAAACTCCTCCATTCAAACATGGCCGACTGCTACATTCATTAATATCTGAAGAAGAAAAAAATCACATTTATTAAACATGATTTCTAAATAATAGGGGAGATGGGGGTTTAGTTGGAACACGGGGTAAGTTGAAACATTGAGATTTTTTTTCCACAGCTAGCTGTGGAAAAATAGCTAGCTGTGGAAAAAATCTAAATGTTTCAACTTACCTTGTGTTCCAAACTCCCCTACAGCACTGAGCAACAAAATTCAAAAGTGTACCAAAAAATGAGCATTGAGAAAATAAAGATAACACTGTTGAAAATAACCAATCATATCCGCTCCAGTCTAGGCTGTCATTCACACAAAATGGCGGACGGTGTTTCCGAACCGCGGTTTGTTTTCCTAACAGACGATGAAATATTGCAACTCGTAGGCGATGCTGGCGCTGCTAACACAAAGAGACAAATGAAATATGCAGTCAAACGATTAGAGGAATTTGCAAGACACGCAGGAACAACAATTAAAGCTTTTAACTGATTCGGAACTAGACCACTTTTTGTTGTGCTTTTATGCGGGACTAAGAAGGTAAACGGCACGTTGTACACCAAGAGATCCATGCATGCAATCTGTCGGATTTATTCAGGCGTTGTATAAAACATAATGAATGTTTCACATTCGTGCAATGGTAAGAATAATTTCATTCGGAATGATGGAATGGAATGGAATGTCGCATTCTACTCGGCTTCGCCTCGTGGAATGGAACATTCAATCTGTCACCTCATGAAATTATTCTTACCATCGCACTCATAAACATTCATTATTTGTATATTATGTCACTGTCGTCCAACCACATGTCTGACTAACCTATCTCGCAGACGATTCCGATGAACCCAGGCGGGCACTGACACTGGAAAACATTCTCTAAATCCCGACATGACCCTCCATTCTGACAAGGAGAGCTGGCACACTCGTTGATATCTTGAGGGGGAAAAAATATTTCAATAAATATTTTGCAATTTTCGATAGTCACACTTTTGCACATGACAACTTTGCATCTCACTACAGTGAACACCTTAAGCCAAACCACAAGGGGAACTGCTTAGGTAATCTAAGTAGGATCTGAACCCGTGACCTCTGGATTACTGTGCCGGCACTCTACCGACTAAACTATCTTGCCCTATATGTTGGCATTCTCCAAATTTGCCAGTATCTTTGATCAGGGGGCACCTAGTCTGAAATCATAAACCCATAATGCCGTATAGCCAGGGATCACGCCCAAACTTTAAGACAACCTGGAAAGTGGCAATGAGGGGATCACTTAACCCCTTGACCATGTTTTTTAACAGGAGACGTCGGGGTGTTGCAGCGGTTCTGGCAGCCAAATCGAACCGCTACAATGTGTTTGTGCAGTCAAGTATGACATACACAATAATCCAACAATGGATTGAAACTGCACAAACAGCGGCCAATGGTGTCATCCGGCCTGGTGGCACTGTTTTTTTTGCACCCTATGGCGTCATCCGTACGCAAGTGGTTAATGAGGGTTTGACTTTTCAACTTGTAATACTATTAAAAAACACCCTAAGGGAAACTAAGTGTTATAACCTCTTGAAAAAGACCACCTGGCCAGTTGTCTATACACGCATTCCTGCACATACTCAATCCATTGTTTGTCTATTGTTTGCATTACACTCTTAGCTGCACAAGCACATCTTGGCATACCAGCACCCCATTAATAACTGCCAACCAGAAGGGGTGAATCAATTTTCAGTTTAAAACAAAGAAAAATGGCTGAAGCTGGATTTGAACCTGCGGTCTGACCTCTAGATTACCATACTGTAACCTGATAAGACTGACTGCCTGAATACGTACCGATGCCGCAGTGTATTCCTGAATATCCCGCTAGGCATTGACACTCATAGAAGGCAAATCTATCCAGGCAGGTAGCGCCGTTCATACAGGGATTACTCATGCATTCATTAATCTCTGTAAGCAATGGGATATTGGGATTTATGAAGTACAAAATGGACCAAAAGCTTTTCAACGACAATCAACTGCTCACCATATGGGTTATTTAGTTTTCTAAAGCCCGCAAACCAAAACAAATATAAATATCTGTTGGATATTGACAAATAAAATAAAATAAAATAAAATAAAATGAAATAATAATGCATGCTGTAAGTGCTAGGCGAGCAGAGATCTCCAAAGTGCATTTGTACATGAGCCATAATAGCTGACAAGACTACTTCTAAATGTTATTTTTCAATTCAGTTCTTTGTCCTTTTGTTTTCTAAAATTGATACAATTGATGACATTTGACTAGCTATCAAGAGAAAAATAAACAACTTACCGGATTGTTTTGTCTGAACATATGTTCAAGCTGTCCAATGCATGCAGTTGACAGTACACAATGTTAATGGACAAGATGATCACGATGTTAAGATGAAATCAAGATGTAGGATTAAGTATTAGGAAATTGTTATGTGCATGAAAACAAAAGACAAGGTTATGTTTATAGGCATGATGACGCACAGCAAAACAATACTTTTCACATGAAAATCCAGTACAGCAATACATTGCAAAAAGACAACACGCACGACAAATCGTAAAATGCAAACAACCCGGAGAGAAGATAAGGTTGGCTGGCAAGATGCCAGAAAAACATTTCCACAATGTCAAGTTTTACACTTCGGTTAACATTACATACTCCTAACACTCAGCGTCCAGAAATTCACTCCATCAAGCTGGAAAGGGTTCTGTTGGGAATTAAATGGTCCGGCACTGTTGTCTTTTCCACGCCCTGCAAGTTGCTGAAAGTTGTTGCAGTGAGACAGGCTCCCGCACTAAACTAAAAGGTTATATGTGAGTTAATGACTACTGAGGCAGCGTTACCATCTGCAATTCACCAACAGGTGCTCCATGTAAAGCAGGATGGACTATAAAGATGCTGCTATGTTTTGGCAAGAAAAATCACCTGCTAGGTGATGGATTAATAACAAAAACACCTGCAACCCATTGCTCTCCGTGGGATAATAAGCAGGTAAAACAGAAAACATTACTCTGACATTATGAGCCACAAAAACCTGCAGAATAAACAAATGTATTACGAGTTATAACACATAACTACAAATTGAGCCAAGGGGTTACAAAAACCTACTGGAATAAACAAATCAATTAGCAAACTTTACTGGGATGATCAACAAATACAAAACAACGGCAAGGGTTAAACACCTGCGGTGATGAAGATCTTACATGATGACATAGCGACGCTGAGGTTAAAACATCCATTATGACAAGTACAAGTGGTTACAGGGAAAAAAGGAAATTCGGGATATTTGAATGAAACACTCACCTATACCACACAGAGGTCCCTGCCAACCGGGGAGACACAGACATTGATAGGCGTTGAGCAAATTCACGCAGTCTGCTCCATTTTGGCAAGGCCCGCTCAGACACTCGTTCACATCTAGGAGAGGAAGAAGCCCATAAATGAAGTGTAGCTTCATCTCTAATCATCTAAACAGACCCGAGTGTTAGCTGCACGACTGACCAAACGTGACACATCATTTTATAATAGAGCTGCCCGATACACAAGGCTAAAAGCTACTCTAGGTAAAGGGTCTACAGAGGTGTTAGAGGGGCCACATTTTAGGTTGCCAACCCTACCACCCTTTACAATTTTTCTGGGTCCAGGTAAAAATAAAGAGGATAAATCTTCAATAGATACCAAGGAAATTATCCCAATTTTCAGACCTATAGACCCAGGCTCCACTGTTGGTGAATGGTGAGATCAACTCACCTCCCCCCATTTAAGAATGCAGCCTGTAACAATGTCCAATCACACCAACTGTATTTCAATCTAAGGACAAATACTGATAACGCACAAAATTCCAGAGTCGTCTAAAGGCGTGGCTATGCACCAATGAGGGAGGGGCCAATAGACCAATTCATCAAACACCAGAAAAAGGCAGAAAATCAACAATTTTGTTGAAAAAGTGACCCCAAATCCTTTTTGTAAAGGTGACCTCAATTTTCTTTTTGCCGGGGGTGGGTGATTATTAAAGTAAAATAAAATTGGTAAAATGTCACTGGAGGCAATTTGACACTTTCCCAGACACTTTGTCTACATTTTTGGTCACTGAACCTTGAAGCCAACATGCCATTCCAGTGATCACTCAGAGATCAGGGGTGAGATTTGAGGGAAAAGAAAAATCCATGAAACATTCAGAGACATTTAATTTGTATGGCACTGCTGAAAAGTGCATGAGAAAACTGCATTTTCTACTAAAGGATATTTTAGGTTATTACAATTTAATAAGAGCCTTTCATGTTGCAAAGGTCACTTTGGAATGATTAAAAACAATTTAAGTAGAACAAAAAATCTTCCAGAAATCTTGAAGACATCACACAGAAAATCCTGAAATCGGGAAAAATCAGGAAAAATCTCACACCTGACAGATATTTTATTTTGTTAGTAAATATAAGGTTAATTACCTGTAGTGCACGTATCACCCATCCAACCTGGTGCACACATACAAACGAAGAAGCCAATTTCATCCAGACAGGTTGCATTATTCTGGCATGGGCTACTGCTACACTCATTCACTTCTGCATTCAAACAAGATACATGGTTCAAATTATTTGCAGTCAACATATTTATTGCAAACCTAATGCGATGTGTCTTCAAGATTTGTTTCGAGAATCAAGCAATGTATTATCAACATCAGCAAGTTTAATCAAGGAACAATGGTTATACCCCTTGCGTACGGATGACGGAATTTGGAGCAAAAAAAAACAGTGCCACCAGGCCGGATGATGCAATTGGCCGCCGTTTGTGCAGTTTCAATCCATTGTTGGATTAAATAGTGCCACCAAGCCGGATGACGCCATTGGCCGCTGTCTGTGCAGTTTCAATCCATTGTTGGATTATTGTGTATAGGTTACGCTTGACTGCACAAACACATTGTAGCGGTTCGCTTGGCTGCCAGAGCCGCCGCGGCACCCCGACGTCTCCCGTAAAATACCGCACTCAAGGGGTTAACCAGAGGTACCTTACCTGTGCAATAACATCCAAGATATTAAAAGGGAAACATGTACCATGCCAAGAACTCCACAGAGATACAGAACGAGGGCATAATTGTTCATTCTACATCTATGTACAGCTAAGAGTATATTGGTGGGAACAGGCGGAAAGCAGAGTTTCACACTCAAATACCCTTACTGGAGGAACCAAGCTGGACAAGCCGGTGGAACATTTACCTAAAGAGTATTCATAGGATTGAATTTTGCATCGGCATGAATAGTTTGGTTGCAGTACCCGCTGCCATACTGGATTCGAACCAGCCAACCGACTCGGTGGTAGAGTGGTAAGACAAAAAAAGGAGGTCGTGGGTTAGAGTCCCACCAAAGTGATTTTTTCAAAATAATCTCTCAGGGCAACACTGAGTACATAGTGTTTATAAAATACGTCGGTAAAGGGCAAAGAAAAAAAACAAAAACAAAAATGATATTAAACTAAGATTAGCAACAGATCTCTGTTGAGAGACTGATTAGGATAAACCCAACATATGGTTAAAAGTAAAGTTACCCACTCACCCATTTCACAATGGATCCCTGTATAACCAATGGGGCAGCTGCAGGTGTACACGGTGAACATGTTGTTACAGACTGCTCTATTTTGGCACGGGTTGGACACACATGGGTTCAGTGCTGGAAGTAGCAGGAACAGATCCAACAAAGTTAAAAATTTGCACTTCTAAGGAATACCGACAAGTAAACATTAAGTCGGAAATTCAAATCCTATTCAAAGCCTGTGAGAAATATGACTGAGCTATAGCGCAATTAATTCTACGTCAGGAAAACTTAATTTTGTACACTATTAAAACCAAACATTTTTTTGTATCAGTATATGTGAGGCATACGTCTTTCACATCAGCCCTAACCCTCTCAGATCTTTCAAAATCCACCAACAGATTTTAGAGGGTTTTGAAGGATTGAAGGGGAATAAAAAAACAGTCACTATGGGACTCAATGCCCGGTGAAAGTTGAAGTATGAAAATTGTGACTTTGGGCTCGTGCACACTGGTGGATTTTGGAGAAATCGGGAGGGTTCCGAGCAAAAGTTCCCTGGGAGTAAGGGTCATGAAAGTGGGCAACAACTGTACGACATCAATGCAGAATTATTTAGTTTGGCTCTCTTTTTCAATCTGTAGGAAGTTCAAAAAGAAACGTCGGCATAATCTTGCAATCTCATTGAAAAGCTAGAGATTGTTTTCAAATATCACTGTGAACCGCTTGAGTCTGATTTTCTATTCAACCTAAACTGAACAGGGAGATTAGGACGATGTGATTTCAACAATGGGCGTCCAAAATCACCCTTTTCCCTATTCAAAATCACATCCTGTGAAGTATTGTCCCACCTTGACAAAGAGTACATTATGACTTCTGGGTTTAAATAACTCCTTCTAGTCGCCTGCTATAAATGGGTGCCGGTATGCCAATAGAGAAATTTCACATTAGCCCCTTCTGCGCACTTCCGGGTTGAAAGCGAGAATGTCAGTGGGAAACAAAACAACGCTTTTCAGCACATTCATTCATGCATGAATGAATGAATCAGGCCATAAAAGACAGCGCAGGCGCACGATCAGCATAAAGTTGTTAACTGTGACATTGAGATCCTCGTTTTCAAACGCGGAAGTGCGCAGATCGGCGCTAAACTCGTCGTTGTGGGATTCCTCTATACCGGCTTGTGCAGCCAAGCACAACGCATACAATAGGCAAACAATGGATTGAGTACGCACAGGAATGCGCATACAGAGGGCAACTGGCTAGGTGGTTTTTGCCAAACAATGGCCGTCGTCCGTATTAAAGAGGTGAAGAGCTTAAACCTCATTGAGAATCTGGGCTCTGGGTGTGATTTTACACTCTCATTGTTATAAATCACATCTGCCTGATCCTCCTGTTCATTTTTAATAGAAGATCACATCCAGCGTGTTCACAGTGTATAAACTCTCTTACCTGTATCACAGTTGACACCACTATGTGACACTGGGCATTCACATCTGTATCCATTCAGCATGTCTAGACAGGTACCCCCATTTAGGCAGGCGCTGGTAACACACTCATTAATGTCTGAAATTCACAAAATATAATATTGATGGCATTAGTTATTTTAATAGTCACGAGTCTATCAGATTTCAAGATCAAACTTTAAGTTGGCCAGTCATTTTTGTTTTGGCCAAATAATCTGACATGTTTTTTAAATTGAAAATGAATTAAACTGCTACAAACTGCTAAATGACTGATTTGACCTGAAATGGACAAATCAACAGAATGAGCTGGCCTAACGTTACAAATTTAGCAAGTTGTTTCTCAAAGGCAATTTAGAAAAAAAACTTGCTTATTAAAGTTCGAAACATTACGCCAACTAATTTTGTTGATTAAAAATAAAATTAATTTCAGAATTTACATTTTGAATGAGAGAAGTCCGACTTGCTTATTTGTATTCCAATTATTAATAAGTTCAGAATCCAAATGAGAAACACAGATGACCCCTTGTGTCCAGCTGTTATTGATGGGGGGGCTGGTCTGCCAAGAACGGGCTGTGCAGCCAAGCATAAATGTAAACAATAGGCACCACACTGAATACCCTTACCAAAGTGTGGTGTACACCACATCAATTGGTTACGTACAGACATCGTTTTAGTTAAAATGGTAAAAGTTAAAACGGTCATTCCCCACGGGTGGCCAGTCGTAAAATTAAAACGTACCGAGCGTTCAGACACCGTTTTAAGTATAGCGAGTTCAACTCAAAGTGGTTTATCTCCATGGGGTCACATAGAAACTTCCACTCATTTACACAAAGCGCGCTAGTTCGTGTGTACATCATAAAATTGTGTGTATATTGGATGCATCATGTATATTGTGCATGTACAGCTTTCAACTGGTTGCCGGCGTACGTGCTTCGTAACCATTGATCTCCATGGAGATCAATGTTCGTAACTATTGATCTCCATTGCATTCATCGCTGGGATTGCGCGCACTACCATTACATGCATTACTGTCAACATGGCGCTGTCACGAGAGTTTCTTGTTCGAATAATTATGAAGTCGAAGCAGTGGCCATGATGCAATGGTGAACAGTTTTGAAAAAAAGTTCAACAGCTGCTTCAAAAAGTGTCGGAACAATGAACTAAATGTAAGGGTAAGAGCAGAAAGACGGACGTGAAGGCTTCACACTGTATTTAGCAAAGATGGCGACTGATGGACCACGCTAGCGCGTGCGTGCTGTGTATAGGACATGCACTGATGTGCAACCACGATTGTTTACACAACAAAAGACGTGCCACAAAATGGGTTACGTAACACCAGATCAACTGTGCTGGCTAAAACGGGAAGCGTTTTAGCTAAAACCGTTCAGACATCGTTTTAAAAGATAAAACTGTTCTGGTTTTAGCTAAACCCTCCCTCCGAGGTGTTTTAAATCACCGTTTTAGCGGCGAGATAAAACCGATTCAGTGCAACTTTAAAACCGTTCAGACACCGTTTTAGCTAAAACTTTAAACCAAATCGAGTTCAACTAGTGTTTTAAGGGAATTTAAAACGGTGTCTGAACGTAGCCTTTGGTGTACACCAATTGTGCACCATGCAATCACTGAATATGCAACAGCACCACAAGTACACCACAAAAAAACTTCAACCAACCACCAAAATGGAAAACAGAAAATGTTCACTAGGGTAAGTACACCAGGAGTACACCATTACCACCCAGACCCCATAGCATGCATAACACTACACCAAATCTGCACCACAAAAGCTTCATTCACTTGCCAACACGTACCACCAAAAGTACCACCACACACTCTGGAATTTTTCCACAGCAATAGGTCTCTCTCAAATTCCTACAGATTGCCAAGTGTATCGGCATTTTAGGCGTCAAATATTTGTGACGCGCATCGGCTGCGCCGTATTCCGAAGAAATTACGAGCAACACATGTGCGAGTTGTTTAGAATATTTTGCACACTGCGTGTACACGCACCTGAGGGCGTTGAACACGCAGTTGTAATTTTCCTACGAAGATGGCGTCCTGTGACGCCATCTATAAGGACACCAAAAGTGGTGTAGGAGTGCACTATACAACACAATGGCACCAGAGCAGCAGTGCTGGTGGTGCTATTCTGGTGTACTCCTTTTCTACACCAGAGGTACACCACAACACCGTACACCAGAATGGCACCAGAGCAGCAGTGCTGGTGGCGCTATTCTGGTGTACTCCTTTTCTACACCAGAGGTACACCACAACACCGTACACCAGAATGGCACCAGAGCAGCAGTGCTGGTGGCGCTATACTGGTGTACTCCTTTTCTACACCAGAGGTACACCACAACACCGTACACCAGAATGGCACCAGAGCAGCAGTGCTGGTGGTGCTATTCTGGTGTACTCCTTTTCTACACCAGAGGTACACCACAACACCGTACACCAGAATGGCACCAGAGCAGCAGTGCTGGTGGTGCTATACTGGTGTACTCCTTTTCTACACCAGAGGTACACCACAACACCGTACACCAGAATGGCACCAGAGCAGCAGTGCTGGTGGCGCTATACTGGTGTACTCCTTTTCTACACCAGAGGTACACCACAACACCGTACACCAGAATGGCACCAGAGCAGCAGTGCTGGTGGCGCTATTCTGGTGTACTCCTTTTCTACACCAGAGGTACACCACAACACCGTACACCAGAATGGCACCAGAGCAGCAGTTCTGGTGGTGCTATACTGGTGTACTCCTTTTCTACACCAGAGGTACACCACAACACCGTACACCAGAATGGCACCAGAGCAGCAGTGCTGGTGGTGCTAAACTGGTGTACTCCTTTTCTACACCAGAGGTACACCACAACACCGTACACCAGAATATATGTGCTAATTTTTTGGAACGCAGCAGAAGTACACCACTTTACTCAAACCGCGGCTACGGCTGTCCTCCGTATTCAAGAGGTCAACAGTACACCTGCACAAGTCCCGAGTGAATTTAGATACTGATTTTGAAAAAAATTAGTCTGTTCTTGGCGGATCACTTGCACTACCACCAGCATGCGGGTCTAGTGGATATCTGTACGAAATTTAAGTCCTGCACTGAAGATGTGGATATGGACAGTAATATTGATAGTATGCACAAATATTATTTAAAGGTTAGTTTCAAAAAAAAAAAAAAAGACTTGACAACTCATAACACAATGTTTAAAGAGGGCGAACCTATGTCTGGCATGGGTGACCAAAACGTTTAAATGAAGGGTCAAACAGGTGTATTTGGAGCTCACCGTTATCACAGTTGGTACCATTGAAACCTGCTGGGCACTGGCATTCATACTTTGTAGGCAAGTTGATGCACGTAGCTCCATTCTTGCAAGACTCGTCGGCACAGTAATCAATCTCTGTTCAGGGAAACATTTTTGAAAAACCGCAACAAGAAATTCAGTTAAGATACATGAAAAATGCATATTTTTGAAGGAAACTGTATATCATAAGAGCTTACACGGCAACTGGTATCTAGACCAACTCGGAATTAGAAATTTGACTGTATATACTGCACAAATTCAGCAGGCCGACCACTTTGAGATAAGCATTGGAAAACGGGTAAGCAACCCCCACCCCTCCCCTCCCTTGTGGGGTGGAGGGATAGGAGGGAGGAAAGGAGAAGTGAAACGGGAGAGGTCTTACGTGTCTGGCAGAGCGGACCCATGAAGCCTACTAGACACACACACTGATAGCTGTTGAGCAGGTTGTTACAGATGGCATTGTTGGCACAAGGATTACTCTGACATTCATCAACATCTGAACAGATACAAAGAAAAACAAGATATGCAGAAGTAAGAAGTGCTAATAACCATAAACACCTTGCTGAACCTGTGTCAGACCCCATGACTTCAGGACTGATGATGTAGTGTGCACATTACCCTACTGCAGTAGAAATGCATTAACACAGATGGGAAACATTGTCCAATCCCGATATGGAACTTGCGAAATCTGAGACAACAATTTACCCCAAAAAGACTAACTGCATAGGGTTATCTATAGGTAGGGCTATGCGCCAAAGAGCAATAGACTCTGCTAGAATGTACTGAGTACCACGCTTTGATTCAAATCGGCCAGCTGACCCCGGCAAGCTCAGTGGTCGAGTGGTTAAGACGTCCGCACTAGTAAGCAGAAAGTCATGGGTTCGAATCCCGTTCGAAAGCCTGTGATTTTGTTCACAAAGGCTCTCGGAAAGCACCGAGTATACAGTGCTTCATACAAATTACGTCGGGATAGGGCAAAAAGAGAAAGAAAAAAATGTTCAAATTTATACCACGCTATATAAAAATAAATTCTTTAAAAAGGCACTGCTTTGAGCAGCAATTTAAAACTTAGGGTGGACTTTTTCTCTTTTTGTTTATTGAAATCACCCAATACAAGGCTAAAAACCAGCCTAGGTAAAGGGTTACAATCAGAGGTGGTAGGGTTGGCCACGTTTTGAATTGCCAACCCTACCCCTCTTCCTGGGCCCAGATCTAAACAGAGGATAATTCTTCAACAGAATCCTGAGAACTAATCAAATTTTCAGACCTATAGACCCAGGCGGAGTAACTTCCATTAGTGAAACCAACTTGCCTCCCCCTAGGGCTAGGTTCTCCCCATTACACCAACCAAAGCTCAACTTCCATCCTGAGGTAAAGCCAAGCCTACACCAATGCAAGATTCCCCACAATCAGATTGAGGAATTTGTCACGTGTACTCAAATAAACACTTACCTTCAGTGCACATCAGTCCCATCCATCCTGGTGCACATGTACAGTCGAATCCATTCTGCTGATTGCGACATGTGCCTCCGTTCAGGCATGGTGAGCTCATGCACTCATTGATATCTGCAAATAGATTTGAACGGAATTGCTCGGCGTCAATTTGCTTGGGCTAGACTTCTCACCTGGGCCAAATTACAACAAATTGCTTGAAAGTTTATAGTGGAAAATTTGTGCTAGCCATGGCAGTAAAGTTGTGCTAACCTCAAGCATTATTTTCACAGACAAGTCGTAAAATGCTTGCACATGCAGAGAGATTTCTGTTCTTGTCACAATTTCAAACAAATCTGCCTCTATATTTAGAGTGCTCCTTTCCACGCTTTAACCTCTTCAATACAACTGCCATGGCCAAGGTTTGAAAAAGACCACCTGGCTGGTTGTCTATACGCGCATTCCTGTGTGTACTCAATCCATTGTTTGCCTATTGTTTGCATTACGCTTGGCTGCACAAGCCCGTCTTGGCATACCAGCTCGACAGAAGGTGGACAAAGGTTCCGTTGGGCTCTGGGTCAAATTTCATTTCAAGTTGGGCCATGTATTGATTTGTGGCTTTCCCTTTAGTCAAAATTGTTTGGGCGTTCCATTAAACTTCACCTGTAGAACATCGGATGAAAAGACCCATCCCATCCCGATACGTCCCCGATAGTCAGCCTAAGGGCTGTGCATCCCAACCGGGTACTCGAGCAACCAACTGCTAATGTCCGGAACCGGTTCCAGATTATGGAATCGAGTACACATAGCCGAATTAACATATTACTTAGTAACTTGTCACACAATGAAAAAGACAGTTTTGGAATGTCATTTCTGGGTAATTTTCAAAATGAAAACCAGGGTAAATGAAAAAAAAAGCAAGAATGGTGTGTTGACAAACACAAATGCCCCGCCAAGTAGAATTACCCTTTTTAACTAAAGACTGATTTTTTTTAAAAGAAAAATATGTTAAGATGACAAACATGCATCAAAGGAAAGTGCAAATGGCTAGCATCGGAGGTTATGGATCTGCCTACTGTATCTGCAACAGAAATAAGACTGCTTATTTCGGATTAAACATAAGGACCTTTTGGTTTTAACATAAGGACCTTTACGAATAATATGAAGAGCAATTTCCAAGATTCTATTTTTGGGAATAGCTTTCTTTAACAGGTACCCAGGCTTTTGTACATGGGGTAAACAGAAAAGGCATGGGGGAAGGGGGATGGGGGCATCATGGGACGAAGCAAGCATCTGCACAGGCCAGGCCTGACTGCAGGAATAGAGAAGTTAGTGGGAGAAGGAGGTTCAGTTTTCAGACAGCTTGCCCCCCTCCCCCCCCCCCCCCCCACTCTTTTTGACGTTACCCCTTACCTTGCCCACAGTCGAAGCCATTGTACCCGGGTTGGCACTGGCAGATGAAGAAGTCAAATTGGTTAAGACAGGTTGCGTTGTTCTTGCAGGGATCTCCGATACAAGCATCCTTAGCTGTAAATAACCAAATGTAGAAAATTAGAAAGAAAAGAAATAAAAAAAATAAAAAAAAAATAAAAAATTTCCCCCATATGTATATATCTTTCAAAGGCGCCTTTAAAAATACTTCAACCCATTGTCTGGCTGTTATTAATGAGGGATGATATGCCAAGTATAGGCTGTGCAGCCAAGCATAGAGTGGTCCTATTCATGACACTTTCGTGTGAATGAAAGCTCTCTTCATTACACTCCCACAGTTGAAACATTGAGTATGCACAGGAATGCACATAAAGACGACAACCAGCCAGGTGGTCTTTTTCAAACCACAGCTTATTATAGCCATCGTCCGTATTCAGGAGTTTTAAGCAAACATATTTGGTTTCTCAAATCTAGAGAAAAATTAATTCCTGCATAATCGTTTACCTGCATTCAAGTCTAACCACTGTATCTTGTAGGTATTTTGAGCAACTATATGACCTAGGTGTGCATACTGAAAATATTTAATGACATTTGGTATTTCATGGACGGCAGCTGGTTCTGTTTCCTAGTCTCAGTTTCCATGGTTTCAAATATGAACAACTTGTAAATAATAAATGGCTTCACTACTAAATTACATCGTAACCTTTTTTGAGAAAAACCTGTATCTACATGTATGACATTCCTTGATGTACTACACACCTTCAGATCTCACACTTAGGGAAATCATGGGCTGTGTGAATCTGTACTAAAAGTATGTGAGATCTGAAAGTGAGTTCGAAGTAGGGTACTGAAAGGATTTTCAATGATATGACAGCAGACGGCCTCAAGACTCTTATATGCCTACCTGTTGCACATCTCAAGCCTGTCCATGCGATAGAGCACTCACAAACATACGCCCCCGGTACATGCCTGCAGAAACCTCCGTTCAAGCACGGTGAAGACTGGCAACCACTGACGACTAAGGAATCAATATGAAAAAGGTAGTTAGGGAAGATTAGTTTGCAGGGCTCTCAGTCAGGCCACAAAATAGAACTGAACGAATGAGGATTAAAAGAAACTTATTATAACTTGTTTCCAAGGAACCCAAGAGTCTATATGAAGCAGCAAATTTCATATACCCCAAAAAACTCAATGATACACTTTAACTGACAAAGTCTATTCATTTTTGAGACTTTCTGTAACAAGTTTAACAAGTTTAAGGTATTCCATAAATGTCTGTGAAGCTGAGATTGCACAGGATTTAACAAGACTTTACCTGATTCACAGAGAGTGCCTGTGTGGTCTGCAGGGCACTCACACCGGTATGAGTCAGGAAGAGAAACACAGGTTGCTCCGTTCATGCAAAGGTGATTGACACAGTTGTCCGTCTCTGAAATACAATGTTCAGTAACCTGATATGTAATTCTACTGATATTAAGAAGGCCTCAGGAATATAAGCCACAGATTTATGGGAAGGCGTAATTATGCAGAGCTTTCAATGCCAAAAGCAAAAATTCAGAACACACAACTCAAAAATAATACGAAACCCTAACCCTTCAAAATCCACTAGACTCCAACATTGGGTCCAAGGGTTGCTTAACGGTAAGCAGAAAATCTGTGTTAACTATCTAACAAGTTTTATGGTCTCTGTGAAATGGATGTAGGTTACATAATTACGTTAGTAGAAAATAGTGTGTTCAGCAACCCGATGAAATAGGACAGGGTCAATTCCACAGCAAAAGAGGAAAAACTAAAAAAAATTCAAGCACGTTGATTATTTTTTTATGTTTGGATTGCATTCTGCATATATTGTGGACAACAAATCTCTGGTTTACTAAATTAGCTCTCAATATTTTGTAAAATAATATTTTTGAACAGGAGGACTTTTGGTGTGATTTCTGCAACATTAGTGACGACCCATGAGTGACGTCACCTGGTACTGATTTTATGCAAGTCCTGCCTAGACTGCTAATTGATTTAAATTAATGTTGATTTAAATGTTCAGCTCTGACCCGTAATGTGTTAAAAAAGACAGGTACTTTTGAAGTCATTTCAACAAGTTTAGAAGACAATTGGTGTTAACAGTACCCTTAAATACAATGTCATTTTTTGGTAACGTTAGCGACGACCAATAAACTAAATGCTCAGAAAACAGGAACCAAAGTTCGGAGTTGTTCTTTGTGTCTCTTGGTAGGCCTCACCACCATTTTGTGTCTTGGCAGTTTTGCCTTAGATTGGTCAATAGGCTTTGAAGCTGTGAGGGATGAAAGTGACATGACATCCTAAAAATGTAACGTAAGTGACAGTGGACTTGCTTACAGCTACAAGCTGCATACCTGTTTCACATCTTTCTCCCGTCCACCCTGCCACACACTGGCACTGATACGATGCTGCATTGTCCATGCAAACCCCTCTGTTAAGGCAGGGGGCCGAGTCGCAGGCATTGCGGAAGATCTCGCAGGTGGCGCCATTCCAGCCGCCAACACAGGAGCAGACGTAGGCAAACATATCCGCGTGCTCCGAGCACATGCCGCCGTTCTTGCAAGGATTGCTGGCACAAGCCAACGTTTCTGCCAAACGAAGCAAAAGGGGATAAAAATGGCATAATGTGTATTCAACCAATGTACCCTAGCTGACGTCATACTTGTCGCCTCTACTTTTTATAATGAGACTAAATCACTTCACATGGTGTATCTACTGCAATATACACCATTATTATAAAATATTATATTGTAACAATAAGGTATATTGCAACTACGGCCAGGGTGATTTTGCACAATGGTCAAAAGGCATTGTGGGAAGGAAAAAGGAACAGACACTGCTCCCTTTTCCTTTCCAATAAGCCTTTTGATCACTGTGCAAAAGTTACTAGCAGCAGCACAGCAAAATAAAAATAAGCATTGCAACCCTGCCTTTTTTCTTTTCTTTTTTACAGTGGATGATTTTTCTAAAAAAATTCTGAAAACGAATTACCACTTTTTACGGATTCTCTCCAAACCGATGTCCTAAAAAACTTGAATCTACAAACGTGCTCGAGATATATCTTTTTATCATTTAGCATAATTCAGCAATCCCAAACTATTCAAAAACTGGTTGAAAAAAACCGAGATATTACTTACGAGTTTCACAATTATCTCCAACATATCCAACCCTGCACTGGCAGGTATAGGATAACTGGTCCCAAGTGCAATTTCCTCCATTTAAACATGGATTAGACATGCAGGCATTGATAAGCATTTCACAGTTCTGTCCGGTCCATCCGGGCACACACTGACAAGTATAGGATGTCTGTTGGTTGGTGCACGTAGCTCCATTCTGGCATGGATCCGGTTGACACAGGTTGATGAGCGTTTCACAAATTCTTCCAGTCCATCCAGCCGGGCACAGACAAACATAATTTGCACCGTTGTTGTTGTCCAAGCATGTGCCATCATTCAAGCAAGGGGCACTCAAACATAACAGCATTCCTGTGACGAGAAACAGATAACGTCAATTTGAAAAGTGTCCGAAAATGCATTTCTCATATAAAGAACACGTTTAAAGAATTTAATCTACCCTGAAGGTAATGATGCACTTACGTGTTTCACAATTCAGTCCTATATATCCAGCCGCACACTGACAAGTATAGGATGTCTGTTGGTTGGTGCACGTAGCTCCATTCTGGCATGGACTGGACACACAGACATCGATCTCAATGTCACAGTTCTGTCCGGTCCATCCGGGCACACACTGACAAGTATAGGATGTCTGTTGGTTGGTGCACGTAGCTCCATTCCGGCATGGACTGGACACACAGACATCGATCTCAATGTCACAGTTCTGTCCGGTCCATCCGGGCACACACTGACAAGTATAGGATGTCTGTTGGTTGGTGCACGTAGCTCCATTCTGGCATGGATCCGGTTGACACAGGTTGATGGGAGTTTCACAAATTCTTCCAGTCCATCCGGCCGGGCACAAACAAATATAATTTGCACCGTTGTTGTTGTCCAAACACGTGCCATCATTCAAGCAAGGGGCACTCAAACATAACAGCATTCCTGTAAGAGGAAAGGGAGAGGATCACATTCCGTTAGGGAGGACATCTTTATTAAACAGGCAGTATGGATAGCGGTACCACTGTTTTTACAAAGGTACCGCATTTGTGCTTTTCATCAGGCTTTTGAATGTAAATCCTAATTTTTTCTGAACAGTAGAATAAAAATAATACAGCGGTGCACACAAATAACCGATACCGCTTGACCATGCTGACCACGCACTATTTGCTGTGATGTATGCATGCATGAATGGCTTTTGTTGAATAACACCGTGTTTGTTTAGCATTGAAAGCCTCTCTTTCAACCCGGAAGTGCACAGACATGGCTTGGCTGATGGACTATGCTGCACCAAGCCTGGTCACACAGGACACTTGTGTAACACTGGCAACATAACAGTGATGAGGTACGTCATGTGCATAATGGACATCCCTGTAACATTCTATATATTAATTTAATCTGCGCTGCAAAAATTTCCACATGATTTTAAGTAAAAGAATGAAATTAAATGTGATTTGTGTGTATCACAATTGTCTAAAAACTAAATTTTCAAACTCAACCAGAACAATGGTGGAAAGAAGAACTGTTCAGAGCTACATTAAGTATCCATGGTAAGCTGAGTCTTCAGGGTTGGGAGTTCCGAGTTTGCCCCATCGTTTTTTTGTCAACAAACATTAACCCTAACGTCCTGGACATTCACTTGGGGTACAGCACACTGTACTGCAAAATACTACTCAATTCTTATAGGCCAGTGTAGTAAAAGTACTGCATACTACAGTTTACTCAAGTAGTATTTTGTAGTATTCGGTGATGTCTAGGGTTAATGAAAACTTGTGTAAGATTTAAACCCCAATCTACAGAAAAAATATCAGAACTTTTGTGCTTCCTCGATAGAAAAACAGCAATTTGGCCTTTGAAAAAAGAATGTCTTAAGAATGTAATCCAGCCTACGGCAATGATCGATACACTTACTTGTTTCACAATTCTGTCCTATATATCCAGCCGCACACTGACAAGTATAGGATGTCTGTTGGTTGGTGCACGTAGCTCCATTCTGGCATGGACTGGACACACAGACATCGATCTCAATGTCACAGTTCTGTCCGGTCCATCCGGGCGCACACTGACAAGTGTAGAATGTCTGTTGGTTGGTGCACGTAGCTCCATTCTGGCATGGACTGGACACACAGACATCGATCTCAATGTCACAGTTCTGTCCGGTCCATCCGGGCACACACTGACAAGTATAGAATGTCTGTTGGTTGGTGCACGTAGCTCCATTCCGGCATGGACTGGACATGCAGACATCGATCTCAATGTCACAGTTCTGTCCGGTCCATCCGGGCACACACTGACAAGTATAGGATGTCTGTTGGTTGGTGCACGTAGCTCCATTCTGGCATGGATCCGGTTGACACAGGTTGATGGACGTTTCACAAATTCTTCCAGTCCATCCGGCCGGGCACAGACAAAAGTAATCTGCAATGTTCATGGTGTCGAAGCACGTGCCATCATTCAAGCAAGGGGCACTCGAACATAACAGCATTCCTGTGACGAGAAACAGATAAGGTCATGTTTCAAGATCTTAATGGCTAATAGGCTATTCTGGACCAAACTTGGCCATTCAAGTTACATGTATTTTTATACAACACCTGAATAAATCCCCGCCATCTGATTGGTGGATCGTCGATCAAGTGCATTTAATTTATTTGTTCCATCGCATGCCACGAGAAGTTACATCACACGGTAGGCGTGTGATGTAACTTCGCGAATTTCACAATCATTATAGGTGGCGCTACAACACGGCTGTCATTCATACAAAATGGCGGACGATCGATGTTCCCGAACCGCGGCTAACAGACGACGAAATATTGGAACTCTTAAGCGATGCCGACGCTGCTAACACAAAGAGACAAATCAAATACATGTATGCAGTCAAGGAATTTGCAAGACACGCAGGAATAATAATTGAAGCTCTAATTTGGAACTTGCCAACTTTTTGTTGTGGTTTTATGCGGCACTGAGAAGGGAAAATGGCACGTTGTACACAAAGAAATCCATGAATGCAATCCCACAAGGATTTATTCAGGTGTTGTATAAAACAAATAATGAATGTTTCACATTCGTGCAAAGGTAAGAATAATTTCATTCGGTGACAGATGGAATGCCCCATTCCACTCGGCTTCGCCTTGTGGATTGGAACATTCAATCTGTCACCTCAATCGCACTCATAAACATTCATTCATAAATGCCTCAGTGAGTTTCACTATCCCTATTGGTCGAGAGCCTGTCACGTGGGTGTGTTTAAACGGTTGTTTAAACACGGCTGAAAGTTGTTTAAACACGGCGCGTCATAACCAGCTGTTCTCAGCCGATACGCAACAGGGAGAGCGTAGTAGGTGCGTGCACAAGATGTACTGAATTTCATAATGTAAGACAACGCTAATGCACGCGTATAAAACGCTGCATCCCGTGCGTGTGCGTACGCGCACGCGACAGACAGGCGCGGAGCGCCTTCACGCGCATGTGTTTTGTACTGAGCAAATGGGAGAAAAAGTGGGGTGAAAAAGCTTCGCATTTTGTCCTTTTTACGGGAGGTTTTTGCATTTTTCGTAAGAAGGCATTTATGAATGGGGATAAAAATGTGATGACCCGGTCTTTACCAGTCAATAATAACCTTGAAGGGTCGTGACCGCTGTTAATGGACCTCGCCTTCGGCTCGGTCCATTAACAGCGGTCACGCCCCTCCTCGGTTATTATTGACGTGGTAAAGACCGGGTCATCACACTTTTATCCCCTTAATATTTGTATACTGTCACACTGGTCACAATCATGATTGCCTGCATTCTTTACATTTGATCTGCACTGTTCGTGTACAAATCACAAGACGAAGAGCTTGAGTACAATTTTCAAGTGCCACAATTGTTTAAAGCTAAATGTTCATACTTCCACCATGCTTTGAATAAAACATTTCAATCTGGTGGATTTCTTCATGGCTAAAGAATATGGATGAAAACTGTACATTTAAAGAAAAAAGCACTTAAATGTACTGCACTGTGCACTCCATTTTAGTCTTCCTCTATTATGTGCTTTGCACATAGACCGATATTATTATTATACTAAATTATTACCAACACCACAAATGGTTTACATTTAAAAGACAAACTCCAATATTTAATATTGCAGGAATTATGAGTGTCCCACTCATTCAAAATTTGGAAGTTGTTAAATCTGTTACTTACATGTATTGTTCGTCATTTCTTTTCTGGAAGGTCCTATTTGAAAGCTCATAACTTGACTAACATTAAGAATTAGCAATTCAACATGAACATTTATTTTTCAAGGTGATCTGGGCCCAAAGCATGGACATAGCACCTTTAAAACAATGGTAAAAAGAAAAGTTGTTCATACATGTAGAGCTCTACATTGAGTATCTGTGGTATAGGAAATCTTCAGCCGTTTGTGTTCACGAAAATCATTAAAAGCTTGTGTAAGCCAATGTACAGCTTATGGAAATGTGTGAGTGAAAAATAAAATGTATTTAACAGAAAAACAATTTGCATTTGTGGTTCCCAAATAAACAAATCACACTGAATTATAGTACCCTAGGTGCATCTTTGGCACTAACTTATTGGTTTTAGGTACATGTACATCAGCACTGTGCACCTGTTCATTTTGAATGTCAATTAATCAATGCACCTGTCATTTGAAGATATCCTAGAGTAAATTTGTATACATTGAAACACTAGTGGGTCGAACAGGAATGCCGCGCCCCCATGTTTTTCTACACAATTTTTTTAAAATCCATCTATGAATGTGCACATTTAGGAAGTTTTCAATTAATTTAGGCAAATCTGGTTTTAATGTGCACATAATTATAAATGCTATGTCCAGCTTTTCACTCTCCTGTGCTATGTTCCAACTTGCCTTTGAAAAAAAGTGTCTCAATATGCATACCTTTCAAGCATTTAATCTACACTGAAGGTACTTACGCATTTCACAATTCTGTCCGGTCCATCCAGCCGCACACTGACAAGTATAGGATGTCTGTTGGTTGGTGCACGTAGCTCCATTCTGGCATGGACTGGACACACAGACATCGATCTCAATGTCACAGTTCTGTCCGGTCCATCCGGGCACACACTGACAAGTATAGGATGTCTGTTGGTTGGTGCACGTAGCTCCATTCTGGCATGGATCCGGTTGACACAGGTTGATGGACGTTTCACAAATTCTTCCAGTCCATCCGGCCGGGCACAGACAAATATAATTTGCACCGTTGTTGTTGTCCAAACATGTGCCATCATTCAAGCAAGGGGCACTCAAACATAACAGCATTCCTGTAAGAGGAAAGGGAGAGGATCACATTCCGTTAGGGAGGACATCTTTACTAAACAGGCAGTATGGATAGCGGTACCACTGTTTTTACAAAGGTACCGCATTTGTGCTTTTCATCAGGCTTTTGAATGGAAATCCCAATTTGTTCTGAACAGTAGAATAAGAATGAGGTCAAAAAATTAGGCAAAGAAACTCTTCGTCGGAAATGAATTATTTCATGACAAAACCGGCCGAGTGTAGTTGCTACTCGAGAATCCGAGCCATTCAGTACCAAGGTATTGCAGTACCTCAAAATACAGTGGTGCACAAAAATAACACAGTGGTGCACACAAAATAGCACAGTGGTGCACAAAAAATAGCACAGTGGTGCACAAAAAATAGCACAGTGGTGCACAAAAAATAGCACAGTGGTGCACAAAAAATAACACAGTGGTGCACAAAAAATAACACAGTGGTGCACAAAAAATAACACAGTGGTGCACAAAAAATAGCACAGTGGTGCACAAAAAATAGCACAGTGGTGCACAAAAAATAGCACAGTGGTGCACAAAAAATAGCACAGTGGTGCACAAAAAATAACACAGTGGTGCACAAAAAATAACACAGTGGTGCACAAAAAATAACACAGTGGTGCACAAAAAATAACACAGTGGTGCACACAAAATACAGTGGTGGACAAACAAAATACAGTGGTGGACAAAAATAACACAGTGGTGGACAAAAATAACACAGTGGTGCACAAAAATAGCACAGTGGTGCACAAAAATAATACTGCCTGTTTCGTAAGATGTCATCCCTTATCTTATAGACGAATTTCAAATTGTCGAAAATAACACCAATCTGCGCACTTCCGGGTTTGAAAGCGAGGCTCACTGCTAAGTAAACAACCTGTGTCGTTTTCATTGTGTACAATTTATACACGGTAAAATATTTTAAATTTTGAAATATTGCTGATTGAGTCGTCCAGGTACGTTTGTTTTAGAACAATTGTGACCAACTCTCGAAAAAGGTATATTATGTCGCAAATTATGAAAAATTAGTTTTATGTATGTTTGAAAAGCCTGCAATATAAGCTTGTATTTGGAACATGATAGAGCTCCAAAGCCCTTTCGGTTCTGGAGATATCATGTTTTTGCACATTAATTAGTTCTATGGAGTTCAAATTGCACAACAGAGAAAAAAGGCTTTGAAATAGCTAGTTCTATCTAATACAATGCAATGGAACAATGCACTCTAAAAAGGTTATTTTTTTCACTTTATTCACTGAAATCAACCTTGTTGTGCACCAAACCTAAAGCTTGAGATATTTAAGATGTCATTTAAGACAAAAAACAAAAAAAGTGAATTTTGAAGAAAAATTTCACCCTCTCAACGTTGAAAGGGCGATTACACGTAAATGCATAGCGCGACTTATATCACCTTTTTCTGAAGGGGGTCACAATTGTTCTCTGAAAACGTAATGTCGATTAGGAATGAATTTGGAAGATTTTTGTCATGATAAACCGATAACAGTGATGAGGTCCGTCATGCCCCAAATTGATAGTCCTTTACACCGAGTTTGGCACACCACCAGAATCAGAGTCCAACAATTTGTGTGTACAGTTTACCATATGGTGCTGGAATTTGCAAGGATGGGTATGGTTCCTAGTCAATTACACTAGGGAGTTAACGTTAATGAAAACTTGTGCAAGATTTAAACCCCAATCTACAGAAAAAATATCAGAACTTTTGTGCTTCCTCGATAGAAAAACAGCAATCTGGCCTTTGAAAAAAGAATGTCTTAAGAATGTAATCCAGCCTACAGGCAATGATCGATACACTTACTTGTTTCACAATTCTGTCCTATATATCCAGCCGCACACTGACAAGTATAGGATGTCTGTTGGTTGGTGCACCTAGCTCCATTCTGGCATGGACTGGACACACAGACATCGATCTCAATGTCACAGTTCTGTCCGGTCCATCCGGGCACACACTGACAAGTATAGGATGTCTGTTGGTTGGTGCACGTAGCTCCATTCTGGCATGGACTGGACACACAGACATCGATCTCAATGTCACAGTTCTGTCCGGTCCATCCGGGCACACACTGACAAGTATAGGATGTCTGTTGGTTGGTGCACGTAGCTCCATTCTGGCATGGACTGGACACACAGACATTGATCTCAATGTCACAGTTCTGTCCGGTCCATCCGGGCACACACTGACAAGTATAGGATGTCTGTTGGTTGGTGCACGTAGCTCCATTCTGGCAGGGATCCGGTTGACACAGGTTGATGGGCGTTTCACAGATCTGTCCGGTCCACCCAGCAGGGCACAGACAGACATAATTTGCACCGTTGTTGTTATCAAAGCATGTGCCATCATTCAAGCAAGGGGCACTCAAACAGGCCAGCAATCCTGTGAAAGAAAATGGTATAGGTAAACAGTCATCGATTATCATCTGGTTATCATCTGTTTGGCCAGAGTTGGCTATTCTACACCAAGCTTCTGTAAACATCAGTCACATACATTTAACAGTTAGGAGACTTCACACTCCCAAGAAATGGAAAATAAATTATAATGAAATAATTTGATAAAGGAAAGTAAAGTATGCTGTTAATAAAAACAAACTGGTAGTCACATACTAACCCCCAAATCCATCCAGTTCTGAAAATTACAGTAAAAGCAAATCATGTATACTACCTTTAAGATGAGATTAGTTGTCAAAATCGAACTCTAGGTTATCTTGAAGCTAAATTTTCATGCATCCACAACCTTTTTACAACTGGTACAAAAAATCAGCTACAAAATATGCATCAGCAGATCTTAATTCTGGTTTTCTCTAGGAGCTGATGACCATCCACAGCACAAAATATCTGCTTGAATTTGAACAATCCTTTTTTTTCATTGAGATATGTTTACACGTGAAATATGTGTCAATTTCTAATGGTAATTTGTAACAGTTGGGTACCTGTTAACTTGGTACATGTTCACTTGTCAAAGGACTGGTCACTTGTCGACTCCTGTAACGTCACAAAGCCCAACCGGATGTACAGCAAAGCTGGGCCTGTCATTCATGTACAATGGTGAGTGGAAGAGCAGTGCCCCGGCCCCATTCATTTTTATATTACTGGCAAGTTTGGTTACATGAAAATCATTACAAAGGCTCAAGTCAAACTTTTAACCATTCCTTGGTTTTGCTCACCTAGCTTTTGAAAAATGTGTCATATATATACATTTCTCATATAGGTAAGTCTGTCAAGCCTAAATGAAATACTACACTTACGTGTTTCACAGTTCTGTCCGGTCCATCCGGCCAGGCACTGACAAGTATAGGATGTCTGTTGGTTGGTGCACGTAGCTCCATTCTGACATGGATCCGGTTGACACAGGTTGATGGATGTTTCACAAATTCTTCCAGTCCATCCGGCCGGGCACAGACAAAAGTAATCTGCAATGTTCATGGTGTCGAAGCACGTGCCATCATTCAAGCAAGGGGCACTCGAACATAACAGTATTCCTGTAACAGAAAATGGTCAGGGTGAACAGTCACGCCCTATACTCTTTTGGCCAATGGCCTATTGTGCACAAAGCTTAGCGACATTTCTGTAACATGTCACGTAATGGGTGTGATGCTTGTCACATACATACTGGCCTATGATACCATCGTGACATTCTTTGCATTGCACTCTGTATAAGTACACATCTGAAGCAGAGGATAATGCATCATTTTCAAGTACACCATTACACAGCGCCTTTGAGCAAACTTTTGATTTTGGTCCGTTAAAAGTGTCACTGATTGACTGATAGATTGCTTGAAGCTAGGCCATATGTGGACTTGATCTACGTACAGTGACAGAGTCCAGAAAATGTTTATATTGAAACAATGGGAAATAAAATTGTGGAGAAATTTCTCAAAACTTATCAGTAGGAATCTCCTGAAATTTACCATACAGGTGTTATTATGCCCTGTTCAATACTTAATCTGCAACTATTATTTTCCACACTTTGATTAGTTCTCTCCAAATATTGAGAAAAATGACCGACGAAATCAACTGTGAAAATCCTGCATTCATAGCTCTATTTGTCATGTCATCAGGTTGAGCAGGAGCCCCTTTTCTGTGTATGAAAGTTTTGTTTGAGAAAACTGCATCAATTCATCGCACTCCCATTCAAGAATATAGTTGTAACATGAATGGATTGAGTACACACAGGAATGTGTGTATAGATGGCAACCAGCCAGGTGGTCTTTTTCAAACTGTGGCTGTGGCTGTTGTCCATATTAACAAACATTCATCTTTACTACAGGCAAGTTTGACATTACATGAAAATCACTACAATGGCTCAAGTCAAACCTTTATTTGGTTCCTTGGTTTTGCTCACCTAGCTTTTGAAAAATGTGTCATATATACATTTCTCATATAGGTAAGTCTGTCAAGCCTAAATGAAATACTACACTTACGTGTTTCACAGTTCTGTCCATTCCATCCGGGCACACACTGACAAGTGTAGAATGTCTGTTGGTTGGTGCACGTAGCTCCATTCTGGCATGGACTGGACACACAGACATCGATCTCAATGTCACAGTTCTGTCCGGTCCATCCGGGCACACACTGACAAGTATAGAATGTCTGTTGGTTGGTGCACGTAGCTCCATTCTGGCATGGACTGGACACACAGACATCGATCTCAATGTCACAGTTCTGTCCGGTCCATCCGGGCACACACTGACAAGTATAGAATGTCTGTTGGTTGGTGCACGTAGCTCCATTCTGGCATGGACTGGACACACAGACATCGATCTCAATGTCACAGTTCTGTCCGGTCCATCCGGGCACACACTGACAAGTATAGAATGTCTGTTGGTTGGTGCACGTTGCTCCATTCTGGCATGGATCCGGTTGACACAGGTTGATGGACGTTTCACAGATCTGTCCGGTCCACCCAGCAGGGCACAGACAAACATAATTCGCACCGTTGTTGTTATCAAAGCATGTGCCATCATTCAAGCAAGGGGCACTCAAACAGGCCAGCAATTCTGTGAAAGAAAATGGTCTGGGTATCTTAAAACCCTAACCCTGCCAGACACAGCACAGTGCATCTGTGGTGACAGCTTGACCTTGCTGCACTCTGCACACATGTCAATGTGACAAAGTATGCAATCTGATGCGTCTGGCAGGGTTTCTAGCCAAAATACCCTGGAGGGTTAGGGTTAAGCCGTGTCCGCATTGGACTTTTTTTGGTAAAACCTACGGAGACTGTTGTCAACTTAACCAAATTAAGTCTAATGCGGGACAACCGGTAAACTTGCAAAATTGTCAAGTGTCGATCGTCGGTTGTTGGTTTTTACCCAAGTTTTACAGGCCCAAGCGAGTAGCGGAAAAGTTACGTGGTAGGTTTTACATCGCTGAAAAGTCCAGTGCGGACAGCCACGGTAAAGTAAAACCTACATTTTGATCACGTGTCGTCTGCAGATCAATTATGCATGACTCTGCGGTTTTGCGAGCTTATGGGCATGATGGGATGCGCGCTTGGCCCCATGCATTGTGTACTATAGCTGCAGTTCTGACTGAATGCACGCACGATGACAGAAAACTTTCGTTAACTTTAGCGAATGCCGAGCCGCATTTCTGCCGTTTTCTGCTATTTTACTTTGATCTACACGTTGGGGGATATCCTAGAAATGATCAGGAGTTTGATTGTCGCTTCATGTTGATTCGGAATAAAACACAAACGGCGCTGGCATACACAATGAAATGCGTGTAAATGTAGCGCGTTCTATAAAACCACAGGACATGTCACTGGATAGTTTTATCTGGCCAAGGGCTTTCCGCAAGCTGTGTAATTTAGGTCCGGATGCACGGAAGAATAACCATCGTGGAATGTTAACAATTACGCACGGTAACTTTACAATTTTAAGTCCAATGCGAACGCGGCTATAGATATCATCTGGTTATCATCTGATTGATACACCAAGCTTGATCACACTTCTGTAAACATCAGTCACATACATTTAACAGTTAGGATACTTGAAGTTATAAGAAAATAATGAAATAAAGGAAAATAAAAGCATGATAGAAAAAAAAAAACTGAAGGGCACATCCAGATCCTTATCCAAATCCTAATCCTAATCAAGACCCAGACCCTAATCCAGACCTTGATCCAGATAAAGTTTTGGATTCAAACAAATATCCAGATTAAGATTCTTATTCAGAGCTACATCCAGATCAAAATCCTGACCGGGTGTTGGGATTAGGCTCTGCATCGGGATGTAGAGCCTAATCCCAAACACTGATCTACATCAAGTTTTTTAAAGTAAATAAATATCAAGATCAAAATTGTAGTTTAGAACCACATCCAGATGACAGACTTGGTAAAATACCGGAATTGAAGACAAGAGAATGCAGGTTATAATCCCACTCCCTGCCAAATTCTTTGTATCACCTTAACATTATATCAGAATAAAACTGGGAAGTCATCTATGTGATTTGCCCTTTTTTCATGAATTAAATGTAGGTAGCACTTAGCTGAGGTACAAATATTCAGTGATTTGCACCAGGCTTTTCAATGGGAATTCCAACTTGCTGAGAACAGTGGAAGAAACATGAGGTCAAAAATTAATCAGAGGACTCCGACTCTTTGTCGGTAACAAATTATGCAAGAAGGAAACTGCCTATGCATAGTTACAAATCCAGAATGATGAGGTCAATATCAGAGCTAACTGGTGGGTTATACCAGTAACTAAAAAGAAGAATAAAAAAAAAAAAACAGTGGTACCGCTAATAATACTGGTTTATAACCCCTTGAGTACAGTATTTTACGGGAGACGTCGGGGTGCCGCGGCAGCTCTGGCAGCCAAGCGAACCGGCATAATGTGTTTGTGCAGTCATGCGTAACCTATACACAATAATCAAACAGTGGATTGAAACTGCACAAACAGCGGCCAATGGCGTCATCCGGCCTGGTGGCACTGTTTAATCCAACAATGGATTGAAACTGCACAAACGGCGGCCAATTGTGTCATCCGGCCTGGTGGCACTGGTTTGTTTTAGCCATATTCCGTCATCCGTACGCAAGGGGTTAAAATAAGGATATTCTCCCTAAAACTGGAACCAGAAGAAAACTTACGCAATTGGCAGTTTTGTCCTGTCCATCCATTGGCACACTGACATGTGTAAGATGTCTGCCGGTTGATGCACGTTGCCCCGTTAATGCAGGGATCCGATGCGCATTTATCGCTTGGAGATTCGCAATTTTTGCCCTCCCAACCAGGCATGCACTGGCAGATGTAGTCAAAGGTGCCAAAGGATTCTGCACAGGGTGCACCGTTCTGACATGGTTGGCTATCACACGCTCGCAAGCCTTTGGGTCAAGAATGATCAAAACACCATGACACTATAGGCTGACTTAAAAAACAAAACAATCCAACCATTTCCTCCATCATTGCAAAATCCTGTATAAATTATTTTTAATCTGTATGAAAAGTCAAAGCACCTTTAATAAGCTTTCTTTTAGTGCAAAAAACATCCGAAAAATTATACAACTGGCAAGTTATTGACTTTTCAACTCAACCCTGTTCTGGGAGTTTGTCCACAACATCACTCCATTTTGCACAGCATGTTCCTACCCATACAGAATTTGCAGATAATTTCATTTGTTTTCTTTTTTCAATATCTTTGTTCAGAACGAAAACAAAAAGGGGAGATCACCAAGATAAAGGCAGGATAGTAGACCCGGTAGAGCACCGGAATGGCAGACTGGCGACTTCAGGTTCAAATCCCACTCTTGTCCAAATTCTTTGTATCATCTGAAAGATTCCTTCAGAATAAAACTGGGAAATCATCACTGTGATTTGCCTTTCTTATGAATTAAATTATTATTAAACATAATATGCCCAACACGGGCACAACTGGACAAAGTCTCAGAACACTAGTGGTGAGTGATATCAAGGAAGACAAATGGACAGCTGTCAATTTTGTACTTTATGGCAGCTTGGTTATATACCAGGGTTTCATTGACAAAAAGGCTGTATAGTAGAGTCCCTGATGCGACACACTTCTACATTTTTGTTCAGAGTTTCATCAAGTACTGATGCCAAACTTCTTGTTAAGCTTTAAAATAAATTTGTACTTGTAACTTTGAAATGTGTCAGTAAACACAAGATTTATAAACATGGATATTCTGAGCTTTCTCTACAATTTGAAAAGTGATCACTCACATATTGTACACCAGTGTTGTAGGTCTCGAGACCTGGTCTTGGTATTGAGACGGTCTTGAGACCTTTTTTGAGGTCTCAGTCTCAGTCTCAATCTCAATCTCGTCCTAGCAAAGTCTCGGTCTCGGGAGGGCTGGTCTCGGTCTCGAATGTGCGGGTCTCGGATGCCAAAATCTCGGGTTTTAGCCTCGAGACCCGTCGAGACCACAACAAAACACAATGCGCCATGTGAATCTTGTCTTCATTCCAAGCATAAACAACATTGCACAAGTTTCATGCTAAAGAATTAGATTGAAGCTAGAATGGAGACCAGTCAATGCAGCTTGTTTATTCAGAGTACTGGTTACCCACGTACGTGGGTCGCCCCGTGTATTTCACTGGTGCACACATCCTCACATATGCACCCATACGGGGTACCTCTATTGTGGACTTTACTTTCCTTCTTCTATTCTCCTTTGTCCACATTGAAATCTCAAAACCCATAGGGTTAACTTTGTGGAGTACCTCGATTTCTAAAGACTCCCTCATGGGGTACCATTGTCGCCATTGTTACCCTTTCTTCCCGGTACCCCGTAAGGAGTCTAATGTAAGAACACACAGATAAATAGATGTGTTCGACTGTTTTTGCTCCATGCTTAGTATTGGCCTAGTATTTTTTTAACCTACGATCGAGTATGACTGCACGTAATAACTTGAAAAAAATCAACTTTTCAAATAAGCACAAATTATCCATGGGAAGCTATCTTTTTGACCATTTCGATCTAAAGCAGAGTACAACACTTAATAAGGGATATCATCTTCAATACCATGCATTTTTTTGAACTAATGTTGGTCTCGGTCTCGAAAGTTGTGGTCTCAGTCTCAGACATGAAGGTCTCGACTACAACACTGTTGTACACATGAAAAAGGTGCCTTAGGGGGCGCATATCACATTAAGTGCCATCACAATATGCTATTAAACAATGTTGTGACTCAGTACAGGCTCATAATCTGAACAAAACAATTCATGATGGTGTGCAAAAAACAAAAAGGGAAAACTTACGAATGTTGCAAATTTGTCCTGTCCATCCATTGGCACACTGACATGTGTAAGATGTCTGCCGGTTGATGCACGTTGCCCCGTTAATGCAGGGATCCGATGCGCATTTATCGCTTGGAGATTCGCAATTTTTGTCCTCCCAACCAGGCATGCACTGGCAGATGTAGTCAAAGGCGCCAAAGGATTCAGCACAGAATGCACCATTCTGACATGGTTGGCTATCACACGCTCGCAAGCCTTTGGGTAAAGAATGAAAACAACGACATTGTAACCCTAGTAACGATTGGAAGTTTCAGATTGTTCTATTTCTACATTCCTGGAGATCTCATTCCGGATATAAGATTTAAAAAAACCTTAATAAGTAGTAGAAATCCACATAATCCCTGGCTGCAAGTGCTTTTACAAAGATTGCAACTGCTATAGTCACTAATCCACTGGCTCTGTGGCTAATCCCTCTCGCTTGACAATGGAGAATTAGAGAATTCCAAGCCAGAGCTCTTTCTTAGCGTCAAGACCTCCACTCTTTCTCTATGGTCTGACCGCTGCCAACTGGAAATCTTTGACGGGCTCGACTGGGGCTCGACTGGGGCTCGACTGGGGCTCGACTGGGGCTCGACTGGGGCTCGACTGGGGCTCGACTGGGGCTCGACTGGGGCTCGACTGGGGCTCGACTGGGGCTCGACTGGGGCTCGACTGGGGCTCGACTGGGGCTCGACTGGGGCTCGACTGGGGCTCGACTGGGGCTCGACTGGGGCTCGACTGGGGCTCGACTGGGGCTCGACTGGGGCTCCAGTTTTGACCTCATGAGTATAATGTTATTCAAGCCACCTGGGTTCCCATTAATCAGCTAGGTCTGAGGTAAGGAATGCAGCGCCACAAAGAAAATCAGCAGTACTGCAATCATATCACTCATGGACAATATGAAATGCTCCCTTATACACAAACCTATGTAAAGCTTGAAACTTAACGGTTTGAAAAACTAGTCAGAAGATGGCATGTTTGCGTCGGGGATGATGTAAATTAGAACAGAGATGTTTTTTGGACAGGGCAAAAGAGAAAACATCTCTGTTCTAATTTACATCATCTCCGACACAAACATTCCATCTTCTGACTGATTACGCGGTACCCACTGCTGCATTGGATTCGAATCAGCCAGCTGACCCTGGCAAGCTCAGCGGTCGAGT
This sequence comes from Hippasteria phrygiana, assembly GCA_037893225.1. Taxonomy (NCBI): domain Eukaryota; kingdom Metazoa; phylum Echinodermata; class Asteroidea; order Valvatida; family Goniasteridae; genus Hippasteria; species Hippasteria phrygiana. The sequence continues at coordinate 2,328,457 of JAZGUH010000093.1, forward strand.
GGTTAAGACATCTGCACTATTAAGCAGAAAGTCGTGGGTTCGAATCCCGCCCAAGCCTGTGAAATTTTTCACATAGGCTCTCGGAAAGCATCGAGTATACACTGCTTCATATATTACGTTGGGACAGGGCAAAAGAGAAAACATCTGTTCTAATTTGGTTTTAGAATGGTTGTACTGATTTTCAGGTGTTAAAGAACACAGCTTTGTTGATCTAAACAGTGATCAAGATAAACGCACCTTCTAAAGTGCATTTAACCCAAGTATGTCGAGAAATCAATGCAAAAGTTTACAAACGTGTGTGGGTTACGCATGCAGAACGGCCACGCAATGACCTTTTCGGATAATTGAAACTGTTCTCCCCACAATACGCACACCCTCCAATTATGACATGCATATAGGATGGTGTCAATGTAGCTAGGTTGCTTTAAGAAATTACGTGTTGGCACTTGACTAATTCAACATCGCTCTACGAGTCACACAAACACCGTGGTAAGCTATCGCCCTCAAGACCTTCAACACAAATATAGAAACGGCAAAGCAAATAAATCAAATACTTGACTTACGTATGTCACAGTCCGGACCAGTCCATCCGGCCAGACACTGGCAGACATAACCAAAGTTGTTGTCATTCTCAAAGCATATTCCTCCATTCCGGCAAGGTTGACTTCCGCAACTAAGTATACCTTAAAGATAATTATGAGGCAAGAACATCAGGTTGTAACATTCAAAAAGTGTCTTTCTACATCAGAAATCACTCACAGACACTCCTGATTCTTCAAATTGGAGTGGGAGGGGAAGGGGCTGGAGAGGCAAGAGGAGGGGAGGTGAGGAGGGGAGGAGGGGAGGCGGGGAGGAGGATAAAGGCATCTCCCCCTAACTTTTCACGATAGTGGCTCAGAGCCTTTCAGACTTCTTCAACTATCATCTTCGGCACATTTTGACAACTAATTTACAACCATCGGAGGTACCGATTTTTTTTCTGACAGTGGGTGAAACTGGCGATTGTTTGAATGGCCTTGTACAGTATAGAAACCATGCATCCAAAGAACATGATGCAGCATGTATGATAACTACAAAACCTTTGGTTAATTAAAACAAAATCCTCATGTGCAAACTTAATATCATGAAAATCTGTATACTGTCTGACCAAGATCACAGGGGGTGGGGGTTCCTGTGTTCTAACCTTGAATGCTCTTTGTGGACCCGTGAACAAAATGTCCACAGGATGCAGAAAGAGTGAACGGTTTGTGGATTTGCTCATTTCCATAGAACGTTTCGCCCCTTCTAGAAAAAAACAACTTTAGAGGCATTTTGGGGTAAGGGTTATCTGTTGCAAAATGATGGGGGAACACTATTTTAGGGGATCACGATCAAAAATTCGGGTTGAAAGAGCATTCACAGTGCGAGTAAAAGTAGCTGTTTTATTCGGGAAAAAAAACTAATTTTAAAAACAAATGAATATCCACAGTAGGTATGTAAGTGAAGTATGTGAGGATTTACGTGTGTGCCACAGGCTTACGTGTATTACAATTTTGTCCTGTCCACCCAGTCAGACACTGACAAATGTAGGAAGTCCGTTGGTTGGTGCACGTAGCTCCATTCTGGCATGGATCCGGTTCACACAGGTCAATGGGAGTTTCGCAGTCTACTCCGGTCCACCCAGCTCGGCATAAACACAAATAGTCACCATTGTTGAAATTTATATAGCAGGTGCCTTCATTCTGACAAGGTTGACTCACACATGCCAGCAATTCTGTTAAATAAAGAAAAACAAGAACAAGACTAGGACTTCTCACTAGGACCCTTCCGAGTAAAGATACTGACGGACTAGGAGACCACCAACATAGGGCAAGGTAGCTCAGTTGGAAGAGAGGTTCCAAGGGTCGCAGGTTAAAATTTCAATCTTGTCAAACTTTTGGGATTCACTTTAAAAATTCCTAATAAAAAAAGCATCATAATACTTCATATCTGTCTTATGACACCATGTTTACTGCACACTTTGAAGCAGACGTTTATCAGATATGTTCCGTTATTGGTTATATAAAGGAGAGGTTCGTAAACAGCAGCAATGCTTCCAACAAGATTGTTGTTGACTAGCAATTTTGGGTGAGAAAAAGTGGAAGCCATCTTAACAACAAACAAAACAATCCGTGGCCATCTTAGAAAATTAACATAATGTGATGCCAGGGGAAAAAGCCTCCCTCTTTTATAGACCTTTGTGGTGTGTTGTCATGGACCACTTAGGCCCGAAATCCATTCTCGGCTCCCGGTATCAGAAACCGGTTCATTTTAATCCTTCCAAACCGGGTTGGATACCGGCCCAGCCTCTACTGGAAGGCTGGTCGAGTTTGGGAGTCCATTGTGTCCAGTTTCTTGGCCAGCGAACTTTTTCTGACAATGGGGTGACTTTAATCCGCTAATAATCCTTCACGAGTTAACAAAGGCCTTAAATGTTCGCTTAGTTTGAAAGAGTTTGCCGCTGAACCACATTTGAATCAAGATATGGGACTTTGGGAACCCCCCTCCTTTGTGTTGGTCAGTATTCACACTTCAGTGATTACCTACACATACACATTTTGTGCCTGGGTATCAGTCAATAAGCTCCCCTTTGTTTGTAAACACTCTGGAGCACCAGGCAGCAGACTTGCCAAGCTCGGCAGCAAGTGGCTTTGAAATGCCGGCGAGCAAGTGGACTTGTGCTGGCCCGGGAGGGGTATAATACCGGCCCCGGAAGGGGTATAATACCGGCCCGAGAGGGGTATAATACTGGCCCGGGAGGGAGGGGTATAATACCGGCCCGGGAGGGAGGGGTATAATACCGGCCCGGGAGGGGTATTTATAATACCGGCCCGGGAAGAGTATAATACCGACCAGGGAGGGGTATAATACTGTTCCAGGTTTAAACCGGTTTAATAACCGGCCCCGGTCTACATGCTGACGGAGAATGATTTTGGGCCTCGGTGCAGTGATGCTAATACAGCATTTATTCAAGTAAACTAGCCGACTGTGGTGTTATATGCACATGGTTTAACCTTCCCATGCTATACATTGTACGTTGATCAATCCACAGCAGTGAATACATGTACATTATGGTTTTGTTTACATTTTACATCTGTTCACGTGGGTGCAAAAGTCTACAAAAAGAATCGTATAAAATGCAAGAAAGACGCTATTATTAAAACCTATTTGTGTTTCCTAATCATGCATATAAATGGCTATACGTAACTTACCCCTCTCACAATTGGTTCCCGCCCATCCAGACAGACACTGACACACATAACCACTCGTCTCTGTGCCTTCATAACAGATGCCTCCATTCTGGCATGGTTGACTTGCGCATTTAGTATTTGCAACTGAAACAAAATACACAAATGGAGAATGGAAAATGCCCCAAATCAAAAAAATTATTTCTCATAGGAATATGCACGAGGATGGTACAGCTCGGTTTCATTTTTTTTCTTTCAAATTTGTCTACTGCCGAGGGTCATCTCAAAAAGTCGGAATGCTTGGATCATCCCAACAAAAACATCACCAGTGTCATGGGGGTCCACGTGTGGTATAGCTTTGAACATTATGTGGTCAAGTGGGTGAACAAGTTCTATACCTTGGTCACAGTTGGTGCCTGTCCAACCGATAGCGCAGACACATCTGTAGGCAAGTTGGCCGTTGGATTGAAAACATTGGCCCCCGTTCTGACATGGCTGGCTGGTACAGGATTGAATAACTGCAAGATATTAATCAATCCAATAATCAGAACATAGACTTATCTCCAAACAAACTTGAATCATTGATCCCGACTGGCCTGTCCATATGCATTATGCGTTTTTTTCATTTTACTGCTTCATGTACACTCGTGAAACATTTCACCCAACACTGGAAATTGTTGACAAGCCGACTGGACTTTAACTCTTAACCCCTTGGGTAACTTTATCTTGAATCCGCCGAATTCCACCTATTTTGTCATGCACAAAAAGTCGGTTTGGAGGTATTCAAAATCCTGCAGTACCGCTAGGCTTACAATCCTCTATCCATCAAAATCCCCCAGTTTTCAATATGGAGGTATCCTGAATCCGCCGAAATCCACCAAAACAGGGGTATGGATTTTGATGGATTCAGGTAGGTGAGGGTTTATGGAGCTCCCAGCTTCCGTTTTTAACCTCATGATTATTCAGTTATTCAAGCCGCCTAGCCTTCCATTCATCAGCTAGGTCCAAGGTACAAAATGCAGCGCCAACAAAAAGCGGTACTGCAATCGATATTACATCTGACAATATGAAACACTCCCTAAATACGTTTCAAAGACAAGAGCACAAATTTCTGCAAGAAGTCGTCTTCGGCGTGTGGCTTTATGCATCAGCAAAGCCACAGGCAATTGACATTGATACGGTTTGACTTACCAACGTCACAATTTTGGCCGCCAAATCCTGAAGTGCAGGTGCAGCTGTAGGACGTCTGGAAGTTGTTGCACTGGGCACCATTCTGGCAGGGATTAGGGTCGCACATGTTGGTAGGCAGGGCGCAAGTTGGACCCTCCCAGCCAAGGACGCATGTACAGGTGAATAAGCTGCCCTGGGACGAGCACACGCCTGCGTTCATGCATGGATTGTTGTTGCAGGCTTGTACTTCTGTTTGGGATAAAAGATTTACAGAAATTATTATTATTAGAGTGTTATAAACCTCTTGAATATGGCTTGAAAAAGACCACCTGGCCGGTTGTCATCTATACGTGCATTCCTGTATGTACCGTAATTTTCGGAATATAGGCCGCGGCTTATACGTTGATTCGCATGCTGAAAAAATGTCCCTGCGGCTTATACTCCGGGCGGCTTATACGGCAACATTTGAAGAATAAAATCAGTCACAGAAGCCGCGCCTCAGCCCGGGCCATGCGTGCAGCCCGGGCCATGCGTGCAGCCCGGGCCACACGTGCAGACTGTACAAATTAAGGATACTAGGGTTAGCCGTCATCTCCACAGGATTGCACACAAATGCTGCTGTACAATTCTGTGGGTTTTTTCCCCCCAAAATTAAAACAAAGATCAATATATGTAGGAGTATGGCTTAACATGCTTAACCCTAAACCCTGCCAGATCCATTATGTGCCGACAGCTCCACTTTGCTGCACTCTGCACACAGGTCAATGCAATCTAATGCATCTGGCAGTGTTCTAGCAAAAATGCCCTGGAGGGTTAGGGTTAGGGCCAGTTTCATGGAGCTGATAGCACCCAAAATGCTAAGCACAGAAAAAGGTTGCTTATTTAGCAAACACGGGTTACCAGCCAAAATTCTATGTGACATGTATTACTAGTGACTGGTTCTCGGTGGTTTTTTGCTAAGCATAAAAATCTGCACGTACAGCATGCTCTACCAAATTGGGAACCTTATCTACTTTACCAAGTTCACAGTTGACTCCGGAGAAACCCGGTGTGCACCGACATGTGTAGAATGTCTGCGAGTCGATGCATTGGGCTCCATTCCGACATGGGTCGATGGCACAGGCATTTACCGCCAAATCGCATAACATGCCTATCCAGCCGGGTACGCAGAAACAGAAATAGCCCAGAGGGCTGGTGGACTCTTGGAAACATGTTGCGGCATTCATGCAGGGATTCTGTGAGCACGCTGTTATGGCTGTTGGTCAGAATGAACAATCTTTAATTACAGGGCTGCCAATTCGCAAACACACCAAGCAAAAGGCCATTTTTCGTCCTCTTATGCAAAGGTTAGGCCTTGTTCGAATCGGGTATTTTGCGGCTACGGCTTTTAGTTTTTGCCGCTGTCCCGCTATGATAGATAGCAGTAGCCAAATATGCCCATTTCAGACACAGCCTTACACTCTCCTGTATTAAGAAAATGTGTTTTACTCCTGTCAAGAAAATGACGTCCATATCAAGACCGATTGGCTAATGCCCCCTGGATCGACCCATTCTTTTGGCCAATAAAAACAGCTTTGCACACAATTTGAAACCGTCAGTTGACTACAAATATCTTCCTCTCACTTTGGAGTCAATAATATGCAGCCCTAGTTTGCAAAACTAATCAATGTAACTACTTGGATTTTGATCACACTGCAGTTTATACCTGTGTCTGGTATCCTGAAGGGAAGACACCATTACTGGGCTAACACACATAAATACCAGACTATTATTCATGTTATGCAGACTTGTGCAAACAAAATGAAAAACTGCAGAAAAATAAAGCAAAAAGTCTACTGGCACAGGTGGGGTTCTTGTAATAAAAACTTCCAATTTTGTCCCAAAAATTCTAAAGGTTTCAGAACACAAAAGTGTTACAATCATTGTGCAATTTTGACAAGGTTTAATTCAGACACACATTAGCATACCTGTATAGCATCAGCTATAGTTTGAGATTTTGTTAGCGTGATTGCTGCACAGAATGCACATGGTATGAGGTGTGATCAAAAAGTTCCGAGACTGTTCCTGTTGCGAACGAATGGAGCACAGCACAATAGCAGGTGTAAGCAGTAACTTTCGTGAGTAAGTATTCCAAGTTACATCACTTAATCAACATCAGCACCTGTGTTACACGCATTTTTGTGACCACTGGTACGTGCGCATTTGGGATTTCACCATGGACCTGAAACTTGAGCAGAAGCAGCACCGTGTCAAAATCTGCGAGGATCTCCGTCAACAGGCCCGGGATGACCCAAACTTCATGTCGAGGATCATCAGCGGTGACGAGAGTTGAAGAGCCCGCAGTCTCCAAGACCGAAGAAGGCGCGTCAGGTCAGGAGCGCAACAAAGACCATGCTCATCGTTTTCTTTGACATTCGTGGGGTTGTGCACCGTGAATTCCTCCCCAGGGTCAGACTGTCAATGCTGAGTTCTACTGCACCATTCTGAGGCATCTGATGAGGGAGAACATTAGGCGCAAACGGCCTGAACTGTGGCGCGCTGGCAATTGGGTGCTCCAACATGACAACGCACCCACTCACAGCGCGTTGAAAACGCACAAGTTTCTTGCCCGCAACAACACAATCGTCACTCCCCATAAAGGCCACCCCCGGAGCGCCTACTCGCCGAATTTGGCTCCCTTTGACTTCTTTCTGTATCCCAAAATAAAGTCAAGCTGAAGGGTCACTGTTTTGACACTGTGGAGGAGATCCAGCGAGAATCGCAGATGGTGCTTGACGCGCTTACGGAACAGGATTTACTGGGAGCGTTCCAGGCGTGGCAGGAGCGTTGGGAGCGGTGTATCACTGCACAAGGGGACTACTTTGAAGGGGCTGGCGGCCAGATTTAAATCACATACGGTTTTTGCTTGTTATAGGCACAGTCTCGCAACTTTTTGATCGCACCTCGTAAGTAGGTAACAAATTTTATTTTGGAGCTGCATTGAAAAAGAGCTTGTGGTCTCTTCATCAAAGCAAGGATATCTGTAGGGCCGAGTCACTGTTATACCGTCATCAGATGACCACCATATTTTAAGGTCTGTCGAGGTAGAGTCACACTCACGCGTGTCGCAGGTATTCCTTACTGTCTTGGTGTGCGCATGTTTGCCAAGTTGCGAACACATTATTGGCTGATGGGGCGTAAAGTGTATGGAAAAATTAGCACTTGACGCTAAAGGCGGCAAGACACCACCGCAGAACTGCTCCACGTTATAGTCAGCGGATTAGTCAATAAATCAAGGCACAAGACTTTATATTTTCATGCCTGGATGAATGTGATAAATAAGCGGCTACTATAACTACTGAATTCAGGATTAGCCAGTTATTAAAATAAATGCTTGTACACAAAAGCAACAGCTGAAACATGAAATATATATGATACATGACATGTGATTAAGCTTAAAACACTTCAAATGTTTTGAAGCACAAACAAGAATTCTGTCGTTTGTTTGACGAAGAATTCAGTACGTTTAAAGCACATAATGCACCAGTGAAGGCCGACCATAGATCTAGAGTTAAATTATAACAACTAGAGGGTGCACACACTATCGCATGCGCCAAGCAGCCGGCTTCGCATGCTGACCAATCGTGACATTCAAAGCATGGATTGAAAGTTGGCAGGTAGAATGTAAAATACTCAGATGTACCATTCAATAATGCCTTGTCCTGCCCACTAGGACTCATGGCTCCTGTCAAGACATATGGCATCATATTCACACCCTCGAGTTCATATAATATATCTCTTTGGGGCAGACACAGAAATTGACACTAACAAAAACAGCATGCTTAATTGTTCATGCGTGATTCTGGTGAATTGTATTTGCAATTATAAACAGCAAATAAAGACAAAGGAAAGGGGTGAATTCTATGTAGAGGATGCTGCTATTTTTTGGCAATGAAAGGGAGGAGGTGATGGTCTCACCAACGGTGCCTATCTGGGTCTATAGATCTGAAAATGTGTTTCCTATCTATTGAAGATTTATCCTCTGTTTGGATCTGGACCCAGGAAAACCCTAAGGGTGGTAGGGTGGAACCTAAAATGTGGCCAACCCCACCACCTCTCAGTGTTGTAGCCCTTTACTGAGAGTGACTTCCATAAGAGCATGCCAAAAGAACATGTCAAGACATTCACACCATCTCTGCACACTGCAAAGATGTTTCCCGCACATAAATTTCAACCTGTTTTGAACATAACTCAAAACTTAGACTCAAACCAATTCACTGGAGAGTAATACTTGGATATGAAGACTCTTGCCAATGCAAACAACTAATTCATTAAGCTCCGCCCCTCGATGAACTGACCAATCACAGCCTTGACTATGGGCAGACAAAAGTCTAACACACGTTATTGGTCAGTTATGTCAAGGGGGTGGGGCTTTTATAATCTACTGGAAACTCGAAACACCCAAGGGCAGTTTTCAACGATGAAGATTTATGTGACTATCTAGAGATGTGAAAAAATTACCGTACGGAGCAGCATCATGTACAGCAATGTTTCTCTGGCAATCAACTTGCTGTTCCTTGCGCTGTGATGCAGTGCAGAATGAATGCTGCAGCGCACTTCGGGAATTTGTTGCGTACAGTGTATACATGCATGGATGGACTTTGATGAGCACAAACTGGTTTGTGCACGCTATAAGTGCCAACACTAGACACTCATTGACAGGCCAAATAGCGGCCTCAACAGTTGGCACTAGATCGAGCAGATCGTACACTGGCAGTGTGCGCTTTTTGGTCCTCCCACTTTTATTTCAGCATGCCACGCCCACACAGTACCAGTGTGAAACTATAACTGTCTTATGCTGCCATGAAAAAACACTTGCCAAAAAATAAATGCAAAAAAATAAATGCAATGCTATACATGCAAAAAAAAAAAAAAACCCTTCTGAAGCACATGTGCTAAAACATCTGGACATGTATCTACTTCACTTAGAAGCTTCAGGGACTGACCACGCAATCAACAGGTTGAACTGCACGAGTAAATTTACCTGTGTTAGGAGGGCACTTCTCACAGCATTACCAAGAGAGAGAAAGATAAAAATACTAAGCACATCTTGAAAATAGACTTAATACTAGAGTTTATAGTTCTAATGTTAGCTTTTAATTTGGATAACGGACAAATAGAAGTACAGAGCCACCAACCTTTTCAAACTCATTTCTATATTCAGAAAGCACAAATCGAAAAAAAATTCAGAAAATCTATATTCATGAAATTTAAATGTTACCCGAAAATCAATTTAAAGGTAGTGTACATAATTGGTCATTGTTACAATTTTCAGAAATGTGCGCATTTGGGGGTTAGTATTTTTATAGGAAATATCGTTCCACTGACCTGTTCAAAGTTTTGCGTTGTTGGATGGCGAAAAAAAAAGACGTTTTCAACCGTCGGGAGGATGATAGCCTTTAGTCAAGGCACGCGTGGCTATCTGGGCACGTGACGCGGCCTGGATATGCCATGGCGCCATCATGTCCGGGGCGCGCTACTTGTCCGGGTAGCCACGCGCACCTTAACTAAAGGCTACAGGGCAGTTTTCCCAATGATTTCCAGGTGGAAATCATTGGAAAACGATATATATTTCCACTTTTCTTGACGACAGCACACCTGGTGCCATCATTTCACAGGATGATTGAGACTACTATTAACTTACAATCTAGTAAGGTATTTCGTAATAATTCAGTAAAAAGAAATTGGAGGATTACCAATCGTGTACACTACGTTTTAAGAGTGAGAATGAGATTCGGCATACCCGCATGGATCTCATCAAAAAGGGGACACGTTGTGTGCACGCTGAGTTTAACGAACCCACTCACTGGATGGACCATCTCCTTATATTTTTATTTTCAAAGCTAAAGTTGCATCCATTCAGTTGGGATCACAATAATGAGCCAGTACATGTGCAGTATAATAGATTAATATGCATGACAAAACATTATTATGGTCAGATTTCACAAAATCCGTATTGATAAAACAAGGCTCTGGAAGTAGTCCTTTATGAAACTGGCAATAATATTTGATAACATACCGCATACTTTTTTGAAGCAACTGAAGCCAACCCAGCATGTACAATGTTAGTGAGCACAAGAAATAAACCACTACAAGCTCTGTTGAATGTTCTAAATGGAAAAGGTATCTTGGTCATGCTGGCATCTACGGAATGTCAGGTTAAAGAAGAGGCTGACTGAATATATACAGCATAGGTATACAATATATACATCACACGTCCGCCACTTACGCAGTTCACAAAAGAAACCGGTGAAGGCATTTGTGCACTGACAGATAAAGGAATCTGGTTGGTCACCGTTGATGCAGGTACCAGTGTTCAGACAAGGCATTTCATTACATGTAACCGCTGAATCGTGACAAAGATAAACACAGTTACTTCAGTTTGAATTTGAATGAGTATGTGTGTTGGGATTTATACAGGGATGTTACCAGTACATCACAAAAGGGGAGGGGATTTTTGATGTAACTTTATCAAAAGTGGGGTGAGGAAACAGTTCGACCAGTTACTATCATGTAGAACTATTTCATTTTCTGACTTGGCTGATGACGGGCTGATCAAGTGCGATAAAGTGGTTTTGGAAAGAACAGAAACATTACAATTAACAATATGTCAAATCTATTTCTAGTGGTGGGATATAAATCCGGATTTATTAACAGCTTCAATGCGGTTTGAATTCTACAACTCAAATTTGTTTTTGGAAACCGGATATTCGAAACCAACCTTTTAATAAAAAATTGAACCTTACATTTTTTGTGACAAAGGCTAGAAAAAAACTACATCTTCCAATTTTCTCCATGGTCACTGAATCGGGTACACCATACCCAGTCACTGGGAGGGCTTTTCATGCGGCACCTCACCCATCGCTTTTTGTTGGCATGACTATGAGCTAGATGGGAACTTCCGACGAAATCAGAATAACCATTATTCAGATTAAATAGAATTATTAAAGATAACCTGAATTTGAAATCTCTGATTTCTCCCACCGCTAAAAGTAACGTAAAACTGGACTTAAACTTTTGATCAATCAATTATGTACACTGCTATTGTGTGAAAACAAACAATGGAGTCTATGGCTGGACTGGTCATTGTTTGGTTCCAAGCCTTTACATATTACTATGCGCAGTAATTTGTTTGTAATACAGCTATGATGGCAAACAAGCAAACACAACTCACGTAATGTACACTGTGACCCAGTGTGAGTTGGAGGGCACTGGCAGGCATAAGCTCCTGGAGTATTACCAGGGAAACAGACGCCGCCATTGAAGCATGGTTGACCATCGCAGCCTACTCCAACAGCTAAGCAAAGGAGGAAAAAAACATGTGCAAAAATTAGTCACAAACAAAAATTCAAATTCAAGTAGTTATAACAAATTACTTGTATAGAGAAGAGAGCAAGTGACTTAAAGGTAGTGTACACGATTGGTAATCCTCCAATTTGTTTTTACTGAATTATTACGAAATACCTTACTAGACTGTAAGTTAATAGTAGTTTCAATCATCCTGTGAAATGATGGCACCAGGTGTGCTGTCGTTGTCAAGAAATGTGGAAATATATATCGTTTTCCAACGATTTCCAGCTGGGAATCGTTGGAAAACTGCTTAGTAGCCGTTAGTCAAGGCGCACGTGGCTACCCGGACAAGTGGCGCGCCCTGGACATGATGGCTCCATGGCATATCCGGGGCGCGTCACGCGCCCAGATAGCCTTTAGTCAAGGCGCGCGTGGCTATCATCCGCCCGACGGTTGAAAACGAGCGCCGTTTTTCTCTCGTTTTTTTCACCATCCAACAATGCAAAACTTTGAACAGGTCAGTGGAATGATATTTCCTATAACATACTAACCACCAAATCCGCCCATTTCTGAAAATTGTGACAATGACCAATCATGTACACTGCCTTTAAAGCAATTTTCCTTTATTTTATACAAGGCTAAAGGCCACTCTAGGTAAAGGCTACAACAGAGGTGGTGGGGTTGGCCACATTTTAGGTTGCCCCCTACCACCCTTACAGTTTTCCTGGGTCCAGATCTAAACCGAGGACCAAAGAAATTATTCAAAACTTCCACCATCGGCGGGACCAACTCACCCCCCCCCCCCCCAACGCCCCTTAAGATGCATATAGATGCATTTTTACCAGTTGCATCCTAACTGGAAGTTTACAAATTGTATTGTTAAAAGAAACGCACCTTTTGAAAAGATATTGATTTATCTCCTTGCTAATTCGCAAAGAGATTTTTTTTAATGCAAAAATCACAGGTTGAACCCATGTAACTTTATTTTGCATAAGTAAGCGAACTTAAGCCCGGTTTATGCTTGACGCAAAAGCGAAGCAAATTTTGTAACATCAACAACAGTTGTTTCATTACGGCATTCACCATTACCCAGAGGACTTCACTTTGCCCTGAAATATGAACCCACCTTCAGACTGGAAAAATTGTTTGAAAACTTTGATGTAACATTATGAACAATGCAAAGAACCTGATTTTACAAGGTGGTTCTCGAACCACGCGTCTCGCCTGCTTAAACGTTAATCATGTTCTCAGCACATTTTGACACCTCAATCGGCACAATAGCACAATGACCAATTTTACAAATCCAGCCCTTTTTTACAACTTGACCTCACTGGACCTTTGAGTACTGAGTACTTGACTTTTGACACGACCATCATATATAGGTTGGAACAGTGCATGCATGACCCAAGTTTGATTCCAATTGGACTTCCAGTTTTCAAATGACAAGTTGGACAATTCCAGCCTATTTTAGAACTTGACAGCAAATGACCTTTGACCTCAGTACTTGACCTTTGACACAAGCATCATATAAAGGTTGCACTATTGAATGCATGAACCGAGTTTGATTGCAATTGGACTTCAAATTTGCGTAGAAGACCAATTTGTCGAAACTTTAACCAAAATGACACATGCGGACTACGGACTACGTACATAAATAGTGATTGCATCTACTCTTTCTGAACTTCGTTCAGGCGAGACAAAAATCCCCTTCTGCCACTTCTATGGTCCAAACATCTGTTCCCCTGGATTTGACACTAAAAACCTACAAACAGGGGTTCATCCATTCCTATTTTACCATGCAAGGTAAACAATTGCAGCTAAGATTTGAAGAAACAATGTTTGACAAGAATGAATCAAAGGTGAAATCTATCTCTGGTAATGGTGGAGTTCCCGTTTGGCAGATGGTGCTAGACAAGCGATGCCCTACTGCACTTACTGCGGTCACAATTGAAACCGGTAAAACCAGAGGAGCATTGACAGCTGTAGACACTCAACACGTTGCTCTGGAAACACAGACCTCTATTCTGACAGGGTTCAACGCTGCATCCAAGGGCTGGCAGTCAAACAAGGGAAGAGAAAATCCATTCAGAATACAGTAGAACTTTTGCTCTAATGAAAACTGCTATATCAAATATTTGGCTATAACGCACATCATCTTTGGCTCCCATGTTATATTCAATACATAGTATGACATACCATTCTTCACTGTAACGGACGACCACTAAAAGAAAAGTGAAACATTTCTGTAGCTCCAATGATGTCCATTATAATGGCGTTCTACTGTACTATTTATTTACAAAAAATTCATTTTATCACCAAATAAACCAAAAGGGAAACTGATTGGTACAAATTACCTAGCCAGTTTTTGTTGTGATATATTTGATATTTTGTAATATAAAGTTGTATCCTGTTTGAGTGATCTCCACACTGCTGCTCAGGGCTCGAATTTCAGGGAAAACAAATCTGCTACACAAGAGGGATTGGAGCTCAAAGAAATCTACTGAGTAAGTGCAGGAATGCAGCTGTAGATGTCAACCGGCCATACCAGTCATCTGGATGCAAGAGGTCAAAGAGTCAAGGTAAACGAATATCTTTTAAAAGGATTTACTGATAAACTGGTAAACTGTCCAAATACCTCTGAAATCACAGTCGGTTCCGGTGAATTCTTCCGTACATGCACATGTGTATGTTGAGGACGTTGTGTTTGCACTGCATGTGCCGGCATTCATGCACGGATTCAAACTGCAGGGGTCCATCAATATCACTAAAAGATAACGACAAGTCAAATTCATAAATTCATAAAGTAACAGACAAAGGGAGATGGTCTTTGGAATTCTTACGACCGGTCTGATAAACGGGGGTAATAATTGGCCTAAAACCCTCAGAATTGCATAAATGCTGCTTGTGAAACAATGTCTTTATCACATTGACCGTAATTTCAAATTTAAAATCCAAGACGTATAAACAATTAATTGTCACACAAAATTCTGAGTTGTAGAGGTTTGGCTTCCAATCCTTAAATCCCCGTCCCTTAACATATTTAGTAACTGCAGCTGTGTGCACAACACGTATGCACACACACTTTTGTCAAATAGTCGCGGCTGTGATTGGTAAGTATGACAGGAGGCGGAGCTTCATGGGTAGGGCTATTATGAAGCACCTTAAACACTATAGACAGGAGGCAGTTTGATCGTTGCAGCTGTGATTGGTCAATGGGAGGGGGTGGGAGACTTCATGGGTAGGGCTATTATGAAGCATCTTAAACACTATAGACAGGAGGCAGTTTGATCGTTGCGGCTTTGATTGGTCAATGAGAAGGGGTGGGGCTTCATGGGTGGGGCTATTATGAAGCACCTTAAACACTATAGACAGGAGGCAGTTTGGTCGTTGCGGCTTTGATTGGTCAATGAGAGGGGGTGGGCTTCATGGGTGGGGCTATTATGAAGCACCTTAAACACTATAGACAGGAGGCAGTTTGATCGTTGCAGCTGTGATTGGTCAATGAGAGGGGGTGGGGCTTCATGGGTGGGGCTAATATGAAGCACCTTAAACACTATAGACAGGAGGCAGTTTGATCGTTGTGGATGTGATTGGTCAATGAGAGGGGGTGGGGCTTCATGGGTGGGGCTATTATGAAGCACCTTAAACACTACATTGGTAGACAGAAGGTAGTTTGTCTGATTATTAGTGTCTTTGAAGAATCTGTGGTTTCATTACCGGAAAAATGAACAAAAACGATGTTTTTGACTTATTAAACTTACACGATTCACAGTTGGGTCCGGTGTAGGGTGAGGGGCACTGGCAGAAATAGGGGTTTCCCAAAGTAGACGAGAAACAGTTGCCTCCGTTTTGACATGGACGGTCGGAACATAACACTCCTACGGTAGGTTGTAAGAAAAGAGGAACACTTTATAATTTATTAAAAGGTAATGATCAAAAAACAATTCATCAACAAATCCACAAGGGAAACTGACTAGGTAAATTTGAATACATTTTCAAAGTGAACAAAGAAACTGGCAGTAGCGGGATTCGAACCTGCGACCTCCGAATACCGTACCGGCGCTCTACCAACTGAGCTATCTTGCCCTATGTCGGCGGGCTCTCAAATTGTCAGTATCTTTGTTCGGGTGGGCGCTAGTCAGAAGTCATAAACCCAGAATGCCGTATAGCCAGGGATCAAAAAACAAATTAAGTTTCAATCTGCAGGCTTACTGATACTGATACTTATATTAGTCTCCTTATAAAAATTTGGAGAAATTCGTCTGATGAACACTGCCAGTATTAAAATATATTAAAAATACAGTCTACAGATAAAAATATTAGTTCTAAACTTATATTAAATTTATCTATAACAAAAACAGGAACACAAAACAACACCCAAATCACAAACACAACACTACACTAACTTACAATACCCGACTATTTGTGATGACTATTATAAAAAACAACAATTGGGAATGAGCGAATTATGAAAACGAGTTGTACGAGTGTGGATAGTCCTAAGACGTTTACCCGAAGGAAGGAAGTTGTATTCATTGAATAAAGGATGACCTGGCTGTGACATGACTATTAACAAATGAGAGAATACTCTTTTTACAAAAAATATTTGATTATTGTATACTAGGAACCGAGAGCTTTCACTTGATATTGTTTTTCTTATTTTTCATGGAAGTGGCGTTTAGCGGCTTTTGCGCCTGAAGTCATCAAGTGTGTCCATTGGGACATTCAGCTTAGAAGGATCGTACCTCATGAAAAAATATTTCCATTTGAAATGCTCTCATCTATGGAAGCCTGTTCATGCCAGGTTTACTAGTGAAAATATCATTTTTTTATTGCGAAATAATGCAATAGTTTTGTGAAATAACACAATACCTATTGCGTTATTTCGCAAAGTAAGTGTTGCGTTATTTCGCAATAGTATTGCATTATTTCGCAATTAAAAATATTTTGTTCACCAGTAACACCTGGCACGAACGGGCTTCCGTAGTCATCTTCAAAACAGTTGTATCTGAAAACTTCTAAAAAAAAATAAAAAATACTGTGGCTTATAAATCTGAATTTGGACAATTGACATAAGCGCCCATATGAACATGCCCAAAATCACTTAAAACAAAACAAGTTTTCACCATTTTTTTTCCTATGACTCGGTTTACAATGGAAAAGGATTGGTATATCTGCCCCCACCAGCATCTCCAAACTCTCCTATTTCCACTCATTTTGAATACTTGTAGTGACATTTAGAACTTACGTGTTTCACAAGTTGCTCCAGTAAAGCCCTGGGCACACTGACACCTGTACGTACTTGACGTTTCTCCTTGAAGGCATACTCCGTTATTCTGGCATGGAACAGTTTGACAAGCAGGAGCTAACAAAGACAAAATATTTGACTACTTATTTGAAAAGTCCGAGACTTGTTTGTGGGTCTGTCCAAACTAAAGGGACCATTTAGCATCAAAAGATAAACAATGGGAGTAAGACATGGAAGAGGGGGGCATCAAATCAAGTATTTTGCCCAAATGTTTTTCTGATGCTTTCCAGAGCTGTTAGTGATCAGTCACACCGACATAAAAAATAGGATAACACTCAGGATATATAAGAAATTAGAGGGTCATCTTCAAGACATTATGTTTGTAACATGGACGGACATTTTTATATTATTGAGTGGAAAAATAAAGGGGAATTTAGTAACATTCCAAAATGTTGGTTAGTTTACATCTCTAACAATGTCAGGATAGTTATCAGTGGAAGTTATACAAATTTGGGGTATTTTTAACAAATTAAGATGTGATATAAAATGTGCAAACATGGACGGACATTATGTGACAAATGTCCGTCCAGAAATGTTACATGTTTGATGTTACAAACATAATATCTTGAAGATGATTCTAGGTCTAATTTCTTAAATATTCCATAAGATGTAGATTTTTTTGCTAAAACATACTTGTTGATGGGTACTGAATGTATTGTAACAAAAATAAATGGAAAATTATTTTATATAATAACTACATCCTGAAATTCCTTTCCCGTGTCACACCAAATTAGGGGTGTGCATCGGAACCGGGTACCCGAGTGCCCGACCGTTCATGTCAGGAACCGGTTCCAGATTATGGAATCAAGTACCCGTACAACTTTACATTATCGCATAGTAACTTCCCAGAAAATGAAAAAGGAAAGGTTTCGAATGTTATTTGTCAGGAATTTTCAAAATTAAAACCCGACTACATGGGTAACCAGCACATATTTCATGTTTATGACCGTGACGCTCACAAAAAATGACAATAAAGGGAATTTACCGGTTGTGGTTTTTGTAGTCTGGGTATGGATAAAGAGCCTCGACCAGACATAATAGCATGCCTCATTCCACAATAAATACAACGGTATAAAGCTTCTGTCTTTTGTGATATGCCGGCGCATGCACGTACCGGAACATGTAATGGCGGAGAAGTGATCATGTTTACTGGACAGGCATGAGATTTTTCAGACTTTTGTCTGAAATAAGACTTTTGAATCTCAGAGAAAGACATTATTGCAACTTCCGGGATTGGAAGTTTTGGGTTGGGTTTCTTTAACGGGTACCCGGGTACCCGTAGTTTTCAATCAGGTACCCGGTTCTTTTACTACCCGTAAATGCACACCCCTACACCAAATGGGGTCATTAGTGTGGATAGATCCTTGTCACAATAGCTATTCACTGCAGCTTTAAAATAGAGTGATAAAGTGGGGACATATATAGCCAGGTCCTGCTCATGTCTAAACTCAGTGCATATCAACACACTACAGATGACATTGTAACAGCCCCTTACCAAATTCTCAAATTACCATGGGAAAGGAGCAAGAGGTGGGACTACATTTCCCACAAGAGAGGGGGGGGTTGTTACACCCCTTCCCCCTCTGGCTACGCAACTGCACCTGTGTTGAACTTAAAAGTTCCACACAGATTTCAAGTGTTTCTCTCCGGGGAAAGCAGCAGACTCATTTCTGATTTAAATTCTATCAATTTTCTTATATATCTAACATAAAATATTTGTTATAATACAAATGGCTTTTATAAAACTAAAGACAATTATTTCAAAAGGAATTTAAAATAATTGTCTTTAGAAATTGTCTTTGGAAAGGTTTGTTTAGCACTAATTTGAAATTTCAGGGAAACCTTTTGCTCTTTTTTGTTTTTGGGGGGGGGTGTCTTAATTTATCTAGATAGCTTTATGAAAAAAGGAAAACAATTTGAAAGGGAAAGTAAAGGACTTTCAACTGAGATCTGTTTTATGTTGTTTTTCATTTTTGGTCTCAATTCTCAAAGTCATTCTGAAATGCAAACAAAAACCAATGCCTTTAAATTACATACTTATATGCTTATATTTTCAATATCAACAAAAAAAACCTGACTTTATTATGAAGCCTATACAAACGGAAACCCATTATCTTTTGAGAGGAAACATTGGCCACACAGAAATGTCAGCCACGTACATACACACAAACTATGCATATAGCAAATTTTTCATTTTTCCAAAAGTGACCTATGGTTGTGTATCATAGTCTGGGTTCCAAGAAATCCAGCTACCAACATAGTTTTGGAAACTTCCATTTGGAATAAGATCCCTGAAACGAATGAAAAGTTATGAATGGAAATGAAAAGTGCATTGACTTACCATTCTGTTGACATGTTAGTCCCATAAAGCCTGGTGTACAGGTGCATGTGAAAAGAGTATCGCCTACGGGCTCACAAGCGCCATTTATACATGGATTAGGATCACATGGCATTCCACCAACACTCACTGCAACATGGAGAAATAAAAGAAATTCACCCGAATGGCAATTTATTTCCTCGTTTTGGATCCTGGAAATAGGACTTAGTTTTTTTCACATTCTTTGGTTACATTCTGTTTGAACTAGGCCTGTGAATGTTTAATTTTCGATATGTTTCAACCCATAGTTTGACAGTCTTTAAACATTTAAACTGAACTTTTGCAGAGATGTAGTCGAGTCCATCACAAGTCCCTGCAAGTCCCTGCAAGTCCATCACAAGCCCTCCAGTCCTAATCCCAATCACAAGCTATTCAAATGAGCTTTGACAAAGGTATTTCTTTGTCATTGTTCATCCAGTTACTTGTGACCGGCTTTATGAAAAGGACTTCTGACTGGACTTGTGAAAGTACTTGTGAAAGTACTTGTGAAAGTACTTGTGAAAGGACTTGCAGGGACTCGACTCCAACTCTGAACTTTTGGCATGCACATCGCAAACTAACGCAATACCATCCAGACTAAGATTTACACCAATACTCTATTTACACACAGGTGCTCCTACAACACAATAAGAATGGGTGTGTAAACTTTATTTGTTTATCTTTTTATGCAAGTTCGCTTCGAACAAGGCTAAATAAAAACCACTTGAGATACAGAGCTACAAAGAGAATAAGAATCAAAGATACAAGATGTAGGGAAAACCATTCCTCTTGCAGCAGGAGAGATTGTAAGATGAAGGGAAACATGCACCATGCACAGAGATGAAATTGGAACATCTCTGTTCTAATTTACATCATCCCCCGACGCAAACATTCCATCTTCTCACAGAGATTAATTTCAACACTTCCGTTTTTCCAAAACAAAGCACAAATAAAATAATAGTTAATCAATTTTTTAAACAAAAAATCAACCTTTCAATTAACATACTTCTTTCAAACCGAAAAACGTTTAGAAATCACAGGCCTAGTATAAACAGATACCCTTATTATACATGCAGTATTATTATTAGCAGTACTGCTGTTTGTTGCAGTACTGCTGTACCCTACCAGTTGGCTTTGATAGCAACCCCATATAGGTCACTTGATTTGTGACGAAAGATTAATGATTTCTCTACATAATGTGTGACCTTCGGTTTATTCTACAGTTAAAAAATTGATATTTCCAATCAAAAGCCTACTGCAAAACAGTGAATGTACATGTGGTACCTCAGTGAAAACGGCAGTACAGTCAACACAACCACCTGTTTAATAAGGATGTTCCTCCTCAGTTTTCATCACCAAGCAATTGATCTTGAATCAAGATTAGAGGAAATTTAATGTCTATAAACTTCTAAAAATGTGAAGGCTGCTACATTTCCTGCACACAGCAATTTTTGTGCATTATTAAGCCGTGTCCGCAATGGACTTTTTTGGGGGGAAGGTTCTACCGAGACGATGGTAAAATGAAAAATGGTCAAATGTGACCACTATCCGCACTTGGACTTTTGACACGGAAAAAGTTTACCGAGACCATGGTAGAAGTAACCGAGCTGTCAATATAATGACTCATGAGGGCGCTTTGCGTGACCTTTCTACATTGATGCGATTTGACCCAAATCACGACTGCCTTTTCATTTTTCCGGCTGATGTGTACACGCAGGCATACGTCTTTAGCACCAATCAAACTTCCGACTGTATCAATAATAAAATCTGCGACCAAAAGAGGAACAACGCACTGGAATTTGGAAACTTGCCACATATGCACCGCACCGCGGTGAAACAATGCAAAGCGCATGCGTGGTGTCTCTGTGTAGCATGAACTCACGCTCGGGCCGGATGTACGCTTTCCTGAGCCACTTTTACTGACTCGCACTGTCTGCACTGGACTTATTGTCTTTAGGAAAAGTTACCTGGTCAGTTTTCCTGGGCAGCAGTTGCCCGGTAGAAGTAACTGCTGGACTCAGGAAAAGTAACTGAGAGGAAAACGTCCTAGGCTGTCCGCACTGGACTTAGAATGGGAAAAGTACCCATCGTCTCGGTAAGTTTTACCAAAATAAGTCCAGTGCGGACAGGGCTTAAGTCATCAAATATTAACATTTAATGAGTTACCTGTACTGTCCACTAGGATGCTTGCCGACTTGGTGTTGAGCCAAAACGCAGATAAACCTGAAACCATTGTGGCCCTGTGAACAATAAAAAAAATATAATAAAACTTAAACAAACAAAAATGGGAGCAGTGGTGAACTATGGAGCAAAGCGAATTTGTTATGGTAACAGCGAATGCCACAATGGAACAACAATTGATGTCAAAATTTGCTTTACTTTTGTATAGCGAGGCCTATGGGCCTTATTTAGCTAACCCCTATCTAGCCGCCTGTTATTAACCCTAACAGCCCAAGGCTTTTTACTAGAATCCTTCCCTAACCACACAAACTCCAACACTGTGTAGTAAACCAATGGCACATTCTTTGTACTTAAAACAAAATCAGGGCATCAAGTCCCATGCAAAGTGATGGTGCCAAGGCTCTACAGTACCCAATCACACAAAATTC
This sequence comes from Hippasteria phrygiana, assembly GCA_037893225.1. NCBI lineage: Eukaryota > Metazoa > Echinodermata > Asteroidea > Valvatida > Goniasteridae > Hippasteria > Hippasteria phrygiana. The sequence continues at coordinate 2,350,435 of JAZGUH010000093.1, forward strand.
AACACAAATGGGGCGTTTTATTTTGGCAGGTTAGGGATGGTTAGGGTTATTGGTGTGCTGGTATGCCAATACAAGCTTGTGCAGCCAAGCCTAGTTCAAACAAGAGGCAAACAATTGGATTGAGTATGTGCAGGAATGCGCATATAAATGACAACTGGCCAGGTGATCTCTATTTTTAAACCGTGGCTATGGTCGTCGTCCGTTTTCAAGAGGTTAAGTGTAATTAGCCTATCAAATATTGCCCCAAAGTACAAGCAAAAAAGAGACAATTTCTAAATCACAGCCAGAAAGCTGAGCAGCCTAGGTGTGGGTTGGGGAACACTGTACTTACACAAACTCTACTTGTTCCGTGTCGAAGTTTGGCGCAAACCACGACAGCGTGAATGGCAGTTCTTTGAGATTGTTGTTGGAGTTGGTGACGGCATTTCCCGTCTGACATTGAAGTATCTTCAGTCCCGATGGGAACGGGCCGATCCACTGGCCCACCGGCTCCTCGCTGCCCACTCGCCGAGCCTCGAGCAGCAGCCCTCTGAGAGCAAAGTTGCCTCTTATCATCACTGCAAAGGTGAGGAGGACAATGAAACATTGGAGAGGTTTTGTTAGCTTACGGGTGTACGCCAACTTTTAGCTCTAAACGGTAAGCGACGAAAATTTGTTAAAAATATTCGTTGGATTTATCCGTTTCTTACTTAGTGCGACCGCTATCCATGTAAACAAGGCGATTACGTTTAGGGCAAGTGAGGAAAACGTAAAAAAAGTGCAAAAACTGATGAGGTGATGGGAACTAAACGTAGTCGTCTCCCTAACCGTGCGCTAGCGAGACCTCTCTATTATTTCTAAGAAGAGATTGGCCTTTCCTGGGCAGGTAGTGAAACATGCACATCTTTGACGAAATCCCCTAGGTGTTAAAGTTATAGCTTTGATAATCAAAATAATTAGATTAGCAGTTTATGAAAATGGTATCAGTGTCAATCATTCCCACAAACATTTTGTGTCTGAAAAAAAAAATATACTGCTAACTTTGCTGGACTGATAAATCTGGCCCGAGTAATTTGAGTACAACATGACTGCAACTAGTGAAAGTCTTCCGCTCGAATGGTAGTACGGGGTCTTAACTTAGACTAGGCCATGTGGCATGCATAAGGCAAATATCGCCTACGTGATTCATCACAATGGTCAAAAGGCATATATTGTGGGAAGGAAAAGGCACCAACATTGCTCCCTATTTTCGTTCCCACAATGCCTTTTGACCATTGTGACGAATCAAACAGGTGGTATTTGCATTGAGTGATGCACATGTCGAATCCATGGTCGAATCGATGCCCGGAAATACCCAAAAATTCTCTTAAATTCCAGCCCTAGGCTGGATATTCCTCCATGCATGAGCTAATTATAGCCTTACAAATAGGCAGATTCCTGCGAACTGGCATTGGCATCGCTATTTGCAAAGCCCAGTTTTCTGTCAGCGCTGTGACCAGCTTATAATTTGTTTTTATTTAGTTTTTTGATCATTTATTGGCAAATAATTGGTGTTTGTTAATCGTTACTATTTTAAATGACTCATAATTTTTTTTTTAATATTTATAACAAATTGATAAGATTTTCAAAGTGAACAAAGAAACTGGCAGAACCTGCGACCTCCGGAATACCGTACCGGCGCTCTACCAACTGAGCTATTTTGCCCTATGTTGGCAGTCTTCCAAATTGTCAGTATCTTTCTTCGGGTAGGCACTAGTCAGAAGTCACAAACCTAGAATGCCGTGTAGCCAGGGATCACACCCAATTTACGATACAACCTGTGAAGCGACATTGTGGGGATCACTCAATGAGGATACGACTTTTTAACTGGGCAAAATAGAGGTTAAATGGCGCTACCAATGGCGAGAAAGTGTCAGCACCAACACCCTCCCCCCCCCCCCCCCCCTGCAAACAATCCTGGATCCGCCCCTGAGGGCAGGGTTTTATTAGGCTTTTGATGGAAATTTTCGGGTAAATGGACGATGAAGACGACAATGAAAACACAACGCAAAAACAAAAAATGGCGAACACTGCGACACACAGTAAACACGCAAAACCGCATGGATTCGCATGGCAACTGCAGCAAAGCACAAGAAAATTACATTTGCTATCGCAACAAACTGTTCAGAATTCAAACAAATGTCAACAGAATTAAGAGAAGTCTGCTTTAGGTTGAAAAAGTCATTTTGAAATGAGAAGACATACCGGAAAGATTTTACTTTAATACCCCCTACCAAAATCAGTCGGGAACAGCAAAATCTTGGAAAATAACCAACCCTCCTTGATAACAACTGTCTAAACATGTGGCACAACCTGTTATTTCAAGATTTATGTCAACAAAATCTGTAAAAAATGAGGCAGAAATCAACATGTATGTGAACACTTTGACTGAGTGACCATACACTGTGTCAAGAACATCTAACACAGAAAACACAACCCTTCTTCCCTACAAAATTCTCAAATTTAAAGGTTGTGCCAAGTGTTTATACAATTCTGAACACAGATGGATAGTTATTTTCCTAGCCCAGATTTATGGCATGTTAAACGATGCAATATTCGATAATCTACGTATTTTTGTGCGATGTTCAAATATATATGTGCGATGTTTGTCATTATGTGCGATGTTCAAATATATATGTTCGATGTTTGTCATTATATGTGCGATGTTCCAATTTATATGTGCGATGTTCAAATATATATGCGATGTTCAAATGTATGTGTGCGATGTTTGTTATTATATGTACGATGTTCAAATATATATATGCGATGTTTGTCATATATGTGCAATGTTCAAATTTATATGTGCGATGTTCAAATTTATATGTGCGATGTTTGTCATATATGTTCGATGTTTGTCATATATGTTCGATGTTTTTCAATTTATATTCGAAAACGGAATTGTGGGATATAGTATGGTTTCCAGACCGAAATAGTATGAATATTCCTAATAAGTTACATCAGGGACCAGACTACTTAGGACGGTCTATCTGTTGCACTGACCTGGCTGAAGCTAGCCCGCGATTCAGCCGCATATTGAAAACTAGAATCCATTCGACAAAAGGAGTTTTTCTTAATGAAATCGCTGGATTCAGGGCAACGAATTTTCGAGAAATGTCAAGAAATTACATACCAATTTTTGCATGAAATTTCAGAATAGGTATGAGCAAAGCTGAACATATTATACTTAACATTGTTTTATGGGTAGTTTTTAATGAAATAATTAGTCCTTTCGCGAGGGCCCATTTCAAAGGGTTCTCTACATCAATTCCTTTCGGCTCAGCACAATAGCTTCTGTTTGAAAGAAAGTGTACCACACATGTTCTTAAAAATTCATATTTTTCTTTCATATTCATATTTGCCACCTTCCTGGGCACACTTAATTTCAGCAAGAGCGTATTGCAAGAATGGCTTCTGTTCCAATTAGCCGCTTAAAGACGGATCATTTTCATGAATATCTGGAAATGCGGTATTCAGAGTTTCGTGTGAAATGCCGTCTTTGAAAGAAAGTGTAGCACACATATTTTGAAAAATTCATATTTGTCTTTCATATTCATAATTCCCACCTTCCCGGGCACACTTAATTTCAGCAAGGGCCTATTCCATCCAAGAATGGCTTCTGTTCCAATTAGCCGCTTAAGACGAACTATTTTAAAGAATATTTGGAAATGCGGTATTCAGAGTTTCGTGTGAAATGCCGTCTTTGAGAGAAAGTACCCGGGAAGGTGGGAATTATGAATATGAAAGAAAAATATGAATTTTTCAAAATATGTGTGGTACACTTTCTTTCAAAGACGGCACATTTCACACGAAACTCCGAATACCGCATTTCCAGATATTCATGAAAATGATCCGTCCTTAAAGGCAGTGTACATGATTGGTCATTGTTGCAATTTTCAGAAATGGGCGGATTTGGGGGTTAGTATGTTATAGGAAATATCATTCCACTGACCTGTTCAAAGTTTTGCGTTGTTAGATGGCGAAAAAACGAGTGAAAAACGGCGCTCGTTTTCAACCGTCGGGCGGATAATAGCCTTTAGTCAAGGCGCGCGTGGCTATCTGGGCCTGGATATATGCCAAGGCGCCATCATGTCCGGGGCGCGCCACTTGTCCAGGTAGCCACTCGCGTCTTGACTAACGGCTACAGGGCAGTTCTCCAACGATTTCCAGCTGGAAATCGTTGGAAGACGATATAAATTTCCGCTTTTCTTGACAACGACAGCACATCTGGTGCCATAATTTCACAGGATAATTTTGTAATAATTCATTAAAATAACTTTTGGAGAATTACCAATCGTGTATACTTTTTTTAAGCGGCTAATTGGAACAGAAGCCATTCTTGCAATAGGCCCTTGCTGAAATTAAGTGTGCCCAGGAAGGTGGCATTTATGAATATGAAAGAAAAATATGAATTTTTTAAAACATGTGCGGTACACTTTCTTTCAAACAGAAGCTATTGTGCTGAGCCGAAAGAAATTTGATGTAGAGAACCCTTTGAAATGGGCCTTTGCGAAACGACTAATTGATGCATTAAAAAAGACCCATAAAACAATGTTAAGTATAATATGTACAGCTTTGCTCATACCTATTCTGAAAATTTATTTCATGCAAAATTGGTATGTATTTTCTTGACATTTTCTAAAAAATTCGTTGCCTGAATCCAGCGATTTCATTACGAAAAAACTCCTTTTGTCGAATGGATTCTAGTTTTCAATATGCGGCTGCTCAGGGCCCAATTTCATGGCTCTGCTTACCGTTAGCGAAAAATCCCCGCTTACTGTAGCAGAAAATTCTGTGCTTACGGCAAGCGTATTTCACGCGTAAGCGGGGAATTTTGGCTCCTGAGCATGCGTACATCCCGTAACTAAGGATTCTGTGCTTGCAGGGTTAGCGCAGAATTTTTCCGCTAGCGCTGTTAGCGCAAAATGGTGATCGTAAGCGCGGAAAGCTGTGGTTAGCAGAGCCATGAAATTGGGCCCTGATCGGGCGAATCGCAGGCCCTATTGCGAATCGCGGGCTGAATCGCGGGCTAGCTTCAGCCAGGTCAGTGCAACAGATAGACCGTCCAAAGTAGTCTGGTCCCTGATGTAACATATTAGGAATATTTATACTATTTCGGTCTGGAAACCATACTATATCCCACAAATCCGTTTTCAAATATCAATTGAAAAACATCGCACATAATATTTGAACATCGAACATATATGACAAGCATCGCACATATAAATTTGAAAATCGCACATATAAATTTGAACATTGCACATATATGACAAACATCGCATATATATTTGAACATCGTACATATAATAACAAACATCGCACACATACATTTGAACATCGCATATATAATGACAAACATCGCACATATAAATTTGAACATCGCACATATAAATTTGAACATCGCACATATAAATTTGAACATCGCACATATATATTTGAACATCGCACATATATATTTGAACATCGCACATAATGACAAACATCGCACATATATATTTGAACATCGCACAAAAATACGTAGATTATCGAATATTGCAACGTTTGACATGCCATACAGATTGGACTCCTCCGTTGTGTGTGCAATGAAGACGTCGTCTAACCTGGGCTAGTTATTTTCCAAGATTTGCTGTTCCCGACTGATTTTGGTGGGTATGGGGGGTATTAAAGTAATATCTTTCCGAAATACCCTCGACTCTATTTTGAATCTTGAATCAAAACTATAGAGGGTCCCAAGCACCTAGGCCTTGGCCTAACATTAGGGCAGTAGGAAATGGTTCCTTTTTAGTTCTGAGCAGTAGTACTACTACTAGTAATATACACAGAAAAAGAAAATACAAGTTAGAGCTGCAATTTTTAAACACCTTTTAGCCTACCCAAAATTTAAATTTGTGCTCCTTTGCTCTTGCAATCAGACTCTTCAAGTTATACACAGTCATCAAAGCTCTTTGCGACTGTGTGAGCTCTGCCAAGTTGTAATTTTGTAAACATACACCGTCACTTGGCCCATAAAGGCTTGGCCTAATGTTACCTTTTGACAAGTCTTGAAATTCGCGGATTTCAGCGTGGCCACTTATCAAAATAATTTGAAATTCCCAAGATTCATCCAGTAAAATTCCCAAGAATTCCCAAGGCAATGGAAAACACTACACAATATGCATTTATTAACAGCGCCAGAAGCACTTTGCGCATGTGCAATCCATATTTTCCCACCAAAATTCCCAAGATCTTGGGAAAAATCCCAAGGAGTGGCCACAGTGTGGTATCCGGTATCGCGATGAAAACTTTGGCGTGTCAAATCAAGAGGGGGCGCCCTACATAGATTTTGGGTTTTTGGTTTCCAGCTTAATTTGGCTTTGGTTTTTGGCTTTTCCGAAATTTTTCGGAAAAGCCTTTGTTTTTGTTTTTTTTGTTTTTGTTTAGGTGTTTTAGTGTTTTGGATTTGGGGGTTTTGGTTTTGTAAACGTGTTCAAATTATTTCGGTAAAAGTATCTCTTTTCTTCAAAAATATTCATGATTATAATTCGGAATTTGATTATCTTTTCATTGGCGATGGGGGTATAAAAGCCTTAAGGCTACATAGCCTCAAATAATGAGTTAGACAATGGACACGCCCTCTCCATAAACAACAAAGACCAAAAAAGAAGACATGGTGGGGTCGAGCTGGGTATAGCATCGATTTTATGCATGACCAAGAACACAGCATGGCAATTCTGTCCATTACGTTCGTGGCAGGACTCTCAAGCTGAAAGACACGGCATAGGGGGAGGGTAGATGTCATATAAAATTATTTAATAATACATGCGTACAATTCAGCATAATTATGTTTTCAGCAGACCCCCCCCCCCCCCCCCCCCCCAAAAAAAATGGACCGTGACTTTGGCTACTACATGTACATGTCATGTTTCATGCATGGTGTAGCCTGCATGGGAGCTACAGGAAGGCTTATGCTGCAGGCGCCAAGATTACATGGTCGGCAATTTGCCTTTATACTTTCAGATCAGTTGGCCTATGATCTGAGTGCAAAATGCTGCGGTGTCGGGTCTCAAATTCACTGATCAAGGTCGCTGAACCATGCATCATGCATCAGTGCCTGAAGTTTTGTTGTGACTGTTGTAGGTTAAGTTGCTGAAAAGCGGACTATACTACCGTGACGTGTGCAATAAATTCAGGGTAGGGCAAAATATTTAACATTTTTATAGGTTTAAACATTACTGCTTTCTCAGAATAGTACACCTATAGGCTGTCGGTCGTCAGTGGATTAAGTGCGTACGCCATTCATCGACTGAAGATTAGTATCTCCTTTGTTATGTTGCCGATCGTCTGCGGGAGCAGTCTCGAAATGAGCAAACATTTCGGGGTTATTACACAATTTGAATGACCAAAAGTTCCCTTAAGATGGGTCATTACACTCGTAAAGGGAATGCAGTATTATAATAGGCCAATGCGACACAGTACCAAACGGTTACACCCCTATGTTCCGACACCCCTATGTTCCGACAACTCAACCTATGTTCCGACACCCCGTTGTTCCGACACATACGACGTATATGTTCCTTCACCGTCAACCATAATGGGAATTGAGTGACCAATCCACTGGACGGTCATCTCTCCCCAAATACTGTGAGAAAAATCCTTTGTTCTCCGCTAGCCATTGACTTCCAGTGTGTTATTCCTGTGTTATACGGCCCTCTTTAAAACAAATTAAAGTATGGGCTCAATCTGTTGTCTGAGTGAGGAGAAAATAGTGAAAAACAAGGCTGTCTCAACCACCCCCACCCCCATGTGCATTGGCTACCGGGCCTGCAAAATAATAACGGGACCCGCCTGCAGATAACAGACTTTAATATACAAAATGACGCAATATGCCTTTGCCAACATGGTGGACCCATTTTCATGGCTGCTTACCGCAGAATTGTGTGCTTGCGATCACCATTCTTCGCTTAAGAGGCAAGCGCCGAAATTTTGCGTAAGCTGTGTAAATGCCTTGTTAAGCCAAAATTCCTTGCTTACTTTTGAAATACGCTTACAAGCCTTCTGTAAGCGTCGATTCTTTGCAGTGCACACGCGCGATGTGCAATTTACATTTTTCACGAGAAAAGCCCATTCTTCTTTTTGCACCCGAATCTGATTAAAAAAATTATCCAGACAGTTTCCCCTTGCGGATTATTGCTTTATTATTTTAGGTCGCACTGAGAACGTTTTACAGAAAACTAACCACTATGCAACACTCAACAACTGACGTAGCCTAGCCGTGCAGCACATAAAAAGAGTCCTACATAGGGCCACAAGACCCACAGCTGACGTTGACCTTTGTTGATCTACTAGGCCTACTTGAGAACTCGTTTCTGGCACTAAATTCATTGCTTACCTCAGCCAGCTTGCCCCCGTTTCATGGCTGAGTCAACCGCGGAATTCTGCGCTTGCGTTTACCATTCTGCGCGGGCAAGCGCCATTTCGTATTAAGCGAAAACCTTTAACGCGAAACACGCATGCGCACTGACAAAAATGTCTTCCTAACTGATGTATAAAGCGCAGAATTTCCTTCTGCGAGCGTCGATTCTTATACGGTGAGACAGCCATGAATGTGGGCCATCCTGTCACCAACATACCAGTCTTAACAGGCCAACATAACCTTATTTTCGGGTTTCGGAACATAGGGGTGTCGGAAGATAGGGCTGTTACCGTACCGAACATATGTATTCCCGTTTAGCCGAATGGTCACAACTCGTTTCAACTTGAAGTTGAAGTCCACATGATTCTGCAAAATGGAAAACTGCCCAATGCATTGGGAAGTTTGCATGCAATGTTGCCAGTATTAATGCTATTTTGTGGTTGGCTAATATTTACTCTTGAGTAGTTCCTCGAGTCCCGTGTGTACTGTATGTGCGTATACGCGTTTAATAAAAGAAAATAAGCCATTTTGGTTGAGCTGCTTGGGTGGTAAAGAGTCTGATTTTGGATCGCGTCCACCGAGTTCGATTCCTTAATTGACAATTTTGTTTCTTATTTTTTTTTGTGACAAATTTCCTGTTAAAACAGTTCACAGAAAACCAAACGGATTTTTCTAATTCGTGGTTTGGAGGAATTTTTTAACGCAGAGAACCGGCCTTGCAGCTCCAGTAGCAAAGTACAGAATCTCGCTTGATCACAAGATGGCAATAAAATCCACAACTAACGAGCAATGTAGGCTACTGCATTCAAAAGTTGGGAGCATTAAGTCAATATTTTGTGTTTAATATAGGCCTAGAGGCCCACTTTAAATGACTAAATTGCTGTCATGGTCCCAGGAATGTCTTTTATTTAGAGTCATGAGTAATTCATAAATACGATTACCGATTATTGTCACTAAAACACGTATACCGTGTCCGCGTGGGGACGTTTTGGCACATTGGGCGGTCACGGGACTTGAAATGTATTTAACTACACTTTCAATTTAGCTTTTCTGCAACATGCCAAACATAATAAAAGTGGTTTACCAGATTCACATGCAGCAGTCCGAATCCTTTTCTTGCCATTAATCTGGCACTACTAACATAACCATTGTAACATCACTTGCAACACCTCTCATTTCTTGCAGGGTTTGTGTAATCCAGTATGTCACTGAGGGAGCTAGAATACACTATGGTCATCGATCGACTGTTGGTCACCACTTCAACCATTCAATTTCGGATACCGATTCCACTTGGGCCGGGCATATAATCACTTGGCCACTGCGCAACACAGACTCAGATCGCCTCGGCAGGGAGAAGTCGGACTATTCAACCATGGTCTCAACCTCCAGGAAAGGGAATGATTAACTATTCTGTCCGTCCTCCCACCCCCATTGTCATTTTGTTGACTGGCAAACCCTTTCCTTTTGATGTCTTCCCTTTAAGCCTTGCCACATTTCCCTTTTTTCCCATTGCCCACTTACCACCTCCTTTTCCCCATTCGCCATACTCCTTTGTTCCCCCAGCTTCACCCCCTCCCATCTCTACCCCCCCCCCCCCCTCATTTATTCTCACCCAAACCACACTCATTTGTTCCTTACTGTCCTCTTTCCTCTCCTCATACGTACTGCCCTTGGTCCTTAATCTCTCCTTTGTGTTTCTCCACCCACCCCCACCTGCCTGGTATCCCCACATGTATGTTTCTTGTACCAACGTAATTTGCCTTTGAGAAAGAACTTGCTTAAGTTTGCAACAAAACGTTAGACCAGGTAATTTTGTTGACAAGTTTTGATATGACATTTGTGTAAATTCATCACAGCTATATTAAATTATTCGTTATAAAATCGCTGTGGTTTGAAAGATCATTCAAAAGTAGAATAGAATTATGTACACGAGCATCCCTTGAAAATGCGCCGTTTGTCTGAAAATTATAGAGGAATCCCACAACGACGAGTTTAGCGCCGATCTGCGCACTTCCGCGTTTGAAAACGAGGATCTCAATGTCACAGTAAATAACTTTATGCTGATCGTGCGCCCGCGCTGCCTTTTACGGCCTGATTAATTCATGCATGAATGAATGTGATGAAAAGCGTTGTTTTGTTTGCCACTGACATTCTCGCTTTCAACCCGGAAGTGCGCAGAAGGGGCTAATGTGAAATTCCTCTATTGACGAGAATAATTTAGTAGACGCCAGTTTGGTTCGGAAAAGTCGGACCATGGCGTGTAGTTGTCTATACGGGCTGTAATATGCGCGGCGCCCGTCTGAATGTCCGGATGTCAACAAATGCTTCTGGTTTTTCCCTCATTTATCCGTTATTATACAGAAAAGTCGGATTTAAAGGCGGTTTATTATTTGAAAATAGTATTCTTGGTGCGTGTTTCTTTTTTTTAAACCATCATAGCTTTAAAAGTCCTTGCAAATGTCCTTGTGGTTTTGGTGATTCACGTCGTTTTCTTTTCTCACTTTTTCTCGCTTAGTGAGTAAAACATGACCCAATTAATATTAAACCCACTGAGGAACCTATGATGAAATCCGCAACTGTGCAGCAAACCAATGGCATAAATTCTTTGCACTCACAGATGGCGTCGCGTCAGTCATGAATGCACAAAGTAAAACATGGTGTAGGAATTTGGCGGATTTGGGCTGATTTTGTAAGACAAGGGGGTTGCATCGTGGTTTTTACATGACTCGGACTTACCAGATTATCCACTCATGCAAACTAAGTCAAAGCCTGTTTACTGTAACTCTCCAACTACTTATAGTTAATAAAAACAGTCGTCAATTCTTCAACCGAGTCAAAATGAAATTACGCGTTCGGCTTCGACAATAAATTCCTTCAATTCAGATGTCTCCATCCTTTTATAACTTTAAATTTTTATATAAGAAACTTTATTTTAAGTGATTTAATATATTTTTTTGTATTGTTACAATTGTTGATTAGCTTTATATTGTGTTATTTGTCTTAATTTTTTATCATTCTACAGGACATTGATGGAAAACAGCCTATGCTGATCTTTTTATCCTGTTTTAAGATATTTAATAAATAAATAAATAAAAATACTTCCTTAGATGTAATTTTATGTCCATCGAAGTGTCGTAGAAAGTTTATCAGTTTTCACAAATTACTTGTTTTTTCAAACTCGTTTCTTCAAACCCGAATTATTTCTTGTAACAAAACTAAACATTGTGCACAGTCCCTGTATCAGAACACGGATTGGTGCGAGTTTTGTCTTGCCAATGGAACCTAGACTTTCGAGTTGTATTATGCGAAACCTAGACTTATGAGTTATATTACACTGTTAAAATGCTGTTTAAAAAGTTGTTCAAACTTTTTAAACAACCCGGGTTGTTCATGTGCCCTGCTTAAACAGCGCACATGGTTGTTTAAGCAGGGCACTTAAACAACCCGGGTTGTTTGAAAAGTTTAAACAGCGTTTTCTCTGTGTATGCGGAACCAAGCTTAAAAGGGCAGTTAATCTCAGAAGCGCCGAGGAGGGGGGGGGGGGGGGGGGGGGTACCAAAACATGATATGCAGATTTATGTTTTATGGTTTGTAGTTTTAAGACGGAATAGTACATTAAAGGGCAAACATTTCGAAATTCTCGGAAACTCTTAAAATTCCTGAAATAATTATTTAGTAATTTTCCCCTATCAATCTGCGCCAAGACTGGGCTCAATGACTTAAAAGAAAATTTCGCTATAAAAATTGCATCAATTGGTGCATCGGTGCAAGTGAACTCGAGTTGGACATGATCCAGCACTATGGGCAATACACATACCCCATACAATTAATGCGAGTTATTTGTTGTTTTGGGAAAGATTGTACTTTCACCACCACCAAAATCGGCCAGGAACAGCAAAAACTCATTCGTGTTCAGAACTGTATAAACACATGGCACAACCTGTAAAACTAACCCCCAAGGATGCATGCAAAATCATATTAAAACTGTTGGATTTAGCAGGGTTATATATAGGGTTGTGGAGACTTTTGTCAGGAAATTTGCGTGCAATCGGGCAAGTTCGAGCGGCGACTATTTGTAGACCACTAGTCGATTTTGCCTGGTACCCAATATATATTTAGTTTACAGGTTACCGTGGAAAATCGACTAGTGGTCGACAAATAGTCGCCGCTCGAACTTGCTCGCAGTTGGTGTTTTCCGTGTTTAATCTTGGCATATAGCCTATAGTCCATCATTTAGTATTTGCATTACACGTTAATTTCTGCCTCATTTTCACGGATTCATTCACTGAAATACCAAGTTGTGCCACAAGTTTATAGACAGTTGCTATCAAGGAGGGTTGATTATTGCCCAAGATTTTGCTGTTCCTGACCGATTTGGGTGGGGTATGAAAGTAAAATCTTTACAAAACCTTAAGGTTCCAAACTTTTGTCAGGACTTTCATGCAAATTAAGGGAAGATGTTTACTATGTTAGATGTTCTTGGTAAATAACTTACTGTCCACAATTTGTAATACACACATGTTCATTTCTGACTGGATTTCCATGGATTTTTCTCACACAACTCTTGCACTATAAGGTTGTTCCACATATTTAGACATTTTGTTATCAATGAGGGTTGATTATTTTCCAAGATTTTAATGGGGTCAAAGTAAAATCTTTCCATCTTGTTTACTTACCGTTCACAATTTGTCCCGGCCGAAACGCAGTTCTTTCTGAATTGGATAATTCCAGCGAAAACGGGTTCGTATCTGCCGGAGAAGCTTGGGCATCGTGGACAGGCAGCATGTCCAGACAAGAACTCTCCGTAGCCCCGGTATTATAACCCACAGTTCTGCCAATAAGTGACAGCAGGGTCACACACATCAATATTGGAACCATCATTGTTATATCACTAGTACCATGTACCACGTTCAACGTGGGTTGAGCATGCAATCACAATATTATGACCATTGCTGACTGAAACGAGTGAATACCACACCCCTGTATCAGGGTTCCAACGGTTATAAAGGTGAGCTACTATTGGGTGCAGTACCGTACCAATACACAAAACTGATCTTTAAGGAGGTGTGGGGCGACTGGAAGGATTATACAGTTGTCATCCCGTTCACGTTTTGAGAGTATATCCACCACTGAAATTGCGTTCACGTCCGTTGTGTAAAGGGGAGAGAGTGATTCAGATGTTGCCCTTAACAGAAAGAGGCTTTTTACATTGTGTGGAGGTTGTTAATTGTTATGCTGATTTTACACAAAAGCGGCGCTCAAGTGTGCCATTCGTTTGCTTTCGTTTGGAGGGCTCATGGCTGACAAAAACTTCTGTATACGTACACGTGATCACTTCAGAGGCCTGAAGTAATTATCACACCTATACGTGTATTATGTGGACATCCGTTGTGGACAAAACTGATTTCTATTTTTATTTATTTATTTTATTTAATGTAATATTTAAAGAGAGTAGTCCATTTCAGTTAATATAAAAATTACAAATAACTATAAACATTAGACAAATGAAATATTAAAAGAAAATCAATTAAGAGTTATTGTGTTGACAAGCACATGTATATGCTATAGGGACCAATATATGTGCTGACATGCAGCAAGTAGCCACACGGGAGGTTATGCCTCACAATGGTTATTATTTGTCTCAGGATAGTTCATTCTTTCTTTCTTTTAAGGAATGGAAGACTTTTTGAGGGACCGAGTGAAAAGTTAGAAATTTGCGGATACGCCATGTGAAAGCGCTCGACAAAGAAAAGTGTGGTTCATAGGTATAAACATGGAGGTTCCTACCTCCATGGTATAAACCTCAATACAGGTTTCGGTCAGTTTGCTCTGATTTTACCAAGAGAATCCTGATGACGGTCACGGATTGAAAAGTTGAGTTTATACCTCTGGTTTCTTCCAAGAACCATGCTTCTCTTTTTTTAATAAAGCGACATTGTGGGTATCACTCAATGAGGATACGACTTTTTAACTTGTATAACATTATCAAACAAACCACAAGGGAAACTTACTAGGTCATTTGAATGAATTTTCAAAGTGAACAAAGAAAACTGGCAGGAGCGGGATTTGAACCTGCTACCTCCAGAATACCGTACCGGTGCTCACCAACTGATTTATCTTGGCCTATGTTGGCGGTCTTCAAAAATGTCAGTTTCTGTGTTCGGTGCGCTCTTTTTAAAGTATAGTTACTTCATTATGTGTAATTGTGTATCCGCAAAAATTTTTCCTGTTATACTTTCCACCATACAAAGCCTCAGATCACATATACATTGAGTGAACAGTTTCTTTTACTCAGTATTTTTAATTATTTCAATGACAAATACAGAGGTTAATTGAACCTAACTCTAAATTCTGTAATAAGTTGCTTAAGCATGCAAGCAGGAGTAACCAAGCAAACACGACCAACCCACCATACCAACCGACAAATCAACTCCAACAAATACCAAAGAACGAACTTAAACCGCCTCAAAAGAACAAGTATCATCAATATACATTTTAGGTGCGTCTGTCTTTTTCTATGGGAAAATTTTGCTGCGAAAAAGCCAACATCCACAACTCAACTTGAAATTTAAGTGTTATGCGTCGCGCCTATAGTGCCTGCCCATAAATGCACTCTCAGCCCAACCTTGCCTGAAGGCACAATGTGTTCGCAATTAGGTACATGAACATTTCCGTGTGAATTATTTCTGGAATTTGAAAACCTGTCGTTTCCTTTGTTATGTGTTCAAAGAAAACTCACTCATCGATACCCAAGGTCAGCGGTTTTTGTTGCGCTTGTGGATTCCTGCTAAGCATAGGCGATACTATTGGCCTAATTACGGATGAGTAACTACGACTTAACATGAACACAACTGAACATTGCACAACCCACAAATATTTTTCTTTTTACTCTCTTGGCTGATATAAGCGGGACCTCTTACAACTGCACAATACACATGTAATTTCTTAGTCTGGTTCCCTGACCCGAAGATTCCTTGAAGACTCTTGATAAAACAAATTATGTGGTAGTATTATACCCACGGTTTAAAATAGATCATGACGTACAATGTCGGTCCGAGTGACGTCAGTGGCATCAATAATAAAAACATTAAAAAAAACATTAAAAAAAACACCCTCTCGCAAGAGTACATATGGCATCGATGTTTAAGCTTCGATTTATTACTAAGAATTCAAAATGTCAGGATCAAATTTGCCTGACAAATTTTACTAGGCGAATATCAATGATAATATCCGAATTCTGACGAAATCGATTTCGGAAAACTTCTCCTTTTATGATCACGTGCCATTGGCGGTAATTACCGGCCGGACCTACGTATCTTCAAGAATACATGTTCATCAGGTCTGGGAACTAGACTGGCCCGCTTGCATGTGTGTTCCGCCGGGGACCAAGGTTTTGCGAACTTTTGTGAAATTAATCAAGTGAGATTTGTTTATTGTATTATTATTTATTATTTATGTATTCATTTATTGCAGCGGACGTGTGTTCCTTTGAGCTTTGCGTAAGTCTTTCGAATCTCTTTCTTACCTCTGTTGGTCCTTGTTTCTTTATTACTGTATTATTTATGTCTTATAGACCTTGCTAGACCGAGTCCTTCGTATATAAATTTGTCGTTTTTCTGTATTTTGAGTTAACTTTTTCGACTTGTGCTGCAGCGTTATTTGGGCTGAGATGGCCACTCAGGCCGAACCGCCACGTCACGCTAAACCCATTTGGGTTCGTGCATGGCGACGAACCGTTCATGGCTTTGCTTTCAAAGCTATAGACAACGTTTCTATTGAGTCATATCTTGAAATTCCCTGAAACCATGCCTGAAAAGCACGTTGTATCGGCTAGCCGAATTTCCAACAACCGCATTGCTTTGTATATAAGTTACAGGGTGGAGCTCACCCCTCTCCACTCGCCAAATGTGTACCCCGCGATTCCCAATTCTGTTCTTTTGCATAACATCTCCAGTTTCTGTAAATTAGTGTCCGCTTTTATACCAAAAACAAACAAACAAACAAACAAACAAACAAACAGCTCTCCCACATAATATAATTCCGTCGACAAGTTCAGATTATCATAAAGCCCAACATCACCCTCCCTGATCATATAAATTTCTCTCACTGAGTCAGTTCGGTGCTTCACAACCGTGGGGAATTTGGCCACATCAGTCGCTTTTGTAAAAAAAACACACCCATGATGATGGTAACTAAACCTTCAACCCCCCAAACCCCCTCCAGTCTTCGTGCACAAAAGATCAGACCCAAAACACCCTCTGAAATCCAAACCCAACCCTCCCCTCCGGCCCTCAGCACTAACTAAAGAAGTCCCTCCGCCGGTACCCAAGCCCCGGGGATCGAAATGGGGGGGGGGGGGGGGGGGGGGGGGCTATGGTTGGGACCTCGGTGTCCAAGTGCCGCTTCTGCTGGAAGAACCGCCGCCGGTGCTAGTAACAAGCCGCCCCACAACCTCGACGTTTAATGCTGGTGCAGATCAACCTGCTACTGCTGGGGCGGAGATGAGATCCAGCGCTGATGCTTCGCCAACATCCTCTCAGGCGCCATCCAACAGTTCCCCAGGCAACTCCCCAATGGACACACACAGATTCATCTGGGACACACCACCTGCCCCCACTAGGCTCTTTTCTGAAATCGTCTCAAAACGGAAACTATCCCCTCCCAAATCCACTGATGATGATGGACCCAATCTCACTCCTCTGAAGTCTCAACATGCAACCCCAACGCAAACTTCGCAGGAAGAATGCTCTTCCCTATAATTCGGAGACACCCCAACCCTCTCTCGGTTTCTGGATTTAACGTCCCCGATTTAACGTCCACTCCCGATAACGCCACCATCACCCCCATGCCCGCTGAGTCCATAACTACGACTCCTCCTACTCTCTTAATGTAAAAGAGTGAAAAACGCACTCCAAAAAGTGAATCCCTTATCAAACTACTCCAAAAGAGAATCTCATATAAAAACCACTCAAAAAGAGTGAAAAACACTCAAAAAAGTGAAATTTCCACTCTTTCGAGGAGCCATATAAGGGACAAGTCAAAAAAGAGTGGTCCCTTATATGGCTCCTCGAAAGAGTGGAGATGCTAATCTTTTTGAGTGGTTTCACTCTTTTGGAGTGTCTTTTTCTTCACTCTTTTGGAGAGTGAGTTTTTAACTCTTTTACATTAAGAGAGTACCGACAACTCCACTCCCATCCCCCCTACTATTCCCATCCCCTCCACTCCCACCCCCCCCCCCACTCCAATCCCCCTACTCAGTGTCTGACCCAGGTAACAATCCCAGATTCCCTTGTGCTTATAACCTACACTGGATAAAATGTCCGGTGTCAAAAAATCGGATATTGTCTTCAATCAAGGTATACATTTCGTCTTTTATTTATTTTCACTTTTCCTTTCCGAATCATCTGACTTCTTATAAAAACCTAGCAAAAGTAACTACATTGACTAAAATGTAACACAACAGATTACGAATGATGACATCTCATTGGACAGTTTTATCGCTTGATGGCTATATTTACATCACATGAACAAGATTTTGAGACGAAACACAAGATACGCTCGAATTTTGCTTGCGAATTCCAAGTGTCATGAAGGAAAACACATCATTGAGAAACGATGGGTCAAGCCTCGATAAAACAATACCAAATAAAATAAACAAAAAATATATAAACCTGTCTGAGTGGGCCGTCCCTGTACATAAATTTAGTCCGAACACTAAGCACTGACCATTGGATTTTGTTTGTTGGACCATAGTCACGGCTGTGATTGGTCAGTACGTCAAGGGTGGTGCTTAATGTATATAATTTTGTTTTAGCCACAACCTTATACCTAAAATGTGTCCCGAGCCTTAACTGTACCCGCAAACCCTGTACCTCAATGTAGTCCGACCCTTAGACCTAATGTCATGATCGTCCTACATTTAGGCATTGGGTAATGTAATTAGGTGCCGCACTCGACTTTCGTCATTTCTGCCTCTGGAAATGTTATCATTAAATTCATCAGTATATGAATTTGCGAAATAAGGAAATTCGAAGACAAGGTACATGTAATACTCTTAAAACCCATTGAGTACGATATTTTACGGGAGACGTCGGGGTGCCGCGGCGGCTCTGGCAGCCAAGCGAAACGGCCACAATGTGTTTGTGCAGTCAAGCGTAACCTATACACAATAATCCAACAATGGATTGAAACTGCACAAACAGCGGCCAATGGCGTTATCCGGCCTGGTGGCACTGTGGGTTAACGTCCGTACGCAAGGGGTTAACGTTTGATTTATAGTATTAGTCAAACTGAGATTGCATGTGGAAACTACAGAAATATATTTAACAATCCCTTGTGGATTCTTTGACGAAATATATTTCAGTTAAAATGCTTGGTTTACAAAGCGGGTTTCCTCCGATATTTCTTTTCGCCTCCCCTAAAAAAATGCAGAACCTAGATAAAATTATGGAACGCCATCAAGCACAAGGCATTTTTGAGAATGATTTGTTTAATTTCATTTTTAATGCAATATGAGAGTGCTACTCAGACTGTCCCTAAAAATGAAGTTGGAATGGAAAGATCTGGACATGCAACCTGGCCCAATTAAATGGTGCTGCTATAATAAAAATAGGAAATACACTTAGCCAATTTAAGTACCATGCCAAGCACAAATCAGCCCCGAACTGATAACACACAATGCACATCACATGACATTTTGGCGGCAAACCCGTGTTGTCAAGCCAGTCTTTGCTGTGCTTAGCACAATTAACATATAGCCATCACCAAATTACTGGACATAGGTGCTCGGCCATGTAGTCCCATGGATCACCGACTTCCTCTCGCACAGACTTCAATGTGTTAGATATAATGACTCTCTCTCTCAAGTTGGTCGGTACTCCAAGCTGGGGTCCCTCAAGGAACTCTTACAGGCCCTGCAGTATTTCTGACTATGATAAATGATGCAGTGGTGCCTATAGTGAGAGTTGTAATTTCACTCTGAAATACGTGGATGATCTGACCTTGATCGAGAACATAGATTTCAACAGAAATAGCAACATGCAGCAAGTTCTTGACCGATTTGATTTATAGGCATCAGAAAACAATATGTTGATAAATTCAGCAAACAATTTGTCTATGGATATTACCTTTGCTAAGAACCCTACACCTCTAGTTCCGTTTCAACTTTCTGGTCTATACCCAGCACGACATGGGGCAGAGGGGTACCCCCCTTTTGTCCCTATACCCTATACACTCTCCAGACTATTGTTACCTAACACATCCCCCCTAGACCTCTGAAAAGAATTCCTGAGATTCCGGGAACACAATGACCAACACAAAAGAGGGGGGGGGGGGGGGTTTCCTCTGCCCCATATCGTGCATCATATGTTCTGGTCAACAACTTCAATCGAGTGGTATCCTCAAAATTCTTGGCATTAAAGTGACCAGTGATCTTAAGTGGGACATACACATTAATGACATTATAAGTAAAGCCAGTGGGCGGTTATTTATGTTAACCACACTTAGAAGATTTGGCCTGGCGATCAAAGGCCTCATTACCATTTATGTTGGTTTTATTCGACCACTATTAGAATACGCTGTCCCAGTCTGGCATCCAGGTCTTACTATTTATGCCCCTGTCACACATCGCCGGATCGGCCCTACGTACAAG
The DNA here is from genome assembly GCA_037893225.1 of Hippasteria phrygiana. Lineage (NCBI taxonomy): Eukaryota > Metazoa > Echinodermata > Asteroidea > Valvatida > Goniasteridae > Hippasteria > Hippasteria phrygiana. Next base: position 2,370,492 of record JAZGUH010000093.1, read on the forward strand.
AAACGGATGGTATTTTGTTTATCCGTTGGTCAATTCTTCAATCCGGTGGACAAAGTGTAAATTTCCATTTTGCAGGAGCGTATACATGCACGGTCCAGGGCCGAATAAAACGCAGGCGTCCTGCAGGCGTCCTGCAGGCGTCCTGCAGGCGTCCTGCAGGCGTCCTGCAGGCGTCCTGCAGGCGTCCTGCAGGCGTCCTGCAGGCGTCCTGCAGGCGTCCTGCAGGCGTCCTGCAGGCGTCCTGCAGGCGTCCTGCAGGCGTCCTGCAGGCGTCCTGCAGGCGTCCTGCAGGCGTCCTGCAGGCGTCCTGCAGGCGTCCTGCAGGCGTCCTGCAGGCGTCCTGCAGGCGTCCTGCAGGCGTCCTGCAGGCGTCCTGCAGGCGTCCTGCAGGCGTCCTGCAGGCGTCCTGCAGGCGTCCTGCAGGCGTCCTGCAGGCGTCCTGCAGGCGTCCTGCAGGCGTCCTGCAGGCGTCCTGCAGGCGTCCTGTGGCTATGCGATGTGTATGCGTTTGATGTGCTGTACATATGCCCGTTCCATCCGTCCCATCTCCTGCAGCAACGGACCCTACAGGACGCCTAGCGGATGGAAACGTGTGGAAAACAACCAAGTACAGTACACATACAGGACAAAACGCACAACCATCGGACAAGGGCCGGATCTCGCTATCCGTTTCTGGCGAGAAAAGATTTTGTGCATGCACAAAGTTTTCAGGCCGCTTTGACGGACATCACCTGACGATGAACGTCCATCCAAAGGATAAAAAGGACATGAAACGCATTTCAACGGATATCAACGGATGCCAAAAATCGACATTCGTTTCTCATGCGTTTGCTTTATCCGGCAAAGTGTGACAGGCGCATAAGCAGCACAACTCATTGGAACGCATACAAAAAAGAGCCTGTAGGATTATTTTAGGTAATAATTATTAGTCCTACCACCATGCCCAACAGGTATGTAAAATCCAAGACCTCAAACAACGCCGGCAGGATATTTGCCTTAAATTTGCTAAGTCCCTCATGAGCCGCAAAGAATTTCGAAATTGGCTTCCAAAAACTAGAGGAGAGAGTAATGGCCTTTTTTTTACGCCACTCACATTTGTTAACACTTCCAAAAGTACGCACCCAGAGACATGGTAATAGTGCAATTCCTTATATGGTTAAACTACTAAATGAAACCTGTCTTTAATTGTTCAATATTTCATCTCAGTAATTTTGTGCAATAGTGAATGTTACGCCTATTTGTAAAATCATCTTACATGTACATTTATTCATTGCATTTTTTGTCTTTTGGCTTCTTTTAAAGTTTTTGTTTATGTGTGTATTCTTTCTGAAATTGTGAAACGATTCTTTTAATGTTTAACCTATTTTAACTTCTTAATGAAGCTTAGCTTTTTATTGTTAATTTTTAATACTCATCATTGTAAATTTAATGCAATTTTGCATTTGGCAACCAAGTTGAATTTTAATAAACCATGAATAATAACCCTAACCCTAACCCTAGACGAATTTCACTTGCATGGACAAAAATAGCGCCGATCTGCGCACTTCCGGGTTTGAAAGCGTTGCTCAGTGCTTAGTAAACAAACTAGGTCGACTCCATTCGTGTGCAATTTATACAAAGTAAAATCTTTTGAACTTTAAAAGTCACTGATCGAATCGTCCAAAACAATCTAATGCAGGTAAGTTTATTTGAGAATCGTTGTTCTGTGGAAATAGTTGTAGGCCCTACATCATGTCGATTAAAAATGAATTCGGGCGATTTTTGTCGTCATGAACTGGTACCGCTTGACCATGCTGGCCTTGTGCTACGCTGTCATTTGCCGTGATTTGTGCCGTGATTTTGTGCTATTTGTTGAATAGCACTGTTTGTTAGCATTAAGAGCCTCGATTTCAACCCGGAAGTGAGCAGATGGGGCTAATAACACATTCGTGTATAAGTCAGAAAATGTAGACGCCTCACACAAAAACTGTTTTACCGGGTAGTGTTTTGGGTTGTCGCTTGGTTTTCTTTAATTACACCCACAATTGTAGAAAAGTCTTCTCCGCCTCCTCGCACGCTGTTCCGACTTCTGACCCGGGTGGTAGGTAGGTGCGAGAGAACCTTCAGAGAAAGTAACAAATAGTAATGAGAAATAGCATCACTAAGCATTGCTGTGCTGTGCTTCTTTTTCTTCGAGCGTCCAACAGGTTGACACGGCTTGGATGGGAAAGGGTGTACATGCACGTGCATGGGCGTCGCCAGGATTTTTTTCTAAAGGGGGCAAAGCACTCACCAGAAAGCAGCAAAGGGAGAAATCACCGGCAGTGGAAAAATCAAAAGGGGAGGCGGGTGCTTTGTTCAAGACCGCGATACCTAGACCTATTGTATATAGCCGCACTTAAGGCCCCTTTCAGCAGGTTTCGAGTGTTTTAAATACTTAATTAAGTACAACATTGACTTCGCACCTGATCTTCCTTTTTGTCCTTTTTTTCGGAGTAAGTTGCCCCTTGCCCCCCCCCCCCCCCCCCCCCTCGCGACGCCCATGTGTATATCTGATATAAAAAAGGCAATGCAAACAGCTGGGGTGTCTTGTGGCCGAGGCCCGGGCCCACGCAAATGTTTGCTGTCCCAGTTACATTCCCAACACTGAAATTATGAAAACTCAAAACGTCGTCAAATATACCATAACCACGACTTATACTACAACCGGCCGCAGCAAATGTAGGAAACCGAAACAAACTCTTACAGATATGCAACATTTGCCTTTGCTGTAATTTTTTATAGAAATGACTGGATTTGGGGGTTACTATTTTATATTAAATACTGTAACACTGACCTGTTTACATTTTTTATGTGCATAGATGCTGGGAAAACGAGGAAAAAATGCTATTCTTGTAGTCTGGTTCCCTGAACCTACTTCAGACAAAACGGAGCAATTTATAGACGTCAGGGAATTATCAGGTCGGGGAACTAGACTATCCGACGATGGTCGGCCGACAGTCGCTGGAAATTGATACAAAAACTCTACTTTTGGAAATGACAGCACATCAGGTGCCATGATTTCACAGGATGTTTGAGACATCATTTACTTACAATCAAGTATGGTATTTCATAATAATTCGGTAGTTTTGTATTTTGATGTTTGCAAATGTTGTATGTTACCTATCTCTCATGTTGGTTGAGGTTTTCCTCCTTTTCACCAGCCCATCCTCCTTCCTCGGCCTATGCCCACCCACTTCATGAAATCTAGCGTCGTGTCGGCTTAGTTTGATCGCGGACGTATTTAAATAACCTGGTTCCGCAATGCGTCCGTCGAGTTAAAGCCCAGTTGAAGCCATCTTACTGTGCCGAAAGGTGCACTATGTCCGAATTTATGTGCCAGCTCATCAACATAAAATGTATACCCACAACTTTTTTTGAAAAAGGAGAGTTTGTGCCTCCAAAAATTGTCAGATTGTGTAAACATAGCCCAGCATCAACTCCCTGGTTTCTGGGCTTCCATCTGTGTGCAGACTTGATAAAATTACTGTTGAAAAATGGGTCCTATTTGCCCGAGAAAGTGGAGGGATGCCATTTTTAAAATGGCTTGGGAAATAGGACTTTTTGGGAGGTGAGTTTGTTTTGTGTTAATAATTAAAAATGTAATTGGCTAACCCCCCCAAAAAATAGAAAAGAAATGGAAAGACAAAAGATCAGACAATAAGTGACATTTGTTTGTGTAGACCCCAGTGATGCTGGGGTACAGGTTACACAGGCGGATCCAGGGGGGGGGGGGGTTCCAGGGGGTCTGGACCCCACCTTTTTTTTCTTTTCTTTTTTATATTTAATTTTTTATATTTGTTTTATTATTTATGTTTTTTTTTTTTTTTTGGGGGGGGGGACCTGACCTAAACTCGGGAATCATTTTGGAAAACTAACAGCCCCCCCCCCCCCAAGCACCGGATTATCCAGTAATAGGCACATAAAATACTGTGCCTAGAACCTACCAAAAATTGGGGGCCTACATGTACAAAGCGAAAGCCTACAAAAATACACAAGGATAAGGTAGGCCTACTCGCGTACAAACACACAAGAACCTTTAAAAAATCATACAGTGATTCTCTAGACTTTGGAAAAGCTTCATACATTACTGGTACAAATTGAGCTTACCGCAAAAAATACATTAATTTCCTGGGAAAATCGAACTTGTGTGCAGCATGTACGTCCAGGCGCTGTGTACGAACACATACTAAGTGGGGGATATCATATCGTTTGTTCCCCCCACCCCCACTTTTTGTCGTCCCCGAATAAAAATTGTAGCCTATATTTGATTCTTTAGTTCAGAATAGTTGATTCAATTACTTTAAACTCGAAAATGATGTTTAATAATGATGATCTTTTGTTCCCCCCCAAAAATGGTTAAAGTGGTCAGAAATTGCCTCAGATCGCACCGCAGAGCATCTAGAATCCAAATTTTCTCGAGGCCCTTAAGCGGGCCCCGAACCCCACGCCGTAAGGGCTTCGCGCTCGCATTAGTTTTGAGCACAGTATATCCCCCCCCCCCCCCGCACTTTTAAAGTTGGACCCCCCCTTTGGAAAAATCCTGGATCCGCCTATGGGTTATTTGGCCCTGAACTTTGTTGATTTTACACTGTTGTCAATGGAGCTTGAATTAGTGTGGTGCACCCCGAAAACAATACGTTTGACCACCTTGGTTTACTTACATCCTCGTTTTCAATAATACCCATTAATCACTGTGTATTGTAGTCATGGTAATAGTCTTTAAGTGGCTTAAGTGGTCATACAGCTGTAGATACATTGTGGGCCCAGTAGTTCGGCATTTTCGGCGGTTGGTTATTGCTTATTTACCAGTTTCCAGATTCTTTCTAATATTGCTATCCTGAAATATCCCAAGAAATACCACCGGATCAACGACGGTGGTATGGTTAAGGGATCATTTCATATTCTCTGAAAACGGTATCAACAGCGGTGCCTCTGTTTTCCGGTTACAGCATTAAATGCTCCATAACTTGTCGACCGCGCAGTTTTAAAAATGGTGGCTCGCTGTATTGGGAATCGCCCTAATTGTGCATCATTTTATATTGGAGCGTGTACGTTAAATCACCTACCTGAATGTCTTGAGAGATGTGTGCTCCCGGCAGCAGTCGAGCATCCTTAAGAATTCCGGTGGTTCTATATTCGTGTAGAGAATGCTTAGGAATTTCAGATGGTGTAACCTGCCGATTTCCCTTGTGAATGCCCCAACAGTCTCTGGTGTGCACGGTAAACTTCCTTGTGAGGATGGTATTCCTGATATTCTCAGATCAACCAGGTTGGGCAGTCGACCTAACGCCGAAGCACAGTGTTGAATCACTGTGGCTGGGATTGGTGAGTGTACAAGGTTAATGTGGGTCAGTCCACTAGTCTGGCCGATTTTGCGCTGGAAGTAGTCAAGTCCTTCTTCGCTGACCTTGTACAGCGATAGTCTCAGTTCTTTCCAGCTCTCGGCTTTCTCAATTCTTTCCACTAGGCTGTCACAAACGGCATGTACAACGGAGTCATCTGTGTTCTCGTTTCTACGCAAGTCCAGTTTCTGGAGACAAGGGTACAGCTTGAGTTTCTTCGTGAATTCAACTGCTGCTCTAGAAGACAACTTGGAATTGTCTAAAATGACATTTTCGAGCTGTGACAGCGGTGGCAGGTTTCCAACAAACCCTTCCCCCACCTCATTTCCAGACATCTTTAAGTACTTCAGGTGTGGTGTGCGCGAACCTAAAGCAGCCGCCAGCTCAGCTGTCTGGCTAAACGTGAGATCGTTCAAGCTTAGAGTCAGCCTCGTCATCTCGGTGAATACTCCTTCGCGTATCATCTCGAAGAGGGAGTCCCAATCCTTGGATTCTGCATTCACTCCGTTTAAGACCAGTTCGTGGAGTGAACACTTCCTCAAGCCTACCAGCACGAAACCCAGACTGAAATCCTGCACCTGACGTTTACTAACCTCCTGCCAAATTGGAACGACTGCGAAGAATGTCAGGTCCGGGCGATCGCCCAGATAACTCGGTATCTGCTGTTCACTCGACTGCAATTGCTCCCGGAGCTTGGGTAAGTCAGTCTGGCTCACACTTTTACCCATGAAGTTACTTATCTCCTCCTCGGTGCCAGGAAAACAGTTCAGGAATTCCCGAAAATGTGTGCTCGAGTCTAACCTGATACAAATCAGTTGTAGACTTTTGACAGACAGAGCGTGCCTTCCCTCATCCGCAGAGGTGTCTGAGCTTGACCCTTGACCTGACGGACGTTGACAACTGTGAGCAAAGAGATAGCCAAGGGCCTTAGCAACATAGCTAGAGATCCCCACTAAACGTACGCAGTAGCTGCCACCAAAAAGAGTATCAAACAGCTGGTTGAAACAACCCTCGCTATTGCTCTCGAAGTTTAGCTGCAGACATGTTTCGATCAGACGCTGTGTGTTCGGGCAGTCTTTGAAGTGTAGTTTCCCCTTCAGGTATAGTGAAATGTTTTCGCCTTGTTTGTCTCTTAGCAACGTAATCACGTGCGATAAAATGCGGCTAGCGGCCTGAGTGCTGCAGGCACTTGCGAATACTAGAATGTTAACCCAGTCGAGCACTCGCTGATCACTGTCCACCCTCTGTAGGTAAGTTGTAAAAGATCCTTGGTCGTCCTCGTCACCCTCGAGCAAATCCGCCAGATAATTTCCAGCGCATTTTTCCTGGAAGCTTTTCAGGATGAAGGAAATATTTCTCTTGGGTAACAGCTTCTGCCGCTTCAGTCCAAGGTCCTCGTAGTTCTGGGGTCGAATGCTCGCATCTTCGTCCCTGCAGAGGAGCCCCGCCCGAAGCCCTTGATCTATGACTCGCACTCTATCAGAACACCGGGAAAAGTCATCTTCGGAAAAGATCAGTTCCTCTCCTTTCTCACCTAGCGAACCCTCCAGGGCAACTTTTCCCAGTTCAAGAACCAATTCCTCCGATGTTAGTAAATTAGCCGAATTATGGGGGGTAGTTGCGTCTGATGCATCTCTCCTCTTGTTCGTTTTGCTGTGCTCATGTCTGAACACACACTGGATCAGTCTGTCAAACAATTTGCTGACTGTGTTCAGTTCTCCGAAGTCTTCACCATCCGTCCATTTGGCCAGCTGACAGAATGCGGTCAGCATCAGTGGTATGGAGGCCAACCCCTCTGTCAGTTGGTTCTCTTCCAAGTAGATCAGCAACTTATCCCCCAGCGGCTTTTGCGGACCCTTGAACACTTTGTGGACATAATCTTTGATGTCATTCGGGGTAAACCCCGTGATCTCTACATGTCGGTAGCTTTCATATTCCCCCTGGAAATCACCCACTCGTCCTGGCCGAGTAGTGACAACAATGCGACACTCAGTCAGCCAATCCCCTCGCAGCATCTTCACAATGTTTCCGCAAACCTCCTGGTCTAAGCCTTTCCCTTTGAACTCATCGTACCCATCGAAGAGCACGACCACCTCATCGGGATATTCCTCACAGAATTCCTCGATTGCAGCCGCAGTGATTTTTGTTTCTGCAGGTAGCATGTGGTCCAGAACAGCCTGGCCCAGATTGCTGTGGTGATCAAGTTTGCGCATGGGCAGTATGAGCACAACCCGGACACCGTATAGCAGCGCCCCCTGTTTTCCCATGCACCAATCATAGGCGTACTTAGTCATCAAGGTTGTTTTCCCACTGCCCGTCCGGCCTCTCATGAGTATGCGCGTGCTGGAGCAATCAGTGTATTTATGCCCCTCCTCCTCCGTGAAGTCCATGAAGATGGAATTGTGGGACTTGAGGGGAAATTTAACGGGGAAGTACGCCGTTGCGATGTTGATGAGGAGTTGGACGTTGGTGAAGACCTGATCGACGTGCACGCAGCGCGTAGAAATCCATGGTATCAGTGGGAGCTTACTCATCTTATTCCGGACGAAGGTCTTTAGTTTCTTGATAAAAGCCTCTTTGTTGAGTCCTGCATTCCGAGCTACATGGTTAAGCGCTGGATGCTGAACTGTAAAAGAAGATATCTACATTTTGTTATTGGCGTAGAAGGAGCGATGGCACTTTGTTGGAATAAATTGGGTACAGCGGACCTACGTCAAATGCAAAATAGTAAAATAGGCGATTGAGTCTTTGGGCAAAACACTTAATGCAGTCATGTCATTTATGTAGTTTTTCGCGGGGCTCATGGTAATACAATCCAACATTTTTATGTGCCTTTTAGAGAAAGGATATTGATGATCTAGGAATTGACGGTCATGACAGATTATGTGAGGATCGAAACGTCGAGCTCTCCTAACTTTTAGCAATTGTATAGCCAATATTAGCAAGAATAACTTGTTGTTTATTATTTCAATTGTATAGGCCTACTTGACGCACTTTTACTAGACAGTATATTACGCCATGGCAGCCATGTTGTGTGACACACGCATACAATAATAATGTTATCATATGGCTGTCCCACATGGTAACCTAGGCGACGTGGGTGTTGATCAATCATTACAAAAAAGATATTGTTTTTGCACAGCGTGGCATATTTTACACACCTGTCACGTCCGTCACGTGACACATCAGATCCATGCGCTTTGTCATCTGGAATGCCTTGCAAATTTGCTCTCGCAGCGCCGACGGGGCGGCGGTGCTGTTCTTCCACCGCAGCAGCATCTGATACGCCCTCTCGTGAGCATCCGAGGGGAAGTCCGATTGCAGGTTTTGAAGCTTGGGCTCGTCAAAGTCCAGGAAGCGGCCGATGTGCTTCCAATCCGCTCCGAGTTGGCCCGCCAGGTCCCAGAGGGTGTGGTCGCGGTTGCCCGGTAGCCGGCTGCCCGCCATGTTTATCTAGTAGGCGCATCCGTACAGGAAGTTGTCGCATTCAATCCACCTTTGAACATAAACTAAATTTGTCAAACACCACAAGAAATTTTGTTAACAGTTATGTGTATACACACTCCCTCACGGTACTTTTTGTTTTGTTTGTCCTTACATGAGAGCAAACCCATTTATGACCCTTTTTGACATAAAATAAAAATTGTGGGTTTTCTAATAGAGTTTTCACGCGAATACGGTTGGACAATTTAACTCCAGACACACCGTTGGATGTTTTATTTTGGGAAACTGTTAAATTTGTTTTCTGAATGGGCTGAGCAGGCTCCGGGTAAATGCAGTACATGCATATTGAAAATCATTTCGAACTGATGACCGGTCTATAATTCAAAGACAAGCTATATACAGAGTCAGACTTTTCTGTGTTTGATACCAACTGAAAACCTAAAACAGCGTCTGTGTTAAATACGATTTTAAGCTTTGCATGGTGGGCACGATACGAGAAAGACTGAGATTGCGGGTAACACCATGTGAAATAAATCTCTTCTAGGAAGATGTGTGGTTCTGAAAAGAACCGGGATGAGTGTGTTACTCGACGTTTCGGACAGTGTGCTCTGTCCGCCCTCAGGAGTCACCCAACAAGCTACTGCCACACCCCAATGCACACATCAGCATCCAGTCGCCACATCCCACTATGGCATCCAGAACCACACATCTTCCCAGAAGAGATTTATTTCACATGGTGTTACCCGCAATCTCAGTCTTTCTTGTAGCGTCTTTGTTCTAAAGTCTATAACTATAGTCTGGTTTACCAGACCTGACAAATCTGATCCGGTAGCCGCCAATTAATGTCACGCGACCAAAAAGGAGGAATTCCTCCCATTTCCGAACGTGTCCGATATTTTCGTCAACATTCGGATGTTATCGTTGATGTTCGCCATGGCATTAAACAACAAAATGTCTGTCAGGCATTTTGTCGATCCTGAACTGGCCGGGATGGCTTTTCCAAACCGCGGCCATGGCTGTCGTCCGTACGAGGTGCGATCGTAAAGTTTCGTGAATGCGCCTATAACAAGCAAAAACCGTACATGATTTAAATCTGGCAGCCACCCCCTTCAAAGTAGTCCCCTTGTGCAGCGATACACCACTCCCAGCGCTCCTCCTGCCACGCTTGGAACGCTCCCTGGAAATCCTGTTCCGTGATAAGCGCGTCAAGCACCATCTGCGATTCTCGCTGGATCTCCTCCACAGTGTCAAACGGCGACTCTTCAGCTTGAACTTCATTTTGGGAAACAGAAAGAAGTCGCAGTGAGCCAAATCCGGCAAGTAGGGGGGGGGGGGGAGGTGGGGAGTGGGGAGCGACGATTGTGTTGTTGCGGGCGAGAAACTCGCGCGTTTTCAACGCGGTGAGCGGCGCGGGCGCGTTGTCATGTTGGAACACCGCTCAGGCCGTTTGCGCCAAATGTTCTCCTACAGACGCCTCAGAACGGTGCAGTAGTAGGACGGGACGCTGTATTATCGCGGTACTTATCACGTTTCCCGATCGGAATAGAGATTGCTCACCAACCTTCCCGAATTGTCCTGTCTTTTGTGTTGTATAACTCTTGCTTTTTTACACTGACAAAAGAAAATCCGACGGTGGTTTGGTTTATTCCCATGCAATGCCTGTGAAAATAGACATGCTCGTCGTTGCTCGGCAGAGTACAGACTCTGTATTATCGCGGTATGTGGGAAGTGGTTTTTACAATGATCTCAACTTTTTTATTCATATTAATGTTTGACCAAAACATCCCCTGAATAAAGTATGATATTTTCCCTGTAAAGTTCAAGTTGATTAGAGACGATTAGGCCCTGCAGGATTATTTCTTAACACCTGTTCCCCGGGAAGGCGACAAAATTCACTGAGACAAGTCTACTGATTGACGATTTGGGGCGCCATTCACTTTACACGGTGCGTCGTTTTATTTTTTTTTACCGCACTGTCCATATTTTGATCCCGTAACCGTTTTTACGATTTCGCGGTGGAAATATCGTCCTTCCTTCGGCGTCATTTTGCGTTTGCAGCTGTAGAATGGGAACCAGACAATGGAACTTCCATGGACAGACCACCATTAAAGATTTATGTTAAAATATAGACGGTACTTTTAGCAGACACGGTGAGGCAAAATTTACAAGTTTTTGAAAAAATATTTATTAAAAATCATTAAAAGTCCCGACACAACATTCTATAATCGTCATTTTTATACAACTCAGCAGGAAGTCCTTAATGCCTGATGAACTGGATGAAAAATCGCCACACGAAGGAGTTTTGGCAATGAAAAAAAGGAGAAATTTCCGATGCCGCGATAATAGAGTTGCCGCGATAATAGGGAGTCCGACTATAGAACACACCCTGTTATGGGGGAGGAATTAACGGTGCACAACCCCGCGAATGTCAAAGAAAACGATGAGCACTCCAGACCTGACGCGCCCGTTCTTAATCTTGGAGACTGCGGGCTCTTCCACTGCGAAGACTGCTGTTTGGTCTCTGGGTCGTAGCCATAGACCCAACTCTCGTCACCACTGATGATCCTCGACATGAAGTTTGGGTCATCCCGGGCCTGTTGACGGAGATCATCGCAGACTTCGACAAGGTGCTGCTTCAGCTCGGGATTCAGGTCCATGGTGAAATCGCAAATGCGCACGTACTAGTGGTCACAAAAATGCATGTAACACAGGTGCTGATGTTGATCAAGCGATGTAACTTGGAGTACTATACTCACGAAAGTTATTGCTTATTACACAGTCTATATGCACATTAGGCCTACTGCATGATGTGCTGCGCTGCGTTCGTTCGCAACAGGAACAGTCTCGGAACTTTTTTGATCGCACCACGTCTACCTGTATGCAGTCATTCTAGGTTCAACACAACTTAGATTTTGGACGACTTCTTTTTAGAAGTGATTTTTTTATATTAAATAGCTTAAAGTACGACGTACAAATTTAGCTTAGCGCCATATGACGAGACATGCTAAAAATAGACATGATGAGCGCGGTATGCATATATGGCAGCCCTGACGCAATCTGTTCCTTGCTCTATGATCAATCCATGATGTATAGAACGAATTGTGTACGCTTTGTTGTGCACTGACGGCCATGCAGGGGCATGCAGGGGATTTTCCATACAAAAATGTAGCTGGTATGAACGATGCTATCAATTCATGAGGAGAGCACTGTGACGACTGTGGGGGGGGGGGGGGGGGGGGGGGGTCGATGGTAACCTGTTTTTAAGAAGCAACACTTTCTGTGCTTATTGACAAATTTTGGTGATTGGCACCTACGTGAAATTAGCCCCCATTCTGCTTGAAATAACCAGCAAATTCTAGAAATGATTCCTCACATGAAAATTATTGATACAATGAACTCATTATGATATCGCTTAGTCACAGGGAGAGGGATCAAAATAAGTTTGTATTCTCAGTATAGACAGTGTTCGCATAAGTCGTATAAAATAGCACCTGTCACGGATCAGCGCAGGATAGGAGGAGTGACAGCGCAAGAACATTGTACACCTGATCAGACCATTATATAATTGTGCTACAGACACAACCAAGAATGACAATGAGTGCCTCGTTGTGTATTTCCAAACCCTTTACAATTTGGAGGAAATTCACCATGTTTCTCACTTTTCTTCAGTCCCTCCTGCGACTCAGTTTTTGAATTACATATTTTGTGTATAGGCCTAGTGAAGCATAAACTTTATGGGAATCGACAACAGCCATGATCATCAGTAAATAGTGTGATCTAAAAATACTCATGTGGGAAAAAAAGACTCTCCTCAATTCGATGTATATAATAATGATGTCTTAATACTGCAATTACAAATGCACACCGATATCTAGCTTTATGCAGTCCATAGGTTCAAACACAGCTACAGTTGTACGACGTACACATATAGCTTAGCGCCATTATGACCAGACATCCTAAAAATAGCCCAGGTAATTCCCGC